>CM042086.1:44832632-45255225 GCA_023512835.1 Taxillus chinensis | reverse complement strand
GTACAACATTAGCGACCCATTCTGGATAGTGGGAGACACTTAGGAAACCTGCATCCCATTGCTTTTTGACTTCTTCTTTAATTTTTAGTATCATCTCTGGCCTCATTCTTCGCAATTTCTGCTGTATTGGCCTGCACTCTGGCTTCACAGGTATGCGATGTTGCACTATATCTGTGTCTAACCCGGGCATATCTTGGTATGACCATGCAAAAATGTCGATGTAGCTTCTTAACAGCTCGATTAACTTCCTCCTGATATCGGTAGCTATCAAAGACCCCACCCTCAATTCTTTTGGTTAGGTTGTCGTCCCCAAATTCACTTGTTTCTACCTGGGTCTTCACTTGGAACGGATAAACGGTCTTCCCTTTCCAATAGGCGTATAATCTCCCCTGGTAGCTCAGGTGTCTCTTCTATCTCATTCTCATCAGCTTCAAACACGGGCTGTTCCCAGTTTGGACTTTGGTCAAACCTTTGGCATCTCGTTTCGCTTTCGCATACTATGTTTTCATTGACATTGTGATACCTGTTTATAAGAGAATGACAAGTTGGTAACCAAATATGATATGCATATGTGATGAATGGAATGCACCATGAAAGATTTGAAAAACACATTTTATTGGAAGGTTTAAGGAAAAACAAATGTTCATAGCTTCAAAGTACATTAGAATAGAATACATTAAATCCCAGTGACCCGTAAGCATTACATTATGGGGAGTTCCAGGCTGGTCCAATTGTTCAGTGGCTGGTTGGGATCCTCTCGCACTAACTGAACCATCTCGCTTGGTACATGCTCAATTATGTCCAGTACGGCTACAGTCCCCGTCTTAGGCTCAGGTTGGCTCTTGTGGATAAACCCTCCACTTCGGAATGTAACATTCAAAGGGGGAAAGCTTCTCCTTTCTTCTTGTATTGACCTTTTCTGCAATCTTGCCATTCTGACTTCCCTCTTCTTGATAGCTTCTCTCTGTCTGTCAGCTTTTGTAGGGACGTAGCCTAGCCCAAACTTTTCGGTATTTTCTCGGATGGTCAGGGGTTTCTGAATCCCTTGAGCTGTCAGGCCTAATCCTTGCCCCGGTTTGTACCCCTGTTTGATCATAGTGGCTGCAACCATTTTTGCTGCCTTCGAGAGACGATGGTCTGGGGCGGAGGCGACATTTACCATCTCAAAAGCCCGATAGGAGCATTCTGGCACATCTTCGTTGCTTTCAACATAAGGGACTGATGCCGGTTTGGTGACGAGGAAGCTTGTCTCTCCAGAGATGCAAATGAGCTGGTCCCCCATTATAAACTTCATCTTTTGGTGGAGACTGGACGGCACTGCCCCTGCCATGTGGATCCAGGGTCTTCCCAGCAAACAGCTGTAATATGGAGTGATGTCCATTACCTGAAATTCCACCGTAAAAGTAGTTGGCCCAATCATGAGTGGAACATCCAGAGTTCCCACCACATCACGCTTTCCTCCATCGAATGCCCGTACCTTCATCGTACAGGGACGCATATAGGACGTGTCAATTGGAAGCTGGTGCAGTATATGTAAGGGCATAATGTTCAAGGTCGAGCCGTTGTCAATAAGTACACGGGCTATGGTGTGCTCCTTGCATTTGATCGTGATATGCAGAGCTTTTATGTGCCCCTTTCCTTCTTGGGGTAGCTCGTCATCTCCAAAGCTAATTACGTTATTCAGGATGAGGTTACTGGTGAGTCCATCCACATTCGCGACTGAGATGGTTGGAGGAACGTAGGCTTGGCTTAGAACCTTCAGCAGTGCATCCCGGTGAGGTTGGGAATCCATCATTAATGAGAGCAAGGAGATGCGAGCCGATTGCCAACTTAATTGATCCACAATATTATACTCGCTCTGCTTCATGAGTTTCAGAAATTCTGTGGTTTCTTGTTCAGTGATCGGTGTTCCCTTCTTTGTTGCTTCCAGTGTAGGCTCAATGTCTTGTTCTACAGCTTTTTCTTTCCTTGCTTTGTCAACTATCTCAGGGGTGTAAGCCCGACCGCTCCTGGTCTTCTTTTCTGCTATAGCGGTGGCTCCCTGGACTACTTCACAACTGTAATTCCATGGGACTGCTTTATCAGTTTTATAGGTGGAAGGAGCAGGAACACCTATGGTGAGGGGTGCAATTCCATGCGGTAGTTGTGGGATTTCGGTCCTTTCCCCCTTGTCTGGCACGAGACTTGAGGCATGGATAGTGAGAGGCTTGATGCCATGTGGCAGTAACGGGTTCTCCGGAGCCTTAACAGTTAAGACAAGGGGTGTTGGCACCCATGGCGATTTGTGTGAATGATCTTCTTGGATCATGTGGCTTTGGTTGTCCATTCCTCCTCTTGAGAATTCTATCATCCTTTGGTCCGTGAGTTTTTGCACCACCTCAGAAAACTCAGTGCATTCTGCGATGTCATGTCCCCGTGACATCTTGTGATAAGGGCATTGTTTTTCCCCATCTATTCCTTTTCCTGCCCTTGGCGTGTCTTTAGTAAGTATATAGCCATGTTCCTGTAACAGAGTAAACAAATGTGTTTTCTCCATTTGTACTTGGGAGACCCTTTCCAGCCGTGCTTCATTTTCGATACTAGCAACATTATTGGAGTGTTCTTGGGAGAGGATTGCTTTGTTCACATTCGGCGTCCCCAGACGGTGCGGAGAAATCCAGCCATTTTGCATCCTTTAATGCCTGAACCTTCCTTTTGAATGTTATACAATTCTCGATATCATGTCCAGCTCCACCTGCATGATACTCACATCTAACATCTGGCTTATACCAGGCCGGGGGAGGAGTCTTTATTTCTCCCAAGGGTATAGGAGTTACCATCCTTACTTCTAAAAGCTTGGGATATAATTCGGCATATGTCATTGGGATCGGGTCGAACTCCTGTCGTGGTCGGCGAGAAGCCTGATTCGCTCCTGCTTGCTGGGTCTGGGCCCTTGGTTGCCCCTATCCTTGGAATGAGGCTCCCGGTCCTTCTTGACTTACTGGCCTTGGTTGCTCTGGGTATGGCGCTCTTGGTTGAAACGGATTAGGTGTCATTGGATATGGAAATGGAACCCCTCCTTGCGGCAGGTATGGCATGAATTGGGGAGGTGGTGCAGGGTGCGGCAGCAGCCTACCGGTGCCCCTCTGTAGCACCCTGGCGCTTGGTAAAATGTTGGTTGTATTGACTGGTGCGCTTGGTATACCAGGTTGCTCTCATTTTCCTTCTTCTTTGCTGGTGGTTGAAACCGTTTTGATGCCTCAGCCGCATCACCCTTTAGCTTTCCACCTTTAATTCCACTTTCTACTCGTTCACCGGATGCGACCAAGTCTGCAAAGCTGTTGGAGACGTTACCGATCAACTTCTCATAGTAGACACCTTTTAGTGTGTTGATAAAAAGAGTAGTGAGTTCTCTTTCGGTAAGGGGAGGTTGGACCTCCACAGCTGCCTCTCTCCATCTTCGTGCATAATCTTTGAAATTCTCTTCGGATCCCTTCTCCATAGACTGCAGGGTTAGTCGATCCAGTGCCAGCTCGGTGACATGTTTGTACTGTGCCAAGAAGGAAGTAGCTAATTCCTTCCATGTCTTAATGCGGTTTCCATTCAGTTGAAAATACCAACGAAGGGATGCCCCAGTTAGGCTTTCCTGGAAACAATGCATGAGGAGCTTGTCTTCACCAGCATAAGCGGCCATCTTTTGACAATACATGGCCAGATGTGTCTTTGGACATCGTGTCCCATTGAATTTTTCAAAATCTGGCATTTTGAATTTTGGCGGTAGCACCACTCCAGGGACTAAGCATAAGTCTTGTGGGCTGGTCATACCATAGCTGTCAATGCCTTCTACGGCCTTCAATCTTTCCTCGAGTTGGCGTAGAGCGAGCGACTCAATATTTTCCTAAGGAGCTGGGGAACCCACCGCTTCCATTACATTTCCTGGTGTGGGCATAGTGAAATGAGTTTGATTTGGGGTAGGAAGTTGTGCCATAGCAGGATGGTATGTGGGTGCCTGGCTTGGAGCCAGGTTGGGTGACTGAACAGCCTCCTGCCCCTGCTCTTGATGGTGATTGGTAGTTCCCCCGGTCGGAATTCTTCCTCTTTCTTCAGTCAATTTCGTGAGCATTTCCATTATTGCGGACATTTGCCCCTGTAGGGTTTGTTGTGACTGTTCCAACCCCATGAGTCTGTTCTCTGTTTCTTCTGCCATTGGGCTGCGGTTGAGGTATTTGATTGCGCCGGGATCTGAGATTGTAAGAGTGCGCAATCCTGGAGGGAGACTGCTACCCACCTAGGTACAAGGGAACTTTTATTTGATTTTTTTGATATGCATGTATGCATGAATGTCTATGCAGAGGGTTAAAGAAACAAACAACTTTATTGCAAACAAAACATACAATATAAACACTCAATACAAACATACAATGCTGAAATGCCATGTAAAATGAAAGCTATCACTACATGATCTTAAGGCATTCTTCCAGTCATCTCCTAAGGAGCACGGCGCCTCTTTCTCTGGGGTGGTCATTCACCTGCATCCTCCCGCTGCTTCATTATGGTCGCGATCTGTTTTTCCCTCAGCTGCAGCCTTTGAAGAGTTCCTTCTAGAGATGCTTCTAGCCTCTGGATCTGCTGCCTTAAAGTCTGATTCTCATGGAGGATAGCCTTCATGTCTGAAGTTAGTTGTGGCTTGTGTTGTGCCCTCCAAGATATGTATGCTCTGGGAAAACACCAGGTTTTGAACTGTTGGGTTGGATCTTGTGTGGTGTGGACCATGCTTGATACATCTTCTTGCCTTCTTCTATGAGCATGGCTCTCTTGTAAGTGAAGTCACACTCTTCCATGCCAAAGAGCACGGGAATAATCGATGACGCCCCACTTGTCTTCCCACCTGCAGTGGTGCATATGCAGTTCCTCCCCGGGGACCTAAAAGTGGAACCCAATTGTAGTCCCCGCAGCTATATGTCATGGAGACCACCGGCATCCAAGGAGCGATCCCAGGTAATGTCGGCCTTGTGAGGTTCCCCAACTTCTTTTTCCCAGCTTTCAAAGTCTTTTGGTAGGCTCCACTTGCCTGAGCGGAATATCTAGTAGTGTTGTGGCTGGTACTTGATAAACAAGCAGGGAAACGATGAACACTACAGGGGAAATGACCTTGCAACCAAGTACATAGGAGAGGTAAGCACCCCATGAACTGTCCCGAGCCTTTACTCCTTAGGTAAGTAAGAGATCGGATGGTTTCAGCCAAGATAGCAGGAGTAGGGTCACATCCTTTGAGCACCTGCTGGACCAAATCTACAATTGCCCCATCAATGTGGGCCAGTATCCTCGGGAAAATGACTAGCCCATATATAGCTAGTGTAAGCAATTTGTGTGCCTCCGTTTCCGTTGCAGTTTGTATTATCTCTTTGATTGTTGCCCATGGAAGATATTCGCGCCCACCGTAAGTTGTGACCGCCGGTGAGTCCCATACTGGCTTTCCCATAATCTCAGCAAAGGCCCTTCGGCATGACCTTCTGGGCTATGGCAGATAGACTTTCATTTTGTTTTCCACGGGGATATCCAGTAATCTTCTGTATTCTTCTATTGTGGGAACAAGATCTAGGTTGTTGAAGTTGAAGCACCGCCGTCGAGGTTCCCAGAAATAAATGGCTGCCCCCAGCATATCCGTATCGGCCAGTAGCTCAATTACATGGAGCAAATCCCCAAACTGTTGTATGTATATGCTTTTCCTTTCATCTGACCACTGCTTCCATATTGTCTGTACCTCCTTAGTGTAGTCCAGCTGATCTTCTATGACAACATGTTCTGCCTTGTAGGCCTCTCCTGGCGGGAAATCTCCAAGGTGAAGTTGAATGTCTCCTGATGCTTGGGCCACTACTGTGACAGTCTCCTTGTCCTGAAGGCCTTTTAGGAGATGACTGAAAGTTGCCATGCCTATATGAATGATGAATGTCATGTTATGCATGATGATAGGTTAGGATGACAAGTCAGGATAAAGAATAAACCAATAGTAAAGACAGTCAAATGTGCAGGGGATGACTTAAGGACTACCCTACAAAACAAAGGTTAGCATGGCATGGAATGAGCAAACAAAATGTGGGTCAATACCCCTGGTGGGCTTTTATTGCTACCCCTATCTTATTCGTTGGTTCCCAAACTTCCTCAATAGAGGGCTCCGTACACCATGGGATCTACCAGAGGGGGATCTTAAAAGGACGTGCCTTAAAAGAACCTCAAGCTTGAGTGAGGAGTTCGAGGCCCCATTGCGGATAATGATCGACGCGCTGGGGACCGTACTGAACCTCGCTAACCTAAATTGTGCTAAACCCGGGTATAGGGTTATGCATGTATGCAACAAGTATGGAAAGCAGTAAATCACAACTATCATGGTAGTTAAAGTGTATAAATAAATCGCAGTAAATATGAGCAACAATCAAACAATTTAGCACAACAGTTAAATATATACAACAGTATAATTAAAATAACCTCCTAATCCTTAGTTCTAGACCTAACTCTCTAAAGTGTTCATAGTCCCCAGCAGAGTCGCCAACTATCATCACTGGTTTTCGTCCGGGCCCTTTTGGGGTGAGCTCAAACTAGACCAATGGTGAGAAAATTTAGAGTCGCCACCAACTGTTTTTGGGGTACAGTTGGATACCCTCTACTTTGAGTAGTCTTAAGTGTGTGGTCTGCGTTATCAGAGATGGGTTCGGGAGTTGGTTACATGTAGGGAAGGATTAGCACCCCTACAGCGCCCTTTCGGTATCTAATTTGGGAGGAGGAGGTTTTATTTTATTTGTACTGTCATAGCTGGGTTAAGTTTCCTAAAAAGTTTATGATTTTTATTTAGCTAAGTTATTTATTAAAGTCATGGTTAAAATGGATTTATCCTAAATTTCTAAAAAAGGAATCCTAAAAATTTTGGGTTTTTGTTTGAAGTGGAGAATGAGATCCTAGGGATTGGTTTTGGTTTTTGGTTTTGCTTTTGAAATTGAAGTCCTAGACAAATGATTTTTGTTTCTTTTTTCTTTGGTTTTTTTTCTTTTTAGAAAACATACATTTTTTGTTTTTTTGTTTTTTTTTGTAAAAAAAACGTTTTGTTTTGTTTTGCTTCATTTTTTTTTTGTTTTTTTGGGAATTGAAATACTAATTTTGGTTTTTTCTTTTTTTTGGTTCAAAAACAATGAAACGTTTTTTTTTGGCTTTAAAACATGAAAAAACATTTTTTGTTAGTTTTTGTTTTTTTTTTTTTTTTTGTTTTTTTTTGTTTTTGTTTTTCTTTTGTTTTGTTTGGGAATTGAAATACTAATTTTGGTTTTTTTTTTGTTCAAAACAATGAAACGTTTTTTTTGGCTTTAAAACATGAAAAAACATTTTTTGTTTGCTTTTGTTTTATTTTTTTTGGTTTTTGTGAACCCAAAATCTTAAAGCAAATGTAGGAATATACGCATGAAAATAAAAGCGTGAAGTGTGTGGTTATGGCATCCACAAAAGAAAAAGAAAATCACTATTTTTTTTCTTTTTTCTTTTTTTCCTTTTTTTTCATCCTTCCCCTTGCTCTCTCTCTTTTTTTCTTTGTCCTTTTTTTTTACTATACTTTACATATTACACATACACATAAGAAGAAATAAAGGGAAAATACAATGGAAAAAAAGGCTGAAAAGCAATTACATCAAATATAGATAAACTAAAATGAAAACTAGAAAAATGCTAAAAAAAACAATACACCAAATATAGATACAAATAAGCTGAAAAAATAGTGAAAAGATAAGGGCTGAACCGACTTTGAAGCTTTGCAACGTTAATCTTCTGCTTGAGCTCCCGCCGGCGCTGATAGTCGCTTGCTTGACTCAGAACCGACAGATCTGACAGTGGGACTTATGAAAAGACTTCCCTAGTATTTGGAGATAGGAGGGCTAGAGTAGGTGTAAAAGAAAGAGATGGCTGAAAGTGGAGTTTGCAAGGAGTGGATGAGTGATCTCTTATGATGATGATTCAGGGATTCTGTGTTTTTTTTTTCTGGGTTTGCAAGGAGGAAGCTGGGGCGTTTTTTGGATGATGAGGCTGGGGCGTTTTTGATGATGAGGCCGGGGTGTTTTTTATGATGAGGCTAGGCTGGGTTTACAGGTTTGCAGGGTAGCAGCTCTAACGATCCCTCTCTCCTCTTCTCTTTTTTTTTTTTTTAACACTGATCCCCCTTTTCTCTCAACGAACTGTGCTCTCTATCTCTTCTCCTTTCTTTCTTTTCCTTTCTCTCTCTGTGTTTTTTTGCTCTGTCTGTGTGTTTTTTTTTTTGCTCTGTCAACGAAAGCTTTTTTTTTTCTTTCAACGAATCTCCTCCTCAACGAAAACCCACACTCTTTTTTTTTTTTAACTTCAACGAAAACCCACACCCCGAAGAACTCTCTCCCTTTTTTTTTCTCCTCCTCCTTTGCGCAGGGGATGGATGAATACCTTTTAAAGTGCTGCAGAAGCCTCTTGCTGGACTGTCATAGTTGCTGCCATAAATGTTTTTGTCGGGTACTTATTATTTGCAGCTCCATTATTTTGCAGATCATTGTCTGGTCGGGTGGACAGTGTGTGCGGGAAAAGGGGAACTCGTGATTTGCCTTTTTGAATTTGTAGTTTAGAAGCACATGTGACCGACAGGTATTCAAAATAATTGTTTTGTCAGATGGCCAGCGCATAAAATGCATCCCGTGAGCAAGCCAGCGAGGAAGCCAACGAGAGGAGCCAAATAGCGAAGGTCAGACGTTAAGGGTCGAATGTCGGCAGGGTCGAAGTGTCAGCAGGGTCGAAGCTGCGATGGGTCGAAATTTCGGTGGGGCGAAAGTCAACGGTCAACGGGTCGAAGTGTCGGCAGGTCGAAGGTCAACGGTCAACGGGTTGAAGGGTCGAAGGTCGGAGGTGGACAGGCTTCGAAGGTCCGTGGGTCGTAGGTCAAGGTTCGAAGGTTCGCAGGTCAAGGCATCGCAGGGCCAAGGGTCGAAGGGTCGAAGGTCGAAGTGTCGGCAGCGGGACTTCGAGGCTTCGAGGGTCAAAGGTGGAAGGCGTACGGGTACCGCGGATCGAAGGTCGAAGTGTCGGCAGCGAGGCTTCGAGGCTTCGAGGCTCCGAGGCTTCAAGGATCCGAGGCTTCGATGCTTCGAGGCTTCAGGGCTTCGAGGCTTCGAGGCTTCGGGGCTTCGAGGCTTCGGGGCTTCGAGCTTCGGGGCTTCGAGGCTTCGAGGCTTCGGGGCTTCGAGCTTCGGGGCTTCGAGGCTTCGAAAGTCAACGGGTCGCAGTGTCGGCAGGTCAACGGTCAACGGTCAACTTTTTTTTTTTTAATTACCTTTTCACCCCCACCACAAACGCAAAAATGGGTAACCTTCCAGGAATTGTTTGGGGAGATCCGTATTCGCCTACATAGGCATTTTGAAGAGTTTCGCATGATCACTTTTGCGGGTAGTTTGACCAGGGGCATTGACCGTCTTTTGGCAAGTTTGACTTTTTCCAACGAAAGTTGTTTTGGCCATAACTTCTTCATTTTAAGTCCGATTTGAGCTCGGTCAAGTGCGTTGGTCTCAAATTTTCATCCTCCATCACCTGGTGTTGGTCTTGGGGCGCTTCAAGGACTTGTAGCAAAAGTCATTAATTTTGAACTCCCCCATCCGTGTCAATTGTATCCATCTCGTGCCGATTGGGGTAGACCATTCCTTGGAAGTATGGGATCATTGTGGACCTGTTCAATAAGGTATATGGCATGGGCAGAAAGGTATATCAAATGGGGTTAGTATGGCCAACCCGGACAAAATAGGGTCCTACACCAACAATTCCACTCACAAGGCATCTTTGGTTAACTTCGTACATACCACAAACACTGGTCATTACATCCTCTCCCCCTTAAGACTTTTCGTCCTCGAAAAGAAACATGCAAGGAGTAACAAATACAAGCTACCCATTTGCCAAACGGCAAGCCACAACACCCAAATGGGTCACACGCCGCACACAGCACATAACAAAGCACCACCACAATCCATAACCACATGCATTACAATGCATATAACACATATCCGCATGTCGCAAATACACATCACAAATATGAACTCATGTCTAAAAGACAATACAAATACACCAAATCATACACAACTAATACAAGAAAACACATCACTATCCCTTGGCCAACAGCCACCTCCCACTCTTAAGCTTGTTCGTCCTCGAACAACTCTGGGTGCTGCTCACGGTTCATGGACTCACGCTCCCACGTCTCCTCCTCACCTAACACATACTTCACAAGTAGTCACATGTCACAATGATGTAAGACATATACTCCCATCGCCAACACGTTTAACAAATTACCTAGGTCACAGACCAACTCACAGCATAAACACCACCACAAGGAACAACTCACAAAACACTACTACACGTTTAACGTTCCACTGCCAGTCGCCAATACCATACAAACGCAGCCGTTGGGAGTTTCCTCACAACCGTCCCACCTTTGGACTTTTCGTCCCCAAAAAGGGAAACCAAATAGTAAACAACAGGAAAAGATCAAAGCAACACATAATGCAATCATTACCACAAATGTTGGAGATGCCAACTCGCGGCACGATGGGACCAACACTCCACAACGTAAAATACCCAACAATTGTCCACCAATTAGGATTTGAAGTCAACGCAGCCTCAGCCCATAGGTAGACCTCACCCTAACAGCAAGCACAGTGAGGTCACAATGAAACAGAAACAAACAGGATAGCGTTATGCAAACCACAATCACATTCCCACACAGGGAGCTCACCTCAGCAGCACCATCATCACTGCGAAAACCACCTCACTCAAGCAAGGAACATTGAAACCCCACCAACGCCAATGGTGACGCAGAACGGAGTACAAGCCTGGACACAGAAACACGAGAATGGAGTGTGCCCTCAACCACTCGGTCGCAGTCAACCTGGCGCCCAACGGAGTCTAAGGATGCACTAAAAACAGTAAATGCAGCACCACACACACAACCATGGTAAGACCAAAACCCACTATCGGGCTATCACTAGTCACCAACTTTGAGAATCGACCTCCTTGATCACGGTCAAATAGAGATCCGCCAAGGTCCCACACAACCTTCACAACTGAGGCTTACCGTACAACCCAAGAGATAATGCCTTACCAAGTCAGCAGACGGGCCACGCGATAGGAATCCCTTGACGCCGAGTAACTATGAACAACATAGTTCTCCCCACACTGAAAACTCTCCTATCTGCAGCCTGACCACAATGGAATCCTCTGTGTCACCACTCACAGGTCACAAGAAAATCCCTTGCCTCCAAGACATACTCCACCTCATGGCCCACCAACTCCGCTATATCAACTATTACATTTTATCTCAACACACCAGCAAAACACTCAAATGGACCATGAAATACTCAGGCTCTAGCCGCAGCTTAATATGGTCACTGCAATTCCTCCGGGTAGGCACAAGAAACAAAACATGCAAACTCCTTATTCGGGACATTCACATAGCTCCCAAACACACCAACACTTTGATGGCGTGGACCATCTCACTTACCGCATAAAAATGCACACGAAAGACTTTCAAGAAGAACATATGTAGCATGAAGACCCCATAATAGCCGCAGGACACAAATCTCCCCCAAAGGAGTAGCACTAATACCCCTTACAAGCAAAACTCACATCTGACTCCATTCAGTGAATCACAACTCATCAATACTTTCACACTTTAACTTAGCATGCCATCACACGTGACAAGGAATAGCATCAACATTACACATAACACCCCTCTTCATCCCACACCGCACATAATATGCGCATGCATCACCTCCTACTCCTCTGCATATGTCTGCCACGAGACCCACACATAAGAACTTTGCTATACCCCTTTAACACATATGCAACACACACAACAAAACAAAGCAACCATAACACACAAAATAAACTACTGTGTAGAACACATGTAAGAGAGGACATACTAGCCCCCACCTCCTCGCCTCTTTTAAGCCTATTACCCACACGACATGGATTAACGGAATGGTCCTACCACCAGGAGTACATCCTCAACCCCTCGGAAGATGTCTCCAAATTATGAGGAAAAACCCAAACAAGGCCTGCCCAATCTCACTCGCTTGCCTGCTTGCACTGATTGGATTCACTGGGCACGATCCTATAAACTTACTCATAACCTAGTTCCAGAACTCATCACATTTGTATACATATGCAAACCCATTTCACCACATATCCTATGAACATTACCCAAGGTCTTTCACACACCACCAGCATGACACGTGGTCAATGTTTGGCCACCCAAGAATTTGCAGCCATCTCCACAGGACACCCATAAGAACCTTAAAACCACATACCACTCTCGCCAATCAATTTAGATCTCAATGACTCAAGGAGTGGGTTATACTAGTGGTAATTTCCTCCCTCAACCGTGACACTTGGAAAGGTTACCAAAAGAACATCCTTCTTAGGTAGCACATCTACATAAACCTCTACTCACATGAAGACACATTTCTATTACTCAAGGTTGCCACAACGGGGTCACACACTACCCACAAGCCACTAACTCATGCCTCCAGCTTCCTAGGCTAGCTAGGCTAGAGGTAATCTCACCTACGCCAGAGTATTAGGGGTCACACAGTAACATTTATTACTTTCCTCACACACAGGCGCCCGAAATTGACTACCACACAAAGATACGATTAACACATTAGACCACATTAAAACCACCAACTCTTTCCAACAACTGTTTATAACCATTAGTAATTTATTAGTCTTTTGGTGTCATATATATATATATATATTTATTTATTTTACTCATTTACTCTCTAGTAGGTCCCCAACTACGTCCATCCAAAATGGTAACTCAAACGACCTTCTAAGCCTCACCTAACATAAAACAGTGGCTCAAGAGCCCACCTAGCAAAAATACCCCTCTATCACAAGTGTCTTAATTAAATTGCTAGAAACGCAGCAATCAAAGGTTCACCCAACCTCACCTAATCCAGCACGAGACTCAACCGATCACTATCATTAAAGGAATATGATACCACCACTAAACAGAAATCTTAACACGCGAGAATCAAAATCGTACCCTTGACTAAGGAAAGTTCTGCCATGCTCTCCTCCTAGCCTCACTTGGTAGTCTTCGGCCCCCAAACAAGGTTTGAATTTTTTTGCTTTATCCCTAACTCGTTGAGCCCGTCCTCTAGCACCATGCCTTGCTTTACCAAAACAGACTGTCTGGAGATGTCCTACTTTTCCACAGATGCGACACTAGTACTTCTTCCTGCCATACTCTTTTCCAATGTCCCGGTTGTCCACTGCAAGAACAACCCCTTTGGGAAACTGGTCTCTACCTCTTGAGCCCCTTTCTACTGATCAGGACAACTATGCTTCAATTAATCTTCACCCAAGCTCCCCCCGATGATGTGGGTTGATAGCTCTCGACGTACCTCGCTCTGAATCAGTTGTCGAATCTCATCCTTCAACTTTTGAATTACCAGGCTTAAGATGCCAACCTCTGCCATGATTAGATCATTACTTACATCCTGCTTTTCGAAGACATTGGCTCCACGAAAAGGCAGCACTCTAGGTCACTCAACAATCTCAATACCATTACCGACTAGGCATTCTGAGCTATAACTAACCTCAAAACATGCATTATCACCACACAATTTCATGGATGCACATCATAGACTATACAAGTTCACACCTTTACATTGCACATATAATCTATACTTAAGTGGATATCTCATCGTTTTGAACACAACATCGCTTCCTCCACACAATACCATACAAAGGCACATACTCAATCATTCACAGAACACCAACATTATTGTATTTTATTTTATTTTATTTTCCGTTCGTTCACATTTCACAAGCTTCAAGTTCACAAGCACTCAGTTTCAATACCACAAATTCTTTTCCATGTTTTCATGCTCGAATCATCACAAAATTTCAGAGTTGCACAATTGAAACTTTATCACGTTCAAACCATTTATCCATGCAATTACACACACTGCACACATTTCAGTTCTCATTAAACCACATTGCACAAGCAGCAATTCCACAAGCACACAGCTCAAGTTGTCATAAAATCAGAGTTGCACAGATTAAAACATGTTCTTCATATTTTCTCTCACATGCTTTATCTCGGTTACCCACACAATCACACAAAGACAACAAATGCAACTAGTGCCCTAATGTCAATGCATGCAAATCCTACCTCAGGTCTGGACTACCCCAAGTACACCTTAGAGGCTCAAAGAGGACCATGTTGATCAGGCATGTCCCTCTAGGCTCCTCCAAAGGACTCAAGATAACCAGATCCGCCCACTACCCTAGGCCAACTAGACCATGCTCTGATACCATATTGTCACACCCCGAATTTCCAACCCGAGGAAACAGGTACGTGACTCCCCTTTTACCCACACGAAGGGCAAAGGGGTTAGGATACAAACCCCGAATATAACATTTTAAACATCCACAACACATTCATGAAACTATTGTTCATTAAAGCAATCCACAATCCAAACCAGTCTTTATTACAATAAAATCCTCTTTTCAATCCATCCCCACTGGGGTTACATCAATTCCCACAAAATAACATAAAATGAAAAACGGTAAGGTAAATAAGGTCTTCCACCTTGGGGTCCCACCTAACGCCTGTATGTTCCTGAAAGAAAACACAACATAGAGGGAGGGGTGAGCAACCACAGCTCAGTAGGGATCATGTCTCCCCAATCCATCCCATGCTCATAGCGTCTACATGAGGGTGTGTACAAGTGCAGTGTAGTGACAATAAGATATAAACAAGTTGCATTCCACAATCACACGGCATACACATATCCACAGCCATACAAGCTTAGCCACACGGGCTAACATATCCACAGCCACTCAGGCTTAGCCACACGGGCTAACATATCTACAGCCATTCAGGCTTAGCCACACGGGCTAACATATCCACGACCACTCAGGCTTAGTCACATGGGCTAATATATCCACGGCCACTCAGGCTTAGCCACATGGGCTAACATATAATATCCACGGCCACTCAGGCTTAGCCATACGGGCTAACAGTTCCAGTCCCGGGCTTCCACAGCCAACGGGTTCCACAAACACAGCTTACAAGGTCACACAGGCATTTAACCAAACACGTAGCGTACACACTTTCATAGGCATAATACCAAACACTTGGTCCGCACAGCCAGTCAGGCATAAAATCAAACACTTGACATGCAGAGTCTCATAGGTATTTCACCAAACGCTTAACAAGCATACATACACAAACCCAGCCACACAGGCATTTTATCAAACACATACTAGGCATATTCACACAGACATATTCACACAGGCATTTTATCGAACACTTAATATGCCCTCACCATCCAACACCAGAAAACATCAAAAACCACCATCGAAGGCCAACATCCATATAGGAGATCACACCTATATGGATTACATATATATATATAAACAGATATGATCCATAATCTACCCTAGAACCCTAGAACAGAGGAGGGTTTAGGAAGAACAGAACCCCTACCTTGTATGTTCTCCTGCTCCCACTTCTACGCAAGACTCCGACCACCCACGCAAGACGCTCTAACAGCCACCAGAAGCTCTCCTTCCCTCTCTCTCTCTCTCTTTGCGATGGCTGGTGGAACAACAAACCCTAAAACCTAAAACAGAGGGCTCCTCATCCTTATATAGACCTCCCACTATCAAAATGACGTAGTTTTGATTAAGTGAAACCCAGCATCAAAACGACGTAGTTTTGATGGAACAAGCAACAACCTTCCCGCATCCCTACATGCCAAAATATCCACAATTCCAACATGGTCCTTTGGGGAAAAATCATTAGAATGACAAAACCAAGGTAACCATGCAAAAACATGCTTGTACGCCAATTTGAACGCCAATTCCCCAATTGGCGTGCAGCTCCAAATGCACTCAAACTTTACCCCAAGCCTCCTTGCATCATGTAAAAGACATCCATGCAATAAAAACCTTGCACGCCAAATGGGTCCAATTCACGTGCACGTCCGTTTGGCCTGAAACTTCTGTGGTAGATAGAAGACATCATTCTAAGAATCTTTTGGTCTGCACGCCAATTCATCTGAGCCCATCTACTAGGTCAAAATCTAGAAAGTTTCCATTCAGAAGGCAAGACTGACTAACTCAAAACATGGGTCTTTACATTCAAGGTGTTTTAGCTAAAGTGTGTGGGAAGGAAACTCCCTAAATCCCAACAATTCCACTCACAAGGCATCTGTGGTTAACTTCGTACATACCACAAACACGGGTCATTACATTTTCAAATGTTTCTTGTTCGTTTTTGAGAAACATGACTCACGTATATCTAGCGTAGTCATCTACAATTGCAAGGAAGTATCGTGCACTAGATAGTGAGGACACATTGATTGGTCCATATAGGTCCATGTGTAGAAGTTCAAGTGGTTGTGTAATTAAGGTTTTATCCACACTCTTAAAAGAATGTTTCACTTGTTTACCTAGATGATAATCCCTAAATGGGTGTTCTTTCTCATAAACATGCTTGGGTAAGCCCTCAACCAAATCAAGAAATGCCAATTTAGACATAGTCTTAAAGTTTAAATGGCCAAATCTCTTGTGCTACAGCCAACTGATGTTAAGTGAAGCTTGGGACAGAAAACAAATTGGTTCATTAGATTGAGCATTGCCAAAGACCAATTTATTGATATTGCCTTGTATATGTCTATTTAGCTTTACCTCTTTAGAGACAGGATCTATAACTGTGCAGGTGTGCTAAGTGAACAAAACTTCATAACCTTTGTCACAAAATTGACTTATGCTCAATAGGTTATGTTTGAGACCTTGAACAACACACGTTTTGAATTGAAACAGCACCATTAGAGAGTGTACCTTTCCTAACAATCTTACCCTTTTTATTATCCCCAAATGTGAAAGATGAAGAGGCAACCTCCCTTACTTCACTCAACAGAGATGCATCATCTGTCATGTGTACAGAATAGGCACTATCAAGATACCACTGGCTGGAGTTGATCTTTTGTTTCCTATGGCTGCTCTCAACTTCAGGCACCTGTTCCTGGACATCAAGAAACTAAGTCTTGGGGGGCAATTTTGATTGGGCTTGCAGGAAGAAGAAGCTGCATTTTTAAGTTTCCAGTAAGAACGAGCATATTTAAGTTTCCATGCTAATTTAGGTGATCCAGTGTTAGGTTGGTTAGCAAGGTTATCCTTTGGGCTTACACAGAACACTCCTTCCTCTTGATTACCTTGGGCAGCTTTCTTAGGCACAAAGTTTACTATCTTCTTCACAGGTTTATTCTTTGAGTTCTTCGATCAGGTTACCTATGTGTGCCTAGTTTTCTTCTTCCTATCAATAGTGTGACTATGCATATTTTTTAAAATGTTTAACTGATTGATGCTTAGCCTAATTTCTTTAATAATCTCATTCTTAAGATACTCAGGGTAGAATCTGCACTGATAAGAGAGGTGTCCAACTTCGCAACAAATGGGACAGTTAATAGGTTTGGGTTGAACACACTGTCTCAAGGGTTTTGTTGGAGTGTTAAGAGGTTTCCTAGGTTTTCTCACATATCCTAGACCGTGTTTAACTCTACCACTAGGGACAAACTTGGGCTGGGAGGAAACAGCCTTGCTGGATGAACTAGTCTCAAACTTAGTAGAATATCTACTTGGGTTTGTCTCTAGAATTACTACACCCTTACCCTTGCATTGGGATGTGGAGGACAGGTTAACTAAATGTTCAACTTTCAGATCTTCCTCATCAATGGCTGCATCACTATCCTTAGATGCAACAGTACCCATGTCTCTAAACTTGGGTGCTACTAGTTTGGGTGGACTAGTAGCAGCCTTTGGTACCTCTTTTCCACAATCGAGGAGCACACTGCCTGCAGGAACAAAACTAGCTAGACACTTGGTCTACACAGGGTAATTTTGAGCCTTGGCTACTTAGTCTTCAAAAAAACCTAGACCTAAGGCTAGACCTTTGATATCTGGAGTTGTCCTAAAGTGAGCTGCAATCTCAGCAAAATCTTGCCAGTTTTTACTGATTTGTCTTTCTTTCTCCAGTTCAGCTTTAGTTTTTTTTAGTTCCTTTTCAAGCAAATCAATATCTTTATTAACCATTTTTAATTGAGCGGCTTTGTCCATAAGATTATCGTGTGTGCTTCTCATCTCACTCAATTTAGCTCTTAATTTTCTCTCTATTCTTTCATAGTCATCTATAGAGTCTCTATATTCACATGAAAGCCTTCCAATTTCAAGTAGTATCTTTCTTTGTCAGCTTTCATAGGGAGAAATTGTTCCTCTATTTCTTTAAGAGCTCTATAGGTGTCTTCATATTCAGCATAGAGCTAGTCATAGGTTCTTACCTTGAGGGGAGGTGAGTTGTCAATCATGAAGCAGATAAGACCTTTGTCCTTCTTCTCTTCATCTGAAGATTCTTCTTCCTCCTCGGTTTCACTGTTGAACTTGTTGGTAACAAGGGCCTTCTTCCTCTTGTCATCCTTCCTGCTTGAGGAGCCTTTGGTCTTCTTCGTTTGCTTCGTTGCCTCCTTCTTCTCCCTCTTTAGCTTATAACAGTTGGCAGCAAAGTGGCCAGGCCTGTTGCAGTGATAGCACTGCAACTTCTCCTTATCCTTTCCCTTAGAAGACGATAAGGAAGACTACCTAGCTTTCCTTCTGCAGTTCCCCCTTCTCTTTAGCAGCTTCTTGATCAGAAAAGCTACCTCTTGATCTGAGGTGTTGTCTGTATCATGCTCTTCGGCATCTTCTTCTTCTTCCTCAGAAGATGATTCCCTAGATGTAGCAGCCAGTGAACCATTTATAGATACTGTCAATTGACTCCTTCGGCTCACATCTGAAGGCTTCATACTCCTGTTTGAGCATAGAGCTCTTGTTGTCCTGAATTTGTTCATCTCCTTTATAGATAAGACAGAGCTTGTCCCATACCTCTTTTGCCATTTCAAGATCCTGCACATCCGTGAACATATCATCGCCGAGTGCAGAGAAAAGTATGGCTTTTGCTTTAAAGCCAAGCTTTACTTTCCTCTGCTCCACCTTAGACCAACTGTCTGGGTCCTTCATTTGTAACCGGCCTCTCTGCATGCCCATTGGAGTGAAAGGCCCGTTCTTTATTGTTTCCCAAAGAAATGTGTCAAGCATGTCTAGGTGAGCTCTCATTTTCGCTTTCTATTTGGAGAAGCGCACGGGTGTACACATAGGCACTTGAGAGGATGAGCCAGGAAGGACATCGTAGAAGTCCTCTTATTCTTTCTTGTTGTTGATGGTGCTTGGTTCTTCTTGCTCCTGATCTCTAGTCGGTTCCATTGCTGGTGCATGACTGGCTTCTTGTTCCTCGATCGGAACTAGGGCTTGCTCAGGAGCTAGAGCTGCACTGCTAGAATCCATATTTGCCATTTAGGGATCTCTACAGAATTATAGAACAAGCTCTGATACCAATTGTAGGTTTCAAAGGTGAGTCTAGAGGGGGGGTGAATAAACTTTCTTCGTGAAAGCTTAAACTGTTAGCTAGTTTCTTTTATCTTCTAAAGACAACTCTGATGTGAGAGTTAATGGAGAGGATGACAATATAGAGTAGGAGTGATAATGAGCTAACAAACAAGTGTGAGAAGAGAGTAAATGCTTAAATGATAACAGTTCTCAGATGTGAGAAGATAGAATATTCCTATGGATGTCAATATGAACTGATTGACTCCGTTTGTAATGTTCTATGTTAGATATGGATTGTGGAAACACAACCCTGAGATTCGACACAAGGGTTGTGCTGGATCTTGGATGAAAAAGAGATTGATTGATACACAAATAGATTGATCTTGTTCTTCCTTCAACACGACGCACAACACTTAGATGAATTCTTTCCACATCTCTCTCTCTCTCTAATAGTGGAACTCTTACTTCAATTCTACGAAAGGATATTCTTTTTAATGTATGTCAGAATCCTATATATTATGTTCTGTGTGTTTCACGTTTTTTGAGAGAGAGGTTGACTCACATTTTCGTCGTAAAGTGTGTGAGAGATATTTTAAGGTTATAGTGCTTGTACGCCTTGTTGTCCATCCCGATAGCTTAACTTCCCGCCATTAAAAATGCAAAAATGTAGAGGATGGGTGATCTGCTCTAATTTCACAGATCTATTGCCTATACTGCGAATTTGCATGCCCATACTGACGCAGTTGATCTTGGTCGTTCATCTGTAGATGGTGGTTGGCAGTAATTAATGTGATATTAAATGCGCTCAACTGCTCTGAACGACGTAGGCTTACTGTACAAACCCTACCTGAAGATATCGCTAAGTGGATATGCTTAGGGTTGTATGTTTGCCTCAAAGGTAGGTGCCTCGAAGGTTTGGAGACTCGAAGATTTGGATTGATCTAGTAAGAGATGTGTATGTTTGCTTCAAGCTTCAACTGTGATAATTCCTATGAGTCTACGACTCATATATCTTCGAGTCTTCGTGGCTAGAGTCCAGGTTAAATTAGATGAATGAATCACTATACGAACTATGAGTCTACGACTCTTCGAGTCTTAGACTCTCTCAACGACACTTAGAGTGGCCTTTTTGAGTGCACTGAATCTACCCGTTGTTCTAGCTACGCGTCTTTGACCCTAGTACTATGAACCTTCGAGTCCCTCAGTTTACGTTAAGTGACTAAGTAGCTCTTCGACCATGTATGGTCAGAGTGAATACCGGATCTTCGACCCTACGAGGCTTCAACTCTGCAAGTTTCTTACTTAGTCTTTCATATTTGCTCATAGACTGAGTTTTAGTATCCTTCGAGTCTTCGACTCTACGGCTCTGACGCTTCAGCTATAACTTTCAGCCTTTAAGATATTCGACTCTTTGATGTATGACAATTTCTTTAGTTTAACTATTTTAAATTCTCTGACCCTTGGGTCGACGACCCTACGAGTCTACGAGTGACAGTTATCTTTTCGTATGCCATTTTATATTGCATGACTCTTCGACCTTCGATTTTCGAGTCTATTTGTCTCCATTTTATTTATTAACAGTGTTTATGAATTTAACTCTACGACCCTACGGGTCTTCGAGTTTTAGTGGCGGATTAGGTTCTGTTAATTATTTTAGCTATATATGAGGACTCTCAATTTTACGGGCTTCGAGTAGTTTGATGTCCAGTCACTTCTCTTGAGAATTCTTTGACTCTACGAGTTTATCCATGAGTGCAGTGACTTGTATTGTTCCAAACTTTGACTCTACGACTTTCAACCCTGCGGATCTACGAGTCGCGTGTTTTTCTGTCACTTACTTGCTTCGAGCCTTCAGACCCTATGAGTCTATGAGTCTCTTGTCAGAATGCTTTGTGACAGTTTCACTTCTACGAGCTTCGACCCTTCGACCTTAATACCTTCAAATCTTCGAGTCTCCAGACTTAGAATGGTTTTGGCAGCTTTATCAAATCCTATAGTTTCCAACATAGTTTGTATTAGGATGGCCAAATCCCTTCTTCAACGTCAAGTCCTTGACTAGCAGCATGCTCTTTGCACTCAAGCAGGTTGGCACGTCTGAACTCCGAAGGGGCTCCATCCATTCTCCGACCCGAACTGTTTGGAGCCTTTCACTGTGCACCATCTACGCTTCAACCTGCCCCTATCCTACAAGTAGCACGAATACAATTCTAGATCATGCCACCGAGGGACGTCCCGAGTTCTCGAGGCATGACATCCTCCATCCAATCCTTGAAACGCCCTTATTCGATTGGTAGCATCTTCCTTGATGCCCCTTCTCGCCGGATGACAACTGGTTGGACATCGCTTCCACGCAAGCTGCAACAACTTCAGCAAGATGTTCCCCACTCACCCAATGTCCACCATCTATGCTTCAACCTGCTCCTCTCCTATAAGTAGCACGAATGCAATTTTAAATTGTGCCACCGAGAGATATCTCTAATTCTCAGGACATGACACTAGCCTCTGTCTTCTTCTTGTACTTTTCATCCCTCAAATCTGGGCCACGGAACGTCACGTTGTCCCTTAGGAGTAGATAGAACATTCAGCCTCCTGGGCTTTGAGATCAGCGGTAGCCACATAAACCAGATCAGCGGCAGCCACATAAACCTCAAGCGAGCTAAAAAAATCAATTATATCATGAAATTTTCCAATATCAGTCCAATCAGTGGGAGCGTGCTGCATAGAAAACAACACAGTCCGAGCATTCGAGCATCAAGGCGGCGAGTTATTATTATTATTATTGATAAAAAGAGAATTCGAAAGGATAGATTCGCGTCTAATCGTTTACCATTTTACCATACGAAAGGGTGGATTTGAGTCAAATCAGTGGCAGCCTATGTTTGGTTGCTATGATGAAAAAAAAAGGGGTGAGCGGATGTGGAAAAAAAATATCAAAAAGATTATTTTTATAGTAATCAATGATAAAAAAAAATTATGAAAAAAATTAAAATTATAAATTTATTTTTTTACTTATTATAAAACTTAATACAATTATATACATAAAAATAAAATTAATATTTTAAACATTAATACTTTTTGCATTTTTTAAACCCTAATTAAATTATAAAAAAATTCACCCGTTTTTTTTCATTCCTACTAAATCAATTTTTTTGACTTTTTTTCACCTTAATTTTTTATACTTCTTTTCTATGTGTACGAGCGTAAAGAGGACGAAAAAATAATAAATAAAATTAATATTCATACAAAACTAAAATTTAATAGTGAAGAATACGATTTCTCTACTTCATAAATTTTCTCGTCTCTTTTTTTAATTAATATTTGCAGCATTTTATTTATATTATTTTTTAAATTGTGCATTTTAAGGACTTTCTATGGAGCCTCTGTCCAGTGTGCTTAGCTACCTGACTACTTAACACTAGTGAGGAGAATGTACGTGTCTGTGTTTTGATAAATTCGAATGATAATGATTAAATGATATTGGTAATATTTAGATATGTATAATTATTTTGATTATATTTAAGTCTAATTGGGAGTTCGGCCCCCAAATATGTATTTTTTGTAATTTTAGTAATTTTTTCTAATTAAATGAGTTTGTTCTTACTTATTAAAAGCAAAACACGATTAATTAAGAAGGGGGCTATTTAGTAATTTTCTATGGTTGAAAGAGTTGTTTAAGGTTTATTTGGTATAAGTTTTGATTTTTATAATTTGTATTCTATTGGAGTTCGTGTTAAATTTTAATCTAAAAATAATTTTTGTTTATTAGGAAAGAGAATGTTTTTTTAAAAGTAGTGTGTTTTTTTAAATTGCATCCCATAAAAATTAATTATTGTGGACCCAAGAAATAAAATTGAGAAATAAATAAATAAAAATTGAAGTTCCCGCCAAAATTGAGTTTGGATTTAAAAACAACTACAAATAATTTTTAAAAATGACTATAGGACTTACCTATTTTGAAAACTGAATTATGAAATTAAATAGTTTTAAATTAATATGAATCCACAATTTTAAAAAATAATCATCGAAAATTGTTATACCAAACTTAGCATTATTGATAAAGAAAACTTTTAATGATGAGTTTTCGAAAACTTGATAAAGGATATACAAAGTTTGAGATAGGAGAGACTTCTTAGACTTATAAGAAGACTCAAACTCTACTTTAGAGTTTTCCAATCATTTTTGGAAAGTGGAGGGAGACAGAAAGTCATAGTTTGACATTTTTAAAGTGTTTTTGTTGTTCTTCGTGACCTAAACAATTTCTAATGACTAAAGGTAGATGTTTCTACCTCACTGACCCCTTTTACTATTTTAAATCGTAAAACTATTAATATGATTGCTCGAACTTGAATAATGAACCCTCATTTAGTAGAACTCCCATGAATGAACTAGTTATGGAGCCCTATATGTTACTTACTTAGGATTAATGTTTAAATGTGTTGTAATGACTCGTGTGTTTAGGGGATTGAAAAGTTAGCCTTGCAATGAGGTGAGTGTTATAGAGATGACATTTTATGTTTGGACAAGGACTATTGACCGCTACATTAGCAAGAGTCCGAGGGCGCAGTGCCTCGGCGGGGGTCTCGTTAGCCGGTTAACAAGTAGGGGTCAAGGGCGTAGGGCCCTGGAAGCCAAATTATTGTAGAGAGACTGAACTGGATTGACGATTAAGAGATGTGATCGACACAGCCTTGGTTGATGTGGGATATTGTGGTCAACGGGGTCAACTTAGCCTTGAGGTGGTCGATGTCGACCAGAGGGAGTTTCCAGAGAGTTTTTTTCATAAGTTGGTAGATATAAAAATGCTTTTTGATGCATGGTTGATGTGTGGTTGATGTTAATCGACAATAGATTCTAGAGAGTTCTCAAAGGGTGGTCGACCTAGCTTAGTGTGGTCGACGTGGTTGATGTAGCTCCAGATCGACAAATATAGGAGTTGATATCGACCTTCCTTAGTCGATTTGGGGTGACTGGCCGACGCGAGAATATGTGGTCAATGGAGGTCGATGGGCGTTCATTTTGACCGATGTCGACCCTGCGATAACGTATTTTTCAATATATGTCATTCTATTATGTGATTTTACGATTCTTGGTATTTTCTTCGAAAAGAGAGAGAGAGAGAGAGAGAGAGAGAGAGAGAGAGAGAGAGAGAGAGACCTTATCTTGTCCGTGATCGTGGCTAGTATGTTCTTGGGCATAGGAGGCATCTAGTAAAGAGGAGCAAGGAGGAATATGTGTTCTTCGATTTGAAACCCTAAGTTCAACCGAAATTTGAGGCAAGGATTCTGTATTTGTCTTTTGAACGTTTTGTTTGTAACTTATTCTAAGGTTAGGTTTTGAGATGAAATATATGTCTATATGTAAATTCATATATGCATGCGTGATCTCATATATAAATGTTGGTTTGAGATGGCGCGTTTTGAGTGTATGGTTGTATGTTGGGACTGTGTTAGGGTTTGTGAAATGGTGTCGTAATGAGATGTTCATGCTATGTTGAGTTGTTAAGGGGTGTTTATGTTTTGAGGAATGCTTCTACTATGATTACATTGAATATTATGCCTAATATTGTATTTGCTATATATGTGGTTGAGATGCCTGTGTGGATGAGGTTGAAAAGTCTATGTAGTAGAGGTTGAGGAGGCCTGTGTGGCTTGCTCGTGTTTTGTTAGAGTTATGAGTTTTACCTTATGGGTGTGATTGAAATATTAACTATGAACTACTTGTTTGTTCTTAATACGACACTAGCACTTGTACACTGTCATATAGAGGTTAAAAGCATGGGATGGGTAAGAGAGACATGATCCTTACTGAGATGTGGTTGCTCACCCCTCCTGTCATGTGATTATTTTCTTTCAGGTGCTTATCGGTGTTAGGCAAGACAGCCGAGGTGTGGACCCGGTCTAGAGGCTTTTTTGTGTAATTATTTCTTTATTTATTATAGCCATGTGTTTGGGGCATTTGTGTACATGAACTGATATAACCCCTCAAGGGGATAATTTTGTATGAGATATTGAGTTTAATGTAATATTGAATTTGAATTTTTAAATAAATGTGTGAGCTTGTGTAGTGATGTGTTCACTGTTGAGCAGATCACAGTACTTATTTTGTGTTATACCCCTCTTTGTGTTTGGTATTTTATCTCACCCCTTGTCCCACCTAGTGTGGGCAAGGGGAGTTACGAATTGGTTTTCTCAGGTTGGAAATTCAGGGCATGACAATGTTGTTTTAATTAAGGACTATATATGAATCTTAGGATGAGAATTACCATTAGAACTATGAAATTTATTAGGTACGTATTATCACAAGTAGGATTTGTCATTAGACGTTAGATCCGAAATAGCAATATGTTCGAAGGCGAATCATGGCTTCATGATGTTAGACGATGAGGAAGATCAGACGAGTAACATTAGATAGTTGTGTTGTACTCGTGGCGTGCACGTGTCGATCCATGGCGATGCTAGTTTGTGTTGGCCCACGGCGGCCTATAATGGTGTTGGCCTATGGTGTCCTACTATGTGGTGGTATTTGTGGCAACTCGCCATAGGTAGGGTTAGAATTGGACAAAATTTGGGTTTTATTCGATTATGTTGGTTATTGACTTGTTAAAAGGTCTAAAGAAGCTTAGGGTGAACCTATTGGGATAAAAATAATAGTTTAAGTGGATGGATGAAACCTATGAAAGATTCCCTAATGGTTGATTTAATTTGAGTGGTTGTGTGCGTGAGAGAAGTTTAAAATTACAATTTGATCTTGCATTATGTTCTTGATTGTTGATATATGATGATATGGATTATGTATCTTGGTATGCATATCAATGTTGTTGTCATGATTATGTTGATATAATTTATGTATATCATCATGTCTACATAAATTCTTAGTTTGTGTGTAGCGGGTTTGATAATCTGACAATCTGGAACGCATGCCTCCATCACTATGATATGGCTCGATAAGTTGATAGTTGACATGTGTGTAATGACCAGTGTTTAGGGATTAAGGAGTAAGCCTTGTAATGAGGTGAGTGTTGTAGAGATGGCATTTTGTGTTTAACTAAGGACTTTTTACCGCTCCGCTTGTGGGAGTGTCATGTCCTAAATTTCGAACTCAAGAAAACTAGTTCGTGACTTCCCTTTACCCACATTGTGGGCAAGGGGTTCGATTGCAAGATACCTCACAAAACATTACACACAAACATAACAAGTATTCACAAGTCAAGTCACATGTTTTTATTTGATAACCAAATCTCTTTTACATCATTCCCTAATAAGGTTACATTAATTTTCATAGAACAATTCAAAATAAAATGAAAACAATCAACCAAAACAATCAATCTTCTACCTTGGTGTCCCGCCTAACGCTTGTAGGTTCCTGAAAATTAAGAAACAAATCACAATAGAAAGGGTGAGTAACCACGGCTCAGTAGGGATCATGTCTCCTAATATCTAGATGATGAGTGCGCATGTGCAATGTCGTGGCAATAATACACAAACAGTATAATCAGCATTTTAACTTCATGGTACTCATAATTTAGACAACACATAAGCAAGTCACATAAGCTACCACAACCAGAGCCACACGGGGCTACCACAACCACAACCATAGCCACACAGGCTACCACAATCACAGCCACACATGCTACCATAATCATAGTCACATAGCATAATTTAAAGCACATCACAATAATACATATCCACTCATAACGAGAACACACCATAGAGCATGCATTATAACACATTTTATAATTCCTCAACCAATACACTCAACACATACATATCACACAAGCCCTATTTACAAGTTACGTAATTTTCCCATGAAATCCTATCGCGCAACTAGCACGAAGAACGAGGACATGAGACGAATAGCAAGCGAATACCGCGATGACCTCCATAATTAACTCCCACGAAATGGATCCTCAATCCTCACTAACCACGGACTCATCGTCACCCACAAGTATAATATGCCAATGAAGTTTAATATTCATATAGGAGATCACACCTACATGAATTTACATATATTTACATATATATACATATATTATCTACCTCAAGACCTAACCCTAGAATAGGTTCAAGAGAGTACATAATCCCTACCTCCAAGTGGTCGATCTTGATCGAGGAGTTTTCAGAGAGTTTGGTTGATCCAGGGTGAATTTTGATGTGGGGTCGTTGTGTGGTTGACGTGGTCGAGGTCGACCGAGTAGTTTTCCGAGAGCTTTCCCATGTGTATTTGTCAACGCGGAAAAGTGGTCGACATGAGGTCGACGTGGTCGACTAATGTAGGCTAACCTTGTGCAATGTGAAGATAGGTCGACGTGGGTGTCCGGGTCGGCCACAAGAAAGGTTGGTCGATGTGGTCCATCCTAGGTGTTTTTGGTCGATGTTGACTTTGCGGCAACACATTTTTGATACATTTTATATTTTACGATTTTAGGGTTTTGTTCACTCGGAAGCTATCATAGAGAGAGAGAGAGAGAGAGAGAGAGAGAGAGAGAGAGAGAGAGAGATCGGCGTTGGTGCGATCGTTGCCGTTGCGTTCTTGGAGAGGGAGATGCCTATTGGAGAAGGGCGAGGGGTGCAAGGGAAGATCTTTCAAGGCGGAGCTCAAGTTCGCTTGATTTTGAGGTAGGGATTCTTGTACTTTTAAACCCATTCTAGGGTTAGGTCTTAAGGTAGTTGATCTGTAGATGATTTATGTTTATATATATATAAATTCATATAGGTGTGATCTCCTATATAAATGTTGGCCTTCAATGGAAGGTTATGCTTGTGTATGTCGATGAGTCTAGGGCTAGTGGGGCTTAAGGGTTCGTTTCGTGGTGTGGTCGTGTTCATTCGTGTTAGTATCACGGTAGAGTCTCGTGGGAAACCTTGGGAACTATAGGAGGGTTGTGGTTGGGAATGCATTATGTTACGACTTGTGTGTTGGATGTTGAATATATGTGTTGATTGATGTGTTGTGAATATGTATCATTGTGTTATGCTTAAAAAAGTGCTATGTGAACGTGGTAGCCTTGTGGTATGTGGACCGTGATAGCTTTGTGTGGCCATGGTGCTCGTGGTAGTTTGTTGGACCCCATTTTGTCCGGGTTGGACATACTAACCCCATTTTTATATACTTGTCTCGCCAATGTCATATACCTTGTTGAACAGTCCTCAAGGATTCCCCACTACCAAGGAATGGTTCGAGTTGAGGTTAACCCCAATTTGCACAAGATGGTGTTGGATTGGGTGCTCTAGACCCAACCACCGCATGTATATCTTGGGATTTCGTTGTATTTACACATTATGTGTTTATATATTTATCATTGTATGTTTATTATACTTCGCGTTCACATACACGATAATGTCCATAGTATATTATCACATCAATCGGTTATAGCGATCCCCGTATAATGAGAACCTATTGGATGTTATGATAATATCTTAAACTATATGTCCTATGGTGTAGATACATCTTTTACGATTGGACACTAGAAGATGTCTGACTATCAGTGTTGGGGGCTCATAAGCATTGAGACACTTTCTCATAAGTGTTCGCACTTGGTGATCTCCAAGTTTGGGAGATCATGAGGACTGACCGATTAATGAGAACGGCACATCTAGATGCCATTGATCGTTCTGTTCATCAGACGTGTGTATTGGTCCTTTGACTTGAGACCATTGTTATTGTATACCACGAGTCACATACTTTGATACATGATGAAAACCATGACATAGATGCTCGTGGCGAGGTAGCTTGTGTTAGGTATGTCATGACTGGTATGACAATAACGGATGGGTCAAGAGAGGATTTGTCCGCTTCCAAGTTATGGAAGATGACATGCTTGCCCCTTTGACTTGATGGTAGTGTCAGTCTTGAAATCCATGGCCATGGTGTTCCAGACAAGTCCATCAAAAAGTCAAAGAAAAATATAACAAGCAATAGGACTGATGGCATATGTATGCATTCCGCTTGTTGCGATGTCCGAGACAAAAGGATTAAAATACACGGTGAGCGTTTGTAGGAGGCTGTCGACTCCACGATATATCTAATCCTTTTTCGTCGTAGTGTCGTGTTGCTGACAACGTTCACGGACTATGGTGGGACCATAGCCATTAAGGATGGAACCTAGAGGGTCACACAATAGTGTATTTGGTAGGTCCAATAGTTCGGTGGAACTACACAAAGCAATCGGTCCATTTGATTTAAGTTCGGAATCGATAAGACTCGGATTCTTAGATCGACTCAAAATCACTATTCGAGCTAGAATAAGTGATTCGGATCATCGTTTAGGAATTTCGAGGGCATATCCGAGTTCAGGAGATTGCCACGGTCGAACGTGTCCGGTTGGGATTTTCGGCGCTCGGGTTCCGGTGGGGCCCACACAGGCGCGAGATGGGGCCCACACGAGATGAGACGAGAGGGGACATATGTCACACCATGTGAAAACATGAGTGGCCCATGTTTTTGGTTTATTAGGGCCTATTTTCAAAGGGTTACATCCTAGGTTTGAAAATGGGTGGCTAATAAAACAAAATAAATAAAATAAATGTATTATTATTAATAATGGGACTTTGGCATATATTATTAAGGGGAGTGAGAGGAAATTCGTGGGATAATTTATTTTGGGTGCTTTGGAGAACAAAGAACTCATTCTCCCACTTCTCTCCTCTCTCCCTTTCTCCCCATTGCTTCTAAGTTTCTGATTAGCGAGAAACGGCCGTTTTTGTGCGGCGCAACAGGTGAAGCAATAGGTTGATCAAACAGACGAATCCGAGGAGTCTCTACGCTCGTGCTAGCACCTGAACGTGGGACGGGATGTCCGGTGGACCGCCGGTGCACGTGGACCGCTTCCTGAGAGCTCCTGGTTTGGAGTTTCGCACCGACGAGCACGAGATCTTGCCGAAATTACGAGTATGTAATTTTCTGTTTTACTTGCTTAAAATTTCAATTAAACACCTCTAGATGAAGGTTCCACCTCTTAGGATGCCGTGTATAAAATTTCATAATTTTATACGACGTTTAGACCCGAACGGCACTCTTCGTGCGCACGGAACCAACAATGGTATCGAGCCTGGTTTAGGTGTGTTTAGTTGAAATTTTAATTAATTGTAAATGGCTTAAAATTCATAAAAGGCATCCCAAGTGGCTAAGGATTATGCTAGGGTCGAGAAAAAAAAAAAACGGCACGTGAATGGCGCGAATCGGACGCAACAGAGCGGACTCGGGAGCGTGAAACACCCTTGGAGCGGCGGCGCGTGCGCCGCTACGCGCCCCAGATGGCCGCACGCGCGCCCAGACGGGCCGCACGCGCGGGCTGCAGCTCGAGGGATCGCGGGTCAAGACCTGACCCGCCGGACCGGCCCACCGGATCGGGACCCGACCCGGTGGGATCGACGGACGAGACTTCGCCACGTGGCGTGCCTTCGCCGCACCACATGGCGGAGTTGTGGATCACGGACCGGGTCAGACCCGGCCCGCCCGCCCGGGTTAGGATTCGACCCGGGTCATGCCCAACCGGCGCACGCCGCGCTGCGCGCCCTGGTTGCGCGCCACGTGAGCACTCCAAGACTCGCCACGTGACACGCTTTGGGCCATCCATTTCAAATAGGGCCCTACAGGCCTCTAAAAATTCTGAAAAAATAACATAAAATCCATAAAAATCAGATGATTGAGGTGGTAAAGTTTTAGAATTTTTGACCGTCCGGATTGTCCTAGAGAAATCAATTAGTATTTTGACCTAGTGTTTTAGCCTACCGGGATCCAGTTTTTGAAATTTGGTCATTTAAATATTGCATAAATATTTTTTTATAGTTTGTGGCATGATCATGAGCTTAGACCAACCTGTGTATGCTTGGCGTTAATAATTATTTATTCAAGTGCGTGAATGTATGTAATTATTTATTTATGTTGGTGGTCTACGTACCATCCCTCTTCTATCCTATGTGGGGACTGCGTGCCTATTTATTTGATGTAAATGTGAGCCTTTGAGGCCCGCACATGGTGGATGGGACTGCGCCACTCGGACACGTAATCCAGGACCGGATGCAAACCAATCCAAGCACGAGAGCTCAGTGGGACCGGGCCCGGTGAAAAGCTCAAGAGGAGACCCCTAGGTTTAATGGTTGGTCTTCTACTCACTCGGTAAACCAACCAAAGCTCATGATCATGCATTTATCCGCTTTGATATCTGTTTGTATGGATATCTCTTTGATCTCCACTTTTCCACCCTTGGCATGTGTGTGAGGTCTATGAGGGTGATCACGTAGACGGATGTGCCTAAGTTAAAAAGGAAAAGCCGTATATATATTGGATATGACCTAAAATCCCTCAAAAGCATATATAAAGTCGGAAAGCCTTCCATTAATTAACTTAAAATACACCCTTTGTGCTCGGGTATCGGTCGTGCCTCGGTCGGGGATATCCTTTTGCTGGGGGAGTTGTAAGTCAATTAATGGGTCGACTAAACCAAAAAGTGCATCAAAGGAGTAATCCTAGCTAGCTTGATGCGGTTTTGGAGGCAAGGTTGAGGAACCGAGTTAATGGTTCACGGACCAGGGAGTCCACTCAACAACCAAGGAACTGCAAGTTTTAGCAGTTGGCGAGTAAAGCCTACCTAAATACCTCTTTATGGCGGCGTAGCTTAGCTTGGGCCATAAAGAGGGAATATGGATCCTTGCCACTAGATTATTTCAGCGACGAAATAATCCGAATTCAATAGTGAGGGCTATTGGAATTTGAGCAAATAGTGGGAGACATGTCTTATACATATGTCAATTTGAAATCATACTAAACCAAGATACTAATCGCTTAAGTTTACTTTGTTGTAGATCATATGGCAACTCCCATCACCAACCTATCATTGCGCAGTTTGTTGGACAAAGAAAATGTCCTTCTCGGTGCGAATTTCCGGAGTGGTACAGGCGCTTACGCCCAGTACTACGCCAAGAAAGGAAATTCTATGTCTGGAGACCCCACTCCCTAGTGAACCCCCCTCAAGATTCACTCGCCAACGATTCTAGATGCTTATCTTAAACATAAAGAGGATTCACTGGACGTACGGTGCATCATGCTATCAGCTATGTCCAGTGAACTCCAGAGGCTTTATGAAGATAAGTCTCCCTTTGATATTCTCTCGAGTGCGAGAGAGCTATATCAGGAGAGGTCTAGACGGAGAGATATGACATCTCCCATGCTCGTTCACGAGCAAGATAGGAGATGGAGCCCAGGCAGGCCCGCACGTATGTAAGATGATTACTTACATCGAGAGGCTCCAAATCTTAGGGATCCAAATGGACACTAGTGTCACGCCCCAATTTCCTTCCACTTGGAAATGAGTAGTGACTGCCCATGCCCGCACCCGAAGGGACAAGGGGTTGGTACAAGCACGCAAAAGGACTTTCGGCACGGGTCTTGTCCCAAACCTGCACAACCAAAGCTAACATGCCAGGGGCATGCTCCAGCTCCCAAACCATGCACACAAACACAAATTGAATAACATCTCATTTATTTTTATTTCAACGACTAAATGTTTATTACAACCCGGTCGGGGAAAAACCCCTATGAAGCCACAAATAAAACCAAACCAAATTCCAAACACATAAAACCAGAGTACAACAAAGGAAATAATATAAAACTCCCGACCTCGGGGGCCTAGCTCCTCGGCCTTCACCTACCGCCTGCTAAACCCCTGAAAAGAACGGTTTATAGGAGGGGTGAGCAAACCATAGCTCGTAGGGATCCGGTCTCCCCGGACCCGTCCCGCTCTACAACATCATGATATGTGTATGCTTGTGCTCGTGTCGTGCCTAAGGCTAAAGCGACAAACATCACCCAATAAACACTCTTTATACGAGCCCGCACCGAAGGGCAGAGGACACCCGCCACCACGGCGACATGACATACCACATCCAGGCGAATGTTGCATGGACACCAATGCAACATTTTCCACCCGAGTCGGATATGGTCAACCACCTCCTCGGGCGCCATACCTACCCTCAGGAATGGGTGTAGACTTAGCCCACCGTCGTGAGTGCTACACCGAGACTCAGGACCACGTCCTGGCCAAATCTCAAAGGGGCTCCAGCTATTGTGCCTGGCCCATATCTCGGCTCGGTCTCAAACAGATCAACGAAAAGACAAAGCATTACATCTCAACATGTAAACTCAAGACACGACATTTACACTTTATCTCGAAAGGACCAACATGGTCAGATACAAGCCACACACATCAGCCTCATAGGCTTAAAATCAAATACAAATCAAACACAGGACACACCGATCACGTAGGTATATCATCGAGACACCCATATACAAGGTCTCACGGGCATTATATTGAATACATGGCATGCGGGCCTCACGGACATTTTATCAAATATATAGTATGCGGAGCCTCACGGACATTTCATCAAACACATGGTGGGCATAAACAAACCCGGAAAATCCTCAGGCCAAATTCAACATCAAAATCAACGGAACATGTCATTGAAGGCCAACATCCATATAGGAGATCACACCTATATGGATTTACATATATATATATATATATATATATAGGTGAATATCCTAGAACAGAGGAGAGTTAGGAAGAACATGAATCCCTACCTCGGACTTTTGTCCTAACCTCCACGCTAGACACCTTCCAACGACGCGAACCACCACGTTAGGAGATCCTCTCTCTCTCTCTCTCTCTCTCTCTCTCTCTCTCTCTCTCGCGGAATTTAGCAAAGAAGAACACAAGAACCCTAAACTCAAACTCAAGCCCTCATTATATAGACACTACCCACATCAAAATGACGTAGTTTTGATTAAGTAAATCCCAGGATCAAAACGACGTAGTTTTGATCACACAAGTTAGCACCTTTCCGCACCCATATAGGCCAAAATACTCAAATTTCAACATGGTCCTTTGGAGAAAGATCATTAGAATGTCAAAACCAAGGGAACCATGCAAAAATATGGCTACACGCCAATTTGAACGTGAATTCCCCAATTCACGTGCAACTCCATATCGCATCCAAATGCGCTCAAACTTTACCCCTAGCCTCCTTGCATCATTTAGAAGACAACCACACTTGCACGTGAATTGGACCCATTTCATGTGCACCTCACATCCCACATCCGTTTGGCCTGAAACTTCTGTGGTAGATAGAGGACATCATTCTAAGCATCTTTCCTTTTGCACGTGAATTCATTTGAGCCCATTCACTAGGTCAAAATCTAGGAAAACTCTACTCGGAAGGCAAACCGTGACTAACTCAAGGTACGGGTCCTTACAACTAGTCTATGTGTTAATCTCATCCTATCCTCCCTGCCTCCAAGCTATTCATAGTTCGTGTTGAACTATAACATGAATAACTTGGAGAAGTCATCCGAACCTTCGACCATGATTCGTCAAGATGATAAGGATATGAAGAAAGATAAAGCTCAAGTCCTTATCTCGACTAAGAGGTCAAGGGAAAGGGCAAACGTCCAACCAAGAGACCATTGGCCAAGAGTGGGCCAAAGGCACAGGTAAAACATCCTTCCAAGAAACAAAAGATCTTGAGAGAGTCCAACGAACGGGACGTTGTTTGCTTTGCATGTGGCAAGAAGGGCCACTGGAAGAAAAACCGCAAAGTGGTGGTGAAGAAGAAGCCAGGGATGACGCTTCAACTTCAGGTATATTCGTTATCGAATGTAATCTTTCGGTTTTTACTTCTTGGGTATTAGATATAGCATGTGTCTCACATGTGTGTATCCAAATGCAGGAACCAAGTAAGTTCGAAAGGTGGATAGAGGCGAGGTGGATCTACGAGGTGCTAATGGTGCAAGACCGGCTGCCATAATGGTGGGAGATTATTACTTATCCTTGCCTAATGGTTTGTTTGTTGTACTAAGGAACTGTTATTATGTGCCTAGTGTAACCCGTAACATAATCTCCGTATCAAGTTTTGATATGGATGGTTTTTATTTCAAGTTTGGAAATAAAATGTGTTCCTTTTCAAAAGGAAATGTAAGTTATGGGACGGCGAGTATTAATAAATGGTTTGTATATCTTGGAATTGAACAACCAAGTGTTAGCCATCGATAAAGCAAATACCACCACCACAAACTTGCATGACTCATACGACACCCGGTTGTGGCATTGTCGTTTAGGCCATATAAACGAGAAGCGGTTGACTAAGTTACATCGAGAAGGGTATTTGAGTCGGTTTGAACTCAAACCCTTAGATTTATGTCATGCTTGTTTAAGGGGCAAAATGACAAAAGCACCTTTCGGTGGTAAAGGTGAAAGAGCTGCTAGAGCTTCCGGAACTTATCCACACGAGATGTTTGTGGACCGTTCCAAGTAGAAGCTAGAGGTGGTTATTCTATTTCATCACTTTTACCGATGATCTCGGTAGATATGGATATATCTACCTAATGAGATATAAGTCGGATTCCTTTGACATGTTCAAGGAATATAAAAGTGAAGTAGAAAATCAACTTGGCAAAAAGATAAAGAAGCTTCGCTCGGATCGAGGTGGCGAATATATTAGCCAAGAGTTCATCGATTTTCTACAAGAATGTGGAATAATAACACAACGTACTCCTCCTTATACACCACGGTGGAATGGTGTTAGTGAGAGGAGAAATCGTACCTTGCTTGACATGGTTCGATCTATGATGAGTCATGCCACTCTTCTATTATCCTTTTGGGGATATGCATTGCAAATTGCAACATACACACTTAATCGTGTACCGATTAAAAGCAGCAGATGGGATTCTTACGAGTTCGTATGGTAAGAAACCCAAACTGTCACACTTGCGTATTTGGGGATGCGAGGCATTTGATAAGACCGATTCCAAGTAACAAACTAGCACCTCGAAGCGCGAAGTGCAACTTTATAGGGTATCCTAAAGAAACAAGAGGATACTACCTATATAACCCCCTCGAGATAGAAAAGTTAATGTGGTAAGATATGCCATATTTCTAGAAAGGGAACACATCTCCAAAAGAGATAGTGGGAGCCCAATTGACTTAGATGAAGTTGAGGCTCAAGATGTACAAGAGTCGGGACAGGAGCAAGATCCACAAGAGCAAGTGGAAATAACGGCTCCGGAAACACATGAGTTGCGTAGGTCAAGTCGGGAAAGGAGAGAACCAGGAAAGGTATTATGGTTTTCTCATCACCGAAGTCGGTGATGCGTTGTTAGTAGACAACGACGAACCAGAGACCTACACGAGCCTATCACCGATCGGAGGTGAACAATGGCAAGAAGCCATGAATTCTAAGATGGCCTCCATGTATCAAAACCAAGTTTGGGTTTTGGTAGATGCTCCGTAGGAATAAGATCCATTGGGTGCAAATGGATATTCCAAAGAAACCGGACATGGAGGGTAACGTGTGCACCTATAAAGAAAGACGGTTGCTAAAGGTTTCAAACAACGTCAAGGAATTGACTATGATGAAACCTTTTCACCAGCTGGCAATGCTTAAGTCCATCCGAATTCGTTAGCGATAAGCAGCATTCCATGACTATGAGATTTGGCAGATGGATGTCAAGACAGCCTTCCTTAATGGGAATCTGACCTAAGATGTCTATATGACACACCAGGAAGGATTTGTGACACCAGCCAAACTCATAAAGTCTTGTAAACTCCAAAGATCGATTTATGGATTGAAGCGGGCTTCCGGATCATGGAATCTTCGTTTTGATGAAGCGTAAGGCGTTTGGTTTCATTAAAAATGAAAGTGAACCATGTGTTTACCAAAAGGTAAGTGAAAATGCTAAAGTGTTCATGGTGTTGTATGTTGATGACATACTACTTATAAGAAACTATATACCAGTCTTACGATCAGTTAAGACGTGGTTAAATGAAAACTTTTCCATGAAGGACTTAGGAGATGCATCCTATATTCTAGGGATCAAAATCCATAGAGATAGACCCAAGAGAATATTAGGCCCAAGTCGAGTACATACATTGACAAAGTACTCAAAAGGTACAAGATGGAAGCCTCCAAGAGAGGATTACTTCCAATGTCACATGGCATTAGTTTCTCAAGAAAAATGTGTCCTAAGACACAAGAACGAGAGAGAAGATGGAGAGAGTCCCTTATGCTTGGCTATGGGTTCCATCATGTATGCCATGTTATGTACTCGGCCTGATGTTGCCTATGATTGAGCATGGTAGGTAGATATCGGGCAGATCCAGGTGAACCAGACGGGTCGCAGGTGAAGACAATTCTTAAGTACTTGAGACGTCTTAAGGAGTTGTTCCTGGTATATGGAAAAGATGATGAGCTAGTCATGCGGGGGTACACAGATCTTAGCTTTCGGACAGATCATGATGATCCGAAGTCGCAATCCAGGATATGTTTTCATCTTGAATGGTGGTGTTGTGAGTTGACGGAGTGCCAAGCGGCGATTGTTGCGATTCTACCAGAAGTCCGAGTATATAGCAGCCTCGGATGCCGCAAAGGAAGCGATTTGGATTCGTAGTTCCTCACTCGGCTCGGGAGGTGCCTAGCAGTGTAGATCCCGTCACAATTTATTGTGACAACACTACGACGGTTGCCTGGCTAAGGAGCCGAGATCACATCAGCGAACCAAACATATACTCAGGAAATATCATCTTCTTCGAGACTTTACTAAGAGAGGTGACGTCGTGATTAGCAGAGTAGCCACGAGAGGATAATGTGGCGGACCCCTTGACTAAAGCCATTACTCGGGGGAAGCATGATGCCCATGTGTTAAGTCTTAGCGGGTTACAGTATGTTAGCGGTTGGCTCTAGTGCAAGTGGGAGTTTGTTAGATTGGGTGCTGCAGACCCAACCACCGTACATGTATATCTTGGGATTTCGTTGTATCTACACATTATGTGTTTATATATTTATCATTGTATGTTTATTATATTTCCGCGTTCACATACACGATAATGTCCATAGTATATTGTCACATCAATCGGTTATAACGGTCCCCGCTATAATGAGAACCTATTGGATGTTATGATAATATCTTAAACTATATGTCCTATGGTCTAGATACATCTTTCCGATTGGACACAAGAAGATGTCGATTATCGTGTGTGGGGGCTCATAAAGCATTGAGACACTTTCTCATAAGTGTTCGCACTTGGTGATCTCCAAGTTTGGGAGATCATGAGGACTGACCCGTTAATGAGAACGGCACATCTAGATGCCATTGATCGTTCTCATCTGTAGACGTGTGTATTGGTCCTTTGACTTGAGACCATTGTTATTGTATACCACGAGTCACATACTTTGATACATGATGAAAACCATGACATAGATGCTCGTGGGCGAGGTAGCTTGTGTTAGGTATGTCATGACTGGTATGACAATAACAAGATGGGTCAAGAGAGGATTTGTCCCTTCCAAGTTATGGAAGATGACATCGCTGGCCCTTTGACTTGATGGTAGTGTTCCAGATGAAATCCATGGCCATGGTGTTCCAGACAAGTCCATCAAAAAAGTCAAAGAAAAATATAACAAGCAATAGGACTGATGGCATATGTATGCATTCCGCTTGTTGCGATGTCTGAGACAAAAGGATTAAAATACACAGTGAGCGTTTGTAGGAGGCTGTCGACTTATACGATATATCTAATCCTTTTTCGTCGCCGTGTCGTGTCATCAGACAACGTTCACGGACTATGGTGGGACCATAGCCATTAAGGATGGAACCTAGAGGGTCACACAATAGTGTATTTGGTAGGTCCAAGTAGTTCGGTGGAACTACACAAAGCAATCGGTCCAATTTGATTTAAGTTCGAATCAATAAGAGCCCGGATTGCTAGATCGACTCAAAATCACTATTCGAGCTAGAATAAGTGATTCGGATCATCGTTTAGGAATTTCGAGGGCATATCCGAGTTCAGGAGATTGCCACGGTCGAACGTGTCCAGTTTGGGATTTTTCGGCGCTCGGGTTCCAGTGGGGCCCACACAGCGTAGATGGGGCCCACACGAGATGAGACAGAGAGGGGACATATGTCACACCATGTGAAAACATGAGTGGCCCATGTTTTTGGTTTATTAGGGCCTATTTTCAAAGGGTTACATCCTAGGTTTGAAAATGGGTGGCTAATAAAACAAAATAAATAAAATAAAAGTATTATTTTATTAATAATGGGACTTTGGCATATATTATTAAGGGGAGTGAGAGGAAATTCGTGGGATAATTTATTTTGGGTGCTTTGGAGAACAAAGAACTCATTCTCCCACTTCTCTCCTCTCTCCCTTTCTCCCCCTTGCTTCTAAGTTATAGATTACAGGGGGAAACGACCCGTTTTGTCGTAGCGCAACAGGTGGAGCAATAGGTTGATCAAACAGGCGAATCCGAGGAGTCTCTACGCTCGTGCTAGCACCTGAACGTGGGACGGGACGTCCGTGAACCGCCGGTGCACGTGGACTACTCTAGAGAGCTCCTGGTTTTGGAGTTTCGCACTCGACGAGACAGATATCTTGGAAATTACGAGTATGTAATTTTCTGTTTTACTTGCTTAAAATTTCAATTAAACACCTCTAGATGAAGGTTCCACCTCTTAGGATACTGTGTATAAAATTTCATAATTTTATACGGCCGTTTTAGGACCTGAACCAGCACTCTTCATTGCGCACGGAACCAACGGATGGGTGTACTGACACGAACAGGGAAGCCTAAATTCTTAACCTCTTCTACAAGCCCTTAAAGTGCCCCATGACCAACACCAAGTGATAGAGGATGAAATTTGGAGATTAACGCACTTGACTGAGCCCAATTCCAACTTAAAATGAAGAACTTATGGCCAAAATAATGTGTCGGAAAAAAAATCAAACTTGCCAAAAGACGGTCATGCCCCCGGTCAAAGGGCCCGAAAATGTGACCATGCGAGATTCTCTAAAATGACTATTTAGGTAAATATGGAGCTTCTCAAACAATCCTCCACAGCTTTATCCATTTTGGCATTTTGGGTGGGGGTAAAAAGGCAATTAAAAGTTAAAAAAAACAAAGAAGTGGTCGAACTGGAGTATCATGGTCAAATCCGGGACATCACTAGTCCGGTACTAAGCTTCCACACACGGAGTAAGGATCCGGGACATCACCGATCCGGACTAAGTTTCCACCGACACGGAGTAAGGATCCGAGCCTTCCATTGATTCGGACTAAGCTTCCATTGACAAGAAGTAAGGATCCGAGCCTTCCATTGATCCCGGACTAAGCTCCCACCGACACGGAGTAAGGAGGCGAGTCTTCCATTGATCCGGACTAAGCTTCCACCGACACGGAGTAAGGATCCGAGCCTCTATTGATCCAGGACTAAGCTTCCACCGACACGAAGTAAGGATTTGAGCCTTCCATTAATCCGGACTAAGCTTCCACTGACACGGAGTAAGGATTCCGTCACGCCCTCAAATTCCAAGGAACCGGAACCAGGAACATGACTTCCCCTTGCCTGCACCCGAAAGGTCAAGGGGTTGGTGACTAAGCACCTATTGAGACCACACCGCGGGTCGTCGTCTCAAACATGCAACCTTGTACAGTCATACATTAAGGGTAATCTTGTACATTTCCATATATTATCATGCATACAATAAATCAAACAGTCATACAGACATCACATCACAAACAGTATGCAAATACAACTGTCCACGGACCCATGTCCAGAATACAATACACAATAATACAGAATATAACACTATATCATACATCAGAGTAGTGGGCACGTCCTCCTGGAAGAAAGTCCTCCATTAGTCTCGGGTCATACTTGAAAAAGGTAAACAATAAGTAGGGGTGAGCGACAAGCTCGATAAGTGACCCCAAAACTCCACATCATGCAAACATACAAGTCCATACTATATGCATAATGTACTCGTGCACCATGTAGTGTGCACACTCATCGAAGACTCACTCGCAAACAAACATCAGGACGCGACCCTACGCACATAGGGACAGCTTGTCCACAATCCTCCACGAGATCCCGGCTCGGGGCACTTAGCCTTAGCTCCATGAGCGCAACGGCTCACGAGCTCCACGGCTCAACACAATCCTCAACGGGATCTCGGCCAGGCACTCACCCCTAGCTCCACGAGCTCAACGACTCACGAGCTCAACGGCTCAACACAGCCTTAGCCTCACCGGTGAGAACCCAATAAGTCATACAGCCGAAGCCCCAATTCCTCAAACCAACATACCAACACCAATATGGCATTAAGGTTTACCATACTCCTTTATAATCAAGCCAGTCTTCACAAATCGATCATCATTTCTTGATAAGGAAGGAGATACCCATAGAAGTTGTTTTCTTGAAATAAAAAGTCCCAGGCATTGGGTCTCCATATCATAATTAAGATAATCTGATTTTTTGGGATTTTTTCGAAATGTCTAACCCCCTTTCCAAAAATTCACCTCTATGAAAAAATTGGATTTTTCCGAGATTTTACACTAAATCCCAATTTTCACATTTTGAAGGAGTGGGAATTTAATTTTCTAGTATTTTTCTTTGAATCCAAATGAGGGTTATTTCATTATTTACATTGTAACTTAGGTATACTTGAGGAATAATGGTTTACAATGTAAATGGTCCAGTCAGTGAAATTGGAACCTGATGGCCTAACTGCCGAGACACTGCTTTAAATCGCTTACTCGAGACTTCTCGAAACACCTCGCTCGATGCTACTCGCTCGACGCTCCCTCTGTCGAGGCCTCTCGCTCGAGACTAATCGAGACTCTCGGCCGACGCCACAATGTCGCAGTGTCAAGCAAAACTCCGATCGCGATCTATCGACCGCATTCTTCCTGGTTTCATCTCGAAACCCAATTATACCCGTTAAATCCTCCTTTTTAAGCATCAATTCATCCCTATTAAGGGTTTCTAACATCATCTAGCCACACTAGGCTACCAAATAACCTAAATCATCTAAGTTTCATGCTCAATTTCTAATTTTCCCTAATTCTTAGGGTTCATCACTGAATTTTCATGATTTCATCTAATTCTTACCTATTAATCTAATGAAATAGCAAAGAAAGGGTGAAGAATCAATGGAACACATACCTGGAATGATTCTTGATGATCGAACAAGCTTTAAAACGCCCCAAAGTGAAGGCTCCAAGCTTCTTTCTCTCTCTTTCTCTCTCTCTCTCTCTCTCTCCCTCTCTCTCCAACGCATGAACAATGAAACATAACGTGGAAGCTCTTACTCTCATCCTATTTATATTTCGTATTTTCTTTTATTAATAAATCAAAAAAATATTAATTGACCTCTCGAGGTCACGAACTCCAAATTGAGCCCAAGTATAATCAAAATGTTCAAAATGATGAGCACATCACTATCCGGATATTTTCCAACCCAATTTACCGCTCAAACGTAAGGTCAACCAATAAACCTCGAGAAAGTCAACAATCGGGCCATTCGAGGCCCCGACCCGAAATTGGGCCCAATTACGGTCAAAATGCTCATATTGACAAACACAATATTGTCCAAATATTTTTAGCAATAGAGAAAGACTATCTCTCACCTCTACCCAAATACGAGTCTTGCTGATTCGAGCCTTTCATTGATCCGGATTACGCTCCAATCATCCGGAATAGCCTTCCATTGATCCGGATCCGAGCCCGCACCGACCTTCGACCCTACCAACCTTTGGCCTTCGCTCGTTCCTTTGTTTCTTCATGAGATGTGTCTGTATTAGGTGTGCAGATGCTTTTCAACGTCTGTCGGTCACATGTGCTCATATGAAACCAAAAAGGGCAATCATAGGTCGTCAGTCCACCCGACATTAGATGGAATCCAAAAATAAAAAATATTGGCATGAATAATACATCAATAAATGCAGGAATAATGAGGCTATGTCCAAAGGCATTAAAAAGGGGTTCTTCTCCTTGCACAAGAAAAAAATGCCCAAGCACTTTCCCTTTCGCACAAGCTTACGCCCAAGAGAAGAACACCCGATTTTCGCCCAACTCTCTCCTTTTAAAAAAAAAAAAAAAAAGAAACCAGAAACTCTTCTTCCCATATTCTCTCTCTCTCCATACGAGTTCCCTTTCCAAAAACCAAAAAAACTCCTTCTCTCACTCCTCTCTTGTACGAGTTCTCTCACCCAAAACAAAAATCTCTCTTATAGTTCAGCCCAAAAAAATATCCTCTCTCTCTCTCTCTCTCTCTCTCTCTCTCTCTCTCTCTATCTCTCTCTCACGTTTAAATCCTTTTCATCATTTCTCTCAACTCTAACATACCACTACAGTCTTTGGATTAAACCCCAACTGATTTTCATAATTGTAACACTCGAATTTGGTGATTTGAGGTGAGCAGGCCATTTTCGGTGCGAATAAGATATTTCAAACGAAAGTCCAGTTGAGGCCCCATTTAAGCCAAAGTCAATTCAATTTGCATTTGTGTCTTTATTTTTTTTTAGCTTATTTGCATTTATATTTAATATAATTTTTAGTATTTTTCTGGTCTTTATTTTTAGTTTATGTATATTCATCTTTAGTGTAATTTTTAGTATTTTTTGGTTTTTCTTTTATGTTGTTGGTGTATGTTGTATCTTTCTTGTATTTTCTTTTTTATGTTGTATGTTGTAATATGTAAAGTATAGTAAAGACAAAACAAAAAAAAAGAGTAAATAGAGGCATAAAAAAGAGAAAATGAAGAAAAAAAAAGAGAGCAGTTATTTGTTTTGTGGATGCCACAATCACACACACGACTTTATCTATAATTGTTTGAGCTATGTTAGTTCATAATTTTATCCTTTAAAAAAAACACATTTAAAAAAAAAAGTATTAGTTCTTAGTTTTAATTCTTTAAAAAAAAGCGTTTTTTCAACCAAAAAAAAACAAAAATAATTATTTCAATTTTCAAAACAAAAAAACACGAAAAAAAACAAAAACAAAAAACCTTGGGTTCCATTTTCCACATCAAACAAAAAAAAACAAACAACAAAAAAAATGTTTTCATTAAAAAAAAACAAAAAACAAAACAAAAACAAAACAAAACAAAACAAAAAAAACCAAAACATTAGGATTTCATTTTCCACTACAAACAAAAAGCAAAATAAAACTTTTTAGGATTTCCGTAGAAATTTAGGGAAAATCAATTTTAACCATAACTTTGACAAATAATGTAGACTTTCTAAGGAAAACTATAGTGCCTTAACCCAATCCCACAAGCGGTGAAAATAAATAGAAACCTCCTCATCCGAAAATAGATAATGAAAGGGCGTTGTATGGGTGCTAATCCTTCCTACACGTAACCAACTCCCGAACCCTTCTTTAATAACGCAGACCACGCCTTTAAACTACTCAAAGTAGATAGTATCCAACTCGTACCCAAAAAACGGTTGGTGGCGACTCTAAATTTCTCACCATTGGTTTAGTTTGAGCCCACCCCAAATGGGCCCGGACGAAAACCAATGATGACAAGAACAATGTGGTGTGAATGTGGTGGCTTGTGTGGTCATGGTAATGGTTATGCTTGGCTTCGATGTGGTTTGCTTATGTGTTGCTTTATTTACAAATGCTAATTATAACCTGTCATGTACTATTGCCACGACATTACATTTGTGCACGTCATCATGTAGATACTAGGAGTATGAGATGAGTTGGGAGACATGATCCTAGCGAGTTCCGGTTGCTCACCCCTCCTATTTTATGTTGTTTCTTTTCAGAACCTACGGACATTAGGTAAAACACTAAGGTGGAAGATCGAGTGCATTGTTACATGTTTTTCATATTATATTATTGTGATGGAATTAATGTAACCCTATTTGGGAAATGATGTAAAAAGATATTTAAATGTAATAAAGGCAGGTGATTTGGTTTGTGAACTTTAATTATTTTATTTGTGATGTTCTGTGTAGTGTTGTTTATCTCAATCCCTTTATCTACTGGGTGGGTAAAGGGAAGTCACGAATCGATTTCCTCGGGTTAGAAAATTCGGAGCGTGACAATATGTTATCAGAGCATGGTCTAGTTGGCCTAGGGTAGTGGGCAGATTTGGTTAGCTTGAGTCCTTTGAAGGAGCCTGGAGGGACATGCCTGATCAACATGGTCCTTTTTGAACCTCTAAGGTGTACTTGGGGTAGTCCAGTCCTGTGGTAGGATTTGCATGCATTGATATTAGGGCACTAGTTGCATTTGTTGTTTATATGTGATTGTGTAAATAACTATGATAAAGCTTTAAATGTGATAAGAAAATGTGAACAATCAGATAAGGCTTTAATTGTGTATTTATGATATTTTGTGACAACTTGAGCATGACTACGAGGAAAAGAACTTGTGTTATTGAGCTGTGTGCTTGTGGGATCGATGCTTGTGCAATATGATATTATGAAATGTGTGATCATTGAATTGAAAAATGAGGTAGAGGTAGTGAGACTCGATAGATTTCAAATTCATTTTTGATGATTGTGTTCCTTACTTCATGTAGTAAGAATGCCACCGAGAAGAGTGACTCGTGCGTTCGGGGCAGTGGCTAATGAGGCATCTGCCCATGAGGGGCCAAGTGCGGGGCAGCCAATTGTAGGAAATGAGGCCATTGTTAAGCCCAGCTGCGAGAGGGCATCCAACAGAAGTCCAAGAGCCGAGGGAAAGCATCCGCAAGAGGTCCGGGAGGAAGTGCGCCACGAGATAGCAACACAGCAAGTGGTGCCACCACCACCCTAAGTGAGGGAGTCACCTCGTGAGTGTTAGAGTCCGCTAGATAGCGTACCGATTCATCGTGTCGAGGATGATGTGGTGATGAGGTTTCGAAAGGAACAATCACCGAGATTCAAGGGAGATATAGATCCAGTGGTGGCTGAGCACCGTCGAGGGCAGATTGGGTTGGATCAAGCCCAAAATTTGGATGATGCGGATAAAACCCTATGTAATTTGATTTGAGACATTGCATGTTTATTCTTAAGTTGTTGCAAAAGGTATAATCTTAATCCGGACCTTTACTCGTGGAGAGCAAAGCAAAGGATAGGATACATAATCCTGATCCGGATCATCGTAAGTCTCGTCAAACACTTGGTAAATAACCAAGTCTACATTTAATACGGAATAAGGATCATTCGTGCGGATCGAACACTTAAAGCTACGGACTAAGGATTTCGCATCTTACACTTTAAAATGGACTAAGTTAAATAGATGCGAATAAGAATCCTAGTTTACATCTAGCACGGAGTAAGAGAAAGTTATCGCGGAATAAAAAGCTAAGTCTTCCACTCAAGCTAACTAAGGACAAGAAGACACGGAGTAAGGAATTCGAGTCTTTCATACATGCGGAGTAAGAAACGACTTGTGCGAATTAGGACCCAAGTCCTTTATTCACACGAGTAAGGAAAAAAAATGCGGAGTAAGGAATCCGAACCTTTTATTCATGCGGAGTAAGGATGCACTGATACGAAGTAAGCCATCTGGACCTTTTAACTTATGCGGAGTAAGGAAGCGCTGATACGAAGTAAGCTCTCTAGACTTCTCATTCATACGGAATAAGGAAGCGCTGACACGGAATAAGGATTCTAGTATCAAACTAACACAAAGTAAGCAACTACTGACACGGAATAAGGATTCGAGCTTCATTAACACGGAGTAAGGAACTTTGCGATAGACTAAGAAGACGCTACTTCAACTTATCGACTTCACATTCAAAGTCGTCGGCTCGTCGTGTCTTGATGTAAGACAAACTCGTTAAAAACTTAAATCATCTTACACGTGGATCACACGGATATGTGGACATAATTTTAATTGCACTTGGAATCATGCAAAGTAATTCAAAGTTTAAAAACCCAAGATCTTGAGCTCCACATCCATGACAATCAAGGTAGAGAGATTTCCGAGGAACGATCAATGCCGCATGTTGCTCGGAAGAATAAGTTCCAAGGATGTTTCTAACGGATGGCTATATATATTAACACTTGTATATTTTCATACATGCGTGTACATGTACAAGAGCTAATAGATATCATATTGGCTTGTGTGTGAGTAATTGTAAACGAGTGTAAGAGAATTGTTCAGTAGATTGAAAAGCTTCATTAACTTTAATATGCTATATTTTATTGTAATTATCTCTTGATAATAAAACAAAATACTTTCACTATCTAGTTATCTTACGCATTGATTCCATCTCTTAACCAGATAAGTGTTGTATCGGAGACGAGTGAAGAGTTTTTGATTAAGAGCCTATTCACCCCCTCTCTAGGCTCCTAGGGACCAACAACCCAATTTTTATAATTTTCCTTAAATCATGCACAATCAATCAATTAAATGTGCTATAGAGGTAGGAACACCTACCTGGAAGTAAATCTACTATTTGTATTACTCCAAATCACCTAAAATTGGCATAGCTGATTTCAACACCTCCTCTCCCACACACGGCCCAAACGACGAATGCAATAGTGTTCTCTCTCTCTCTCTCTCTCTCCTCCAGTTATTTATACTATTGCTTATAGTAGAAAATCTCCAAAAATAAATAATTAACTTTTTGGGGTTATGAACTCCAAATTGTGCCTAATTAGAGTTAAAATGCTCAAAATAATAAGCACATTATTATCCGGATGTTTTTTATATCCAAATGACCGTTCAAATGTAATGTCAACGAACACAACTCCCAAAAGTGAACAACTAAGCCACTCGGGGCTCCAACTCCGAAATCAGGCCCTAGTGTTAAAACACTTACAATGACCACCACATTCTTGTTTAGATAGTTACATTCCAATAGAATAACTATCTCTCAACACTACCCACCATACGGGTCTTTACAATGTCGACTTCAACCTCTTCGCCTTCCACTAGTGCAACACCGTCGCTATACTCGTGGATTGTGACATCCATGTGCGATGCCCAAATGCCTGCCAACACAACATGGTCACCACTCAAGGTCATGCGACCCGAAGTAGAACATTGGGATCATCATCCGAAAGTGCCAGATTGAAGCCATGTCGAACTTGTTGCTAGTTCGGGTCAACTATCCGACCTTCTTACCCTCACCAAGGCTATTAAAGCCCCTGATAGAAGCCATGGGGGCTCGGTGGATCGGTGGAGACATTGCTTACTCTTTGATTTGTGGCAAAGCAAATGAGATGATTGAAAAGGCATTATTGTGGGAGAGGAGGAAGGCCACGTAGAGCTTATAGGATGCATGGATGAGAATAGAGTAAAGAGCTCATGGGAGAAGCAAAGGTTGTGCAAGGGATAGGGTTGTAAATTTAATTCATTTATGCAAGAAAACTTTATAAACCTAAATTATGAGAGGATAGAGTATGTTTGGTTGGAGGATTTTTTATTTTCGTTTTTAAAAACTAATAACTATTTTCAAGTAAAACAATTAAAAATTAAAAATAATAAAATATTATTTTTAATTTAAAAGATTCTAAAAATTAAATATTCTTTAATTTAATTTTTTTTATTTTCTGTGTTTAAAAATAATTATTATATTTTTAAAACACATAAAATAACCAAATATATTTTTTTTTCAAAGGAATCAAACAAATCATTAGTGTCACAATAACTTTCCGTCTTCTTCAAAAAACAAAAATTAAAAAAATCCTCACGTGGAGCGGGCGATTCAACAGGCGAGCGACGTCACGGAGCCACCACAACAGATGACCCTTCTCAGTCGTTCATCTGTATTTCTCGCCCTTGTTCGCTCGCTCGCTCGCTCTGTGTTCGTCACTTGAAATTCAAACAACCGAAGGTCCCACAAACTCGCCATTTTCTCGGTGGGTTTGAGTTCAATTTGATTGATAGAACTTATTTGAGGTAACTGCTTCGGTTGAATGCTTCTCTCTGGGCCAATATAATCCTTCCATGTCTGCTTTTCGTCGCATGTTTCAATCTTCAAAGTTCATGAATTGTTTCAAATCTGGAAGAAAAAACAGATTTTAGGTGGGTTTCTGTTGAATCGGGGTCTTGAGGGTTTGATTACTATACCCAATTGAAGGGTCCACTATGGGAGCAGTTTTGAAGTGCTCTGAATTCATATTATGATCCTCAAATTTTATGATTTTGCTACAATTCCAATAATAATAATGATGATAATAATAAAGTCACATTTTCAGAGTAAAATTTGGTGGGTTGTTGAATCAGGTTTTCAAGGGTTTGATTGAAAACACAATTCAAGCTTCCAGCTATGGGAATAGTATTAAAGAGCTCGAATATAGTGTCGTCAATTGGACTTTGTTGCCCGCACCAATCTCATAACCCTAGTACTGAATATAGAGCTTGCTCACGGTATCGTAATGTCTGCTTTGTAACTCTGACTCGAAGGAAGCCTATTCGAAGGCATGACCTATATTTGACTTCCAAGTATCAGATTGGGGATGCTTACTTTGAGTTCCAACAGTTGAAATATTTGAAAGTTAACTTATCTTATGTTACAGTTCCGAACATTGTTGCCAGTGTTGATTCTGAGTTAGTTCTAGGAAGTAAACAAGAAGTAAAGGAAATTTCGGATAAGCTTATGCTGCCAACTTGGGGTAGTTCTGAAGTTGGCTGTGACTTGGATTTTCAATTTAGGGAAGCTAAAGTTAGGCATCCTTTAGCTGTTTCAAAAGGGAAGTCTATGGGAACGAGATTGGGATGCATTTTCTAGAGGAAACGGATGAAGCAATATTATCGAAAAGGATCTTGATGCTTAGTAGATGCAACAAGGTACGGAGTGCTTTGGAATTGCTAAGGTCTATGGATTTATCAGGCCTTCGACCTAATACACATGCTTGTAATTCTCTTCTCTCTTGCCTTTTGAGGAATCACCGGCACAATGATGTCTTGGGAGTTTATGAGTTTTTGAGGACAAAAGAGCTCACTACTAGCCACACATTTAGCTTAATTCTCAAAGCTATTGCAGATAATGAAGGCTGCAATGCAGCTGTAGAAATGTTTGTGAACTTGCAGAGTGATTGTAAAGTGAGGAAGAATTTTGATGTCATTGTTTATAACACAATGATATCCATTTGTGGAAAGGCAAACAACTGGCTTCAGATAAAGAAAATATGGAGAAATATGAAGGAGAATGGCATAATAGGAACAGTAGTCACTTATCGCCTATTGGTTTGCATTTTTGTTCGCTGCAATCAGAATGACTTGGCTGTTGATGCTTACATGGATATGGTTCACAGCAGTTTAAAACCACCAGAAGATGCAATGCAAGCTATAATTGGTGCATGTGCCAAGGAAGGGAATTGTGATTTGGGACTGAGTGTCTTTAGCAGTATGTTGAGTCATAGGTTGAAGCCGAGTCTAATTACATGTAATGCAATGATCAACTTACTTGGGAAAGGTGGAAAAGTCAAATTAGCGTTTAAAGTTTTTGACCTCATGAAATCTATGGGACTTGCACCAGATGCATTCACATGGAATGCACTGCTTGGTGCATTGCACAGGGCAAACCAACACGCAAATGCTCTCCAATTGTTTGATACGATTAAAAGAGAGCAAAGCACTCAACTAAATTTGCATTTGTATAATGCTGCTTTAATGTCTTGCCAAAGCCTTGGGTTATGGGAGACAGCTGTCAAGCTCTTGTGGCAGATGGAAGGATCTAAATTGCCTGTTCCAACTGCATCATATAATCTTGTTATTGGTGCTTGTGAGATTTCCAAGAAGCCCAAAGCTGCCATGCAAATATTTGACCACATGGTTGAACAAAAATGCGAACCAGACACGTTTACCTATTTGTCATTAATGAGAAGTTGCATCTGGGGGTCTTTGTGGGATGAAGTTGAGAAACTACTTGATGTAGGTGAACACATCATTATATATTTATTTTATGTATCATACTAACTCTATAAAATCGAGTTTTGAGCATGATAACATGCAAATCTTTGAATTATAGTCAGTCTTAGCTCCATGTTGTCACTGATGATTAATTGGACCTATGTTTTCTTAATAGCAGGCTGCGCCAAATGCATCTATGTATAATGCAGCCATCCAAGGAATGTGCTTAACGCAGGAGACTATGTCAGCAAAAAGTCTGTACATGAAAATGCGTGATATTGGCTTTCAGCCTGATGGTAAAACTCGGGCAATGATGCTTCAGAATTTATCAAGAGGTTCATATAGAAAGGAAAAAAAGTTCTCCCCTCTGCGAGAGGAGGGATCAGAATAAGCAGTGAATCCTAAGTGTCAAACTTGGATTCTTAGGTATGCTTCTTGTTGGTTTCGGGCTGTCGTTCAATTATTTGAGATGCCATGTTTTAGACTTATAATTGTATTGTTTGTAATGAGTGTCACCGGTATTTAATCAGAAATTTTGGGCTCAATTAGTTTTGGAAAACTAAATTTTCATTTACTCCCACATGGTGACACGTATGTTCCCATTTTGCACACATGAAATTTAAAAAATAACGGATGAAAACCTGATCGCAGCAACAACAGAAGAAGTTTCTTAATTTTCCCAAACCTTGTACATTTTAAAATTCGGCTTTCTAATGATTTTAAATTAGCTAAGTGTCAATCATTTATGTGACAAGGAATTTATTATTTTATTCTTGTCCAACACATGCACAATGAATGAAACATAATTTGGACATATTAAGTTATCCGGATTAAGAGATGTGGACATATACTAGGTGGTCCTAAGAAATCATTCTTTTGGTTCAAGTATGCTTCCTCGTTAAAGCACCTCAAGAAGAGAGCTAGCTATAACATAAGTGATGAGCACATTTAAACTTTAAATCCATGTCTAAATTAGTGTCGCTTGATCTTATCATTGGATTGCTTAAACTTCAATTCTCCATGCTTCCTATTGTCTCGCTTGTGGATGTGAGATATATCTTTGTGGTTATCGATAATTACACCAGATATATATGGGTTTAGTTTTTGAAATCCAAGACTCAAACCTTTGATACACTAGTAGATCTCTTCACCTGGATAAACAATTCACAAGGACTAAGTATTAAATGCATCAAGAGTGATCATGGTACATGTAGGTCCCAAAGTGAGTCTAGAGGGGGGGTGAATAGACTTTCTTCTTTTGCGGAAGCTAGGCTATTACTGGTTTTGGATTCTCTACGGATCACTATGATGGAAGTATTTATGGAGAAGATGACAGGAGTTTTGTGAGCGATAACGTGAGTGATGATTGAACTATCGAGACAAAACCGAGAAGAGAGTAAATGTTCTTTTCTCCATAGATCTCGGTTATGAAAGTGATGGTTTATGATAGATTGATGTGTGGAAAACAACACGGAGATTAGACTTAATGGAAGTCTTAGATCTTTGATGAACAAAAGATTCTTGAATAATCGGATGGATTACTCTCTTGTTCTTAATTCACGGCGGCGCACAACACTTTTTCAATTTCTCTCCAAGTGCCCTCTCTCTCGTGTTGGAAAACCTTTTCTTCTTAGTTCTATAAAAGATTATTTTTCACTAAGTCAGTCGAACCAATTTCTTGTGTTCATGTGTTTCCTTCTTTTGAGAGAGAGGTTAAACTCTTGATTTTGTTGTTAAGTGCGTGAGAGATATATTTTTAAGATTGAAGTGCTCGTGCGCCATGATGTCCATCCCGAGGCATCGACTTCCCGCCACCGAAAATGCGAATGTCGGGGGATGGGTTGATCTGCTGATTTGCGGATCGGATGCCCACACTGCGTATTTGGCATGCAATTGATCTTGGCCGTTCATCCGTGGATGGTAGTTGGCAGCAATTAGTGTGTCATTAATGCGCTCAATTGCTCGGGACGCGCAGACTTGATGTACAAACCCTACTCGACAATATCGCTAATATCGCTAAGTGGTTAGAATCGAAGTACGACTCGTGAGTCCGACTCTACGAACTGCGACTCTTCGAATGGCGCTTGGAGTGACTTCTTCGAGTTCGGCTAATCAAATGTTATTTGTCACGGACCGAGGCTTATCCTAGCATACTTAGGCCATTTTGGGGTATTTTCCTTTGTAAAGTGTTGTACTTAGCTTATAGAGTAAGTTGTAGAGATTTTAGATTTCGATCATATATGATGTCTCTGGCGACATAGCTAGAAAAGTGTTAACATCTATATGTAGGCGAGTGATGTTGTAAAGCTTTTAAGCGATCAATATAATCGTTTGTTTCCTTCGTTTAAATCGATCTTCCGCTAACGCTTCCTCACACAATTGCTTTAAACGGATCGATGGGTTCCGATCCAAATGCGACGAGTTAGGCGACCTAGCGTTCCTTCGTACGGGTGGGAACTAGGTGCCACGCGTTTAGGCTCTGCTATAAAAGGCCTGCCCGTGACAAGTGGTATCGAGCACGGTTGGTGCTAAGTTCGGTGGAACAATAAAAAAAACTTTGAGACGGTGTAAAAATGACAAACGGAGGATTTCTTGTCATTAGTGGTGGCGACCACGAAGGCCGCGACAAGGAGCACCACGCTAAGGAACGGAGGAGAGATAAGTCTGTTTCGAGGGAAACATGTCCAGGTTGGAGAGTCGGCTAGCCAAATTGGAGTTGGCGTTAGCCGACCGGATGGAGGTGGTCGAGGAGCACACTTGAAAACATCGAAAGTTGGACTCGGAGGGTCAGGAAAGCTTTGGGAGGATGCAAGGGCTTCTCAACTCCGTCATGGATGATATGAACTCTTGGTTTGACGGCCGAAGGACACTCTCACGTCCCAAATCCTGGCGATGCAGGAGGAAATCAAAGAGATCAAGGCGGATTGGTCTCTCTGCAAGATGGCGGTCACCCAAGGTGGCGTTAGCGGCCATTCGACTCCAAAATCGACGTGCCAAAACCTAAGACCTATCTTGGGGTCAAGGAATGCGAGGGAGTTAGACAACTTCCTCTGGACCATGGAGCGATTTCGATGTCTTGAACATTGTCAACGAGGCAAAGAAGGTGAAGACCGCTCCACTATACTTAGTCGATTCGGGTATGGTGTGGTGGAGGCGACGATATGCCGACAAGAGTGCGGCTTATGCATCATCGACAATTGGGCGGATTTCAAGCGGGAGATCAAGGCCCAGTTCTATCCCCCCTAACGCGGAGGACGAGTTTCGGGCAAAACTTCGGCGCCTTACCCACAAAGGCACGGTGCGGGAGTACGTTCGTGAATTTTCCGGCGATATTGGAGATCCCGGATATGTCCGCGAAGGATTCACTATTTTCCTTCATGGACAGATTGCAACAATGGGCGAAATTGGATTGCACGGCGGAGAAATGTGCAAGACCTGGCGTCGGCCATGGCGGTGGCCGAATCACTCATCGAATACAAGAAACCGGAGAAAACCACCAGTTCTTCATCGACTTCCAAGGCGAACAGGTTCCATAAGGAGAAACGTGGGGGAAACAACCGAAGTGAACGAAAAGGGAGACCCTTTCAACCGTCTAAGGACTTTCGCCCAAAACACTTTGCGAATGGTTCCAAAGACGAGGAGAAGCTAAAGATCTCCTGTTTCCTTTGTGAAGGCCCTCACAAGGCGTTCGAGTGCCCGAAGCGCTCCAAGCTCTCTGCGATGATCAACGAAGACGAAGAGAGAAATGCGAGGGATCCACGACTTGGTTCATTGCAACTCCTCAATGCAATCAAGGCGAAGGTAGAGGTGCCACCATTCGGACGACAGAAGGGGCGCATGTACGTGCTCGCTAAGGCCAACAACCTTGAAACTAAGGCCTTGGTGGACACGGGTGCGACCAACAACTTCATCAAGGTGGAAGAAGCTCGTAGACTGGGGATAGTCTACAAGGAAGAGAAGGGCTGGCTGAAGGCGGTGAACTCCAGTGTCAGTCCGATCCATGGCGTGGCTCTAGGTGTCGAGCTAAGTATCAGCGAGTGGAGAGGCAAGGTGAATCTCTCCATGGTGTCGATGGACGACTATCCCATGGTATTGGGGATGGAGTTCGTTGACCAGGTGCGGGCAATTCCAATTCCTAGCACCAACACAATGTGCATCATGGACGAGGGGAAGACGTGCATGGTGAAAGTAATGAGGGAGGAGGAACTCAAGGCGAGGTCTCTTTCGGTGCTCCAATTGTCCAAAGGAGTTAGGCGACAGGAGCTAACCTTCATTGCCATGGTGAAGGAAGAATGCCAAAGTGTTGGGGAGGAGCCCCCAACTGAAGTGAAGACGGTCCTTGAAGAGTTTGAGGACGTTATGCCACCCGAACTCCCCAAACAACTTCCGCCGAGGCGGGAGGTGGACCACGAGGATCGAGCTAGAGGCCGGTGTAAGGCCCTCCTGGCTGCGGTGCCCTATCGGATGGCACCACCGGAGTTAGAGGAACTTCGGAAACAACTGAAGGACTTGTTGGATGCCGGATTCATTCGGCCATCCAAAGCGCCATTTGGAGCACCGGTGTTGTTTCAAAAGAAGCACGATGGGTCGATGCGGCTATGCATTGACTATAGGGCGCTGAACAAGATAACAGTGAAGAACAGCTACCCCATCCCACTTATATCCGACCTCTTTGATCAACTTGGTGCTGCGAGATGGTTCTCAAAACTAGACTTGCGGTCGGGATATTGGCAAGTGCGGATAGCCGAAGGTGATGAGGCAAAGACGACGTGCGTCACAAGATACGGCTCTTACGAGTTCTTGGTGATGCCCTTTGGCCTCACAAACGCCCCCGCCACATTTTGTACGTTGATGGACCGGATCTTCCAACCATACTTGGGACATTTGTCGTGGTGTACCTTGACGACATTGTCGTCTACAAAAAACCTTGGAGGAACACAAGGCACATCTACGACGGGTTTTTCAAATCTTAAGGGAGAACCAACTCTTTGTGAAGAAAGAGAAATGTGACTTTGCGAAGAAGGAAGTGCCCTTCTTGGGTCACATTATCGGCGGCGGTAAGTTGAAGATGGATAACAAGAAAGTGTTAGCCATCAAGGAATGGGAGACGCCAAGAAAGTCCCTGAAATGCGTTCCTTCCTTGGCTTGGTTAACTACTATAGAAGATTCATCCCTGGCTATTCCACATTTCCGCACCCTTGAGAACTATTAAAGAAGAACAAGACTTGGGTGTGGGATGATGCTTACGAGAGACATTTGATAAGTTGAAGCAAGCCGTGACAAACGGACCGGTGATAGCCTTTGTCGGACCATACGAAGCCTTATGAAGTTCACACGGATGCTTCGGACTTTGCCATCGGTGGAGTTCTAATGCAGGAGGGGCATCCTGAAGCATATGAAAGCGGAAACTCAATGGCACCGAACGGAGGTATGCGGTGCACGAAAAGGAGATGACGGCGATTATGCATTGCCTTCGGGTGTGGAGGCATTACTTACTAGGGTCCAAGTTCGTGATGAAGACGGACAATATTGCTACGAGTTATTTCTTAACTCAAAGGAACTTAACTCGAAGCAAGCACGATGGCAAGGACTCTAGCGGAATTTGACTTTGTGCTTGAGTACAAACCGGGCACAAATAATGTGGTGGCCAATGCACTAAGTCGGAAGGCGGAACTCGCGACCATTAGCCAACCACAATTCCCCTGGTGGACAAGCTGAAGGAAGGAATGGAGCACGATCCATTAACCAAGTCCTTGGTGGAATGCGTCAAAGTTGGGAAGACGCGACGATTTTGGTTAAGGGACGACTTGCTCCATACTCGAGGGAACGGTGTACGTTCCAAAATGGGGGAAGTTTGAGGAGAGACATCCTCAAAGAATGTCATGACTCGCGGTGGGTGCCATCCCGAGCCGATCGTACCTTGGCGTTGGTGGAAAGAAGCTATTACTGGCCTCAACTTTACAAGGACGTCCAAGTGTACGTGAGGACTTGTCTTGTGTGCCAACAAGACAAGATAGAGAATCGACAATTGGCGGGATTGTTAGAACCGTTGCCCACACCGGAAAGACCTTAGGAAAGTGTTTCGATGGACTTCATTGTTTGTCTCCCAAGATCCGAAGGATGCGGTACGATCATTGTGGTGGTCGACCGATTCTCTAAGTATGGAGTTTTCATTCCAACTCCGAAGGACTGCATGGCAGATGACACGGCCCGACTATTCTTCAAGTACGTATTGGGGCATTCCAAAGACAATTGTGAGCGATCGGGATTCACGATTTACTGGGCGGTTTTAGACTGAGCTGTTCCGAATAATGGGTTCGGACTTAAACTTTTCAACAAGTTTCCACCCACAAACAGACGGACAAACAGAACGTGTCAATGGCATACTGGAGCTGTATCTGAGGCACTACGTGAGTGCCAATCAAAGAGATTGGGCCAAGTTGGTAGACATAGCCCAATTCTCATATAACTTGCAGAAGAGCGAGTCCACGAACGAGAGCCCGTTCGAACTCAGAATCGTCAAAGCAACCATTGACGCCCACTTCCATCACTCGGGGGTATACTGGAAAGAGCCCCGCGGCGTTCAAGTTTGCAAAAGGATGGCATGAACAGACGGATCTGGCTAGGGCATACTTGCACAAAGCGGAGAATAAGATGAAGAAGTGGGCGGATCAACAAAGGAGGCCCTTAGAATTTCAAGAAAGAGACATGGTGATGCTCAAACTCCTTCCGCGCCAAACCAAAGCACTTAGACAATTGCATAAGGGTTTGGTGCGCCGCCATGAGGGGCCTTTCAAAGTACTTAAGAGAGTTGGGAAGGTCTCATACAAAGCTGGACCTCCCGACTAGCTTACAAAGGCATCCGGTATTCCACGTTAGTTTGCTCAAGCCTTACCACGAAGACTTGGAAGATACGAGCGGACAACGGGCGATGCGGACACCAACGGCATCAACGGGCAAGACCTACGATAAAGAGATAGAGAAAATCCACCTCGTAGAGTCGTGCCAAGAAGGGCGTAGATCCAAGCCGGGTGGAGTACTACGTCCAATGGAAGAACAAAGCCGGTTGAAGAGGCAAGTCGGGAGAAGGAAGAGGATCTGGGGCAATTCTCCAAAGAGATTGAAGAGCACGGGAAGAAATCGAATGCTACATCCAGCGAGTTCGACGAGTTCGAGGAAGCCGAAGACGCAACGAGGACGCTGCGAATCGGGTGGGGGGAGAATGTCACGGACCGAGGCTTATCCTAGCATACTTAGGCCATTTTGGGGTATTTTCCCTTTGTAAAAGTGTTGTACTTAGCTTATAGAGTAAGTTGTAGAGATTTTAGATTTCGATCATATATGATGTCTCCTGGCGACATAGCTAGAAAAGTGTTAACATCTATATGTGGGGAGTGATGTTGTAAAGCTTTCAAGCGATCAATATAATCGTTTGTTCCCTTCGTTTAAATCGATCTTCCGCTTAAGCGCTTCCCTACACAATTGCTTTACAACGGATCGATGGGTTCCGATCCAAATGCGACGAGTTAGGTGACTCAGCGTTCCTTCGTACGGGTGGGAACTAGGTGCCGCACAGGTTAGGCTTTATAAAGGGCGACCTCGTGACATATTGTAGCTACGAGTCCACGACTCTAGTTCTGCAGGTCTACGATCTTCGGGTCTCTCGGTTTACTATATTTGACTAAGTGGTCGAAAATCTTCGACTACGAGTCTTCAACTTTGCTTTTTCTTCCTTAGTATTTCAAAGGCTCATAAACCGAGTTCCCGTATCGCTACAACCCTTTCATCTACAACTCTCCGTCATCGATCTCTGGAGTCCAGGAAGTGTTGGCAATTTCTCTATAGTGATTGTCCCTTGAGTCTACGACTACGACCCTTGAGTTACAATTTCATTTATTTGCCAGTCTTTATAGCATCGACTCTTTGACCTTCAACCTATGAGTCTACGAGTCCAGTTTTTTTTACACTGTTTGAAGGCTTCGACTCTGCGACTTTCGATCTACGAGTCCTATTTTCTTAACAGTGTTCGAAGGTTTCGACCATACGACTCTACGAGTCTTCGAGTCTAGTGACAATTGAAGTTCTGTTAATTGACTTAAGTATTTATGGGGACTCTACGAGTCTACATGTCTACGAGTCATTTAGCTTTGGTTACTGTTCTTAACACTTCTTCGACTCTACGAGTCTTCGAGCTTATTGATACTTACAGTAACACTCTCTTTTCCGTACTATGACTCTATGACCTTCGACCCTGGATCTACGAGTCGCAATGTTCTCATCCTTGTTTCGCCTTGAGTCTCCAGAGTCTACGAGTCTACGAGTCTCTTGTCAATACGTCCTATGACAGTTTCACTTCTACGAATTTTGACTCTTCGACCCTACGACCTTCGGTTCTTCGAGTCTCCAGACTTAGACTATATTTTGGCAGCTTCATCAAATCTTATATTTCCAACAATCTCCCCCTATTTAATGTAAGCTGACAACAGGTAAATACATGAAGTCTGAGACTACGAATTTGATGGGCAATTTTAGGTTAATCAGAGGATGTCTTTGCATATAAAGAATTTGAAGGAGTTCAATAGTTCAAAGAGACACTTCTCTCCCCCATAGGCAGGAAAGCTGCGTTAGCTGGTTCTTGTCCGAGATAACTCCCCCTACGAGCTTGCTCCCCCCCCCCCGAGAGAGAAACACTCCCCCTTTCTGGGGTGAGGAACAAGCACCGAACATAAACCGTAGGGAGCAAGGGAATAAAGCATAGAGCAACGAGCGGCATAGCAAAGACATACAAGAAAAGATAAGCCGACAAATAGTAAGTACACAAGAAAAGTGAAAAGCAAGAAATGCGATGTACGGGGAATTAGAGTACAGGACGTTTATGGGTTAAATTCGTAGTACAAAACACTCGTATAAATAGAAAAACAAGACTTGCTCGCGTAGGAGTTGAGCAGGAGTCAAGTGTAATGAGGCCGCTTGACTGCTCACACGATCAAATTCAGGCACGAGAGCTGGAAACCTGTTGGTAGTCAGGATGCGGATGTAATGGCAAACATAGAAGCCACATGTCACGGACCGAGGCTTATCCTAGCATACTTAGGCCATTTTGGGGTATTTCCCCTTTGTAAAGTGTTGTACTTAGCTTATAGAGTAAGTTGTAGGGATTTTAGATTTCGATCATATATGATGTCTCCTGGCGACATAGCTAGAAAAGTGTTAACATCTATATGTAGGCGAGTGATGTTGTAAAGCTTTCAAGCAATCAATATAATCGTTTGTTGCCTTCGTTTAAATCGATATTTCGCTAAGCGCTTCCCTACACAATTGCTTTACAACGGATCGATGGGTTCCGATCCAAATGCGACGAGTTAGGCTGATCTGGCGTTCCTATACGGGTGGGAACTAGGTGCCGCACGGGTTAAGCCGCTATAAAGGCCGACCCCGTGACAAGTGGTATCGAGCCGGTTGGTGCTAAGTTCGGTGGAACAATCAAAACTTCGAGACGGTGTAAAAATGACAAATGGAAGATCTCTTGTCATTAGTGGTGGCGACCACGAAGGCCGCGACAAGGAGCACCACGCTAAGGAACGGAGGAGAGATAAGTCTGTTTCGAGGGAAACATGTCCGTTGGAGAGTCGGCTAGCCAAATTGGAGTTGGCGTTAGCCGAACAGATGGAGGTGGTCGAGAGCACACCGAAAACATCGAAAAGCTGGACTCGAGAGGGTGAGGAAAGCTTTGGGAGGATGCAAGGGCTTCTCAACTCCGTCATGGATGATATGAACTCTTGGTTTGACGGCATGAAGGACACTCTCACGTCCCAAATCCTGGCGATGCGGGAGGAAATCAAAGAGATCAAGGCGGATTGGTCTCTCCGCAAGATGGCGGTCACCCAAGGTGGCGTTAGCGGCATTCCGGCTCCAAAATCGATGTGCCAAAGCCTAAGACCTATCCTGGGTCTAGGAATGCAAGGGAGTTAGACAACTTCCTCTGGACCATGGAGCGATCTTCGATGCCTTAAATATTGTTGACGAGGCAAAGAAGGTGAAGACCGCCTCGCTATACTTAGTCGATTCGGCTATGATGTGGTGGAGGCGACGATATGCCGACAAGGAGTGCGGCTTATGCATTATTGACAATTGAGCGGATTTCAAGCGGGAGATCAAGGCCTAGTTCTACCCTCAAAACGCGGAGGACGAGTCCCGGGCGAAACTTCGGCGCCTTACCCACAAGGGCACGGTGCGGGAGTACGTCCACGAGTTTTCAGAGCTCATCTTGGAGATCCGGACATGTCCGCGAAGGATTCATTATTTTCCTTCATGGACGGATTGCAACAATGGGCGAAGGCCGGAGCCGCACGACGGAGGAATGTACAGGACCTGGCGTCGGCCATGGCGGTGGCCGAATCACTCATCGAATACAAGAAGCCGGAGAAAACCACCGATTCTTCATCGACTTCCAAGGCGAACAGGTTCCACAAGGAGAAACGTGGGGGAGACAACCGGAGTGAAGGAAAAGGAGACCCTTCCAACCGTCTAAGGACTTTCGCCCAAAACAATTCGCGAATAGTTCCAAGGACGGGGAGAAGCTAAGGATCTCCTGTTTCCTTTGTGAAGGCCCTCACAAGGCGTTCGAGTGCCCGAAGCGCTCCAAGCTCTCTGCGATGATCAACGAAGATGAAGAGAGGAATGCGAGGGATCCACGACTTGGTTCCTTGCAACTCCACAATGCAATCAAGGCGAAGGTGGAGGTGCCACCATCCGGACGACAGAAGGGCCGCATGTACGTGCTCGCTAAGGCCAACAACCTTGAAACTAAGGCCTTGGTGGACACAGGTGCGACCAATAACTTCATCAAGGTCGAAGAAGCTCTTAGACTAGGGATAGTCTACAAGGAAGAAGAGGCCGGTGAAGGCGGTGAACTCCAGCGCCCGATCCAATCCATGGCGTGGCTCAAGGTGTCGAGCTAAGTATTGGCGAGTGGAGAGGCAAGGTGAATCTCTCCGTGGTGTCGATGGACGACTATCCCATGGTGCTGGGGATGGAGTTCGTTGCCAGGTGCGGGCAATTCCAATTCCTAACACCAACACAATGTGCATCATGGACGAGGGGAAAACGTGCATGGTGAAGGTAATGCGGGAAAAAGATCTCAAGGCGAAGTCTCTTTCGGCGCCCCAACTGTCTAAAGGAGTTAGGCGACAGGAGCCAACCTTCATTGCTATGGTGAAGGAAGGATGCCCAAGGGTTGGGGAGGAGCCCCCAACGGAAGTGAAGACGGTCCTTGAAGAGTTTGGGGACGTTATGCCACCGAACTCCCCAAACAACTTCCGCCGAAGCAGGAGGTGGACCACAAGATCAAGTTAGAGGCCGGTGCAAGGCTCACCGCTGCGGTGCCTATCGGATGGCACCACCGGAGTTGGAGGAACTTCGGAGACAATTGAAAGACTTGTTGGATGCCGGGTTCATTCGGCCATCCAAAGCGCCATTTGGAGCACCGGTGTTGTTCGAAAAGAAGCACGACGGGTCGATGCGGCTATGCATTGACTATAAGGCACTAAACAAGATTACGATGAAGAACGACTATCGGATGGCACCACCGGAGTTGGAGGAACCTGGAGACAATTGAAAGACTTGTTGGATGCCGGGTTCATTCGGCCATCCAAAGCGTCATTTGGAGCACCGGTGTTGTTCCAAAAGAAGCACGACGGGTCGATGCGGCTATGCATTGACTATAGGGCACTAAACAAGATTACGGTGAAGCATGACTACCCATCCCACTAATATCCGACTGTTTGATCAACTTGGCTTGTGAGATGGTTCTCAAAGCTAGACTTGCGGTCGGGATATTGGCAAGTGCGGATAGCCGAAGGTGATGAGGCAAAGACGACGTGCGTCACAAGATATGGCTCTTACGAGTTCTTGGTGATGCCCTTTGGCCTCACAAACGCCCCGCCACATTCTCAGACGTTGATGAACCGGATCTTCCAACCATACTTGGATAGATTCGTCGTAGTGTACCTTGACGACATTGTCGTTCATAGCAAAACGTTGGAGGAACACAAGGCACACCTACGGCGGGTTTTCCAAATCTTAAGGGAGAACCAACTCTTTGTGAAGATGGAGAAATGTGACTTTGCGAAGAAGGAGGTGCCCTTCTTGGGTCACATCATTGGCGGCAAACTAAAGATGGATAACAAGAAAGTGTTGGCCATCAAGGAATGGGAGACGCCCAAGAAAGTCCCTGAGATGCGTTCCTTCATTGGCTTGGTTAACTACTATAGAAGATTCATCCCTGGTATTCCACATTGCCGCACCCTTGACGGAACTACTAAAGAAGAACAAGACTTGGGTGTGGGATGATGCTTCCGAGAGGCATTTAGAGAAGTTGAAGCACGCCGTGACAAACGGACCCAGGTGATGGCACTGTCGGACCATACAAAGCCTTATGAAGTTCACACGGATGCTTCGGACTTTGCCATCGGTGGAGTTCTAATGCGGGAGGGGCATCCCGTAGCATATGAAAGCCGGAAACTTAATAGCACCGAACGGAGGTACGCGGTGCATGAAAAGGAGATGACGGCGATTATGCATTGCCTTCGGGTGTGGAGGCATTACTTGCTAGGGTCCAAGTTCGTGGTGAAGACGGACAATATTGCTACGAGTTATTTTCTAACTCAAAGGAACTTAACTCCGAAGCAAGCACGATGGCAAGGACTCCTAGCGGAATTCGACTTTGTGCTCGAGTACAAACCGGGCACAAATAATGTGGTGGCCGATGCACTAAGTCGGAAGGGAACTTGCGGCCATTAGCCAACCACAATTCCCCCTGGTGGACAAATTAAAGGAAGGAATGGAGCATGACCCATTAGCCAAGTCCTTGGTGGAATGCGTCAAAGTTGGGAAGACGCGGCGGATTTGGCTAAGGGATGACTTGCTCCATACTCGAGGGAACGGGTGTACGTTCCTAAATGGGGAAGTTTGAGGAGAGACATCCTCAAAGAATGTCACGACTCGCGGTGGGCTGGCCATCCGGAGTCGATCGTACCTTGGCGTTGGTGGAAAGGAGCTACTACGGCCCAACTTTACGAGGACGTCAAGTGTACGTGAGGACTTGTCTTGTGTGCCAACAAGACAAGATAGAGAATCGGCGATCGGCGGGACCGTTAGAACCTTTGCCTACTCCGGAAAGACCTTGGGAAAGTGTTTCGATGGACTTCATTGTTTGTCTCCCAAGATCCGAAGGATACGGTGACGATCATTGTGGTGGTTGACCGATTCTCTAAGTATGAAGTTTTCATTCCGGCTCCGCAGACTCCGCACGGCGACGACACGGCCCGACTATTCTTCAAGTATGTGGTGAAATCTGGGGCATTCCAAAGACAATCGTGAGTGATCGGGACTCACGATTCATCGAGTGGTTTTGGACCGAGTACATTGGGATAATGAGTTCGGACTTAAACTTTTCAACAAGTTTTCACCCACAAACGACGGCCAAACGTGAACGTGTCAATGGCTTCCCGAGGCATGCACTGAGGCATTATGTGAGTGCCAATCAAAGAGATTGGGCCAAGTTCTTGGACATAGCCCAATTCTCATATAACTTCGAGAAGAGCGAGTCCACGAACGAGCACTGTTCGAACTCGTAATGGGCGACAACCATTGACGCCCACTTCCATCACTCGGGGGTACCTTTGGAAAGAGCCCCGCGGCGTTCAAGTTTGCAAAAGGATGGCATGAACAGACGGATCCGGCCATGGCATACTTGCCTGAGCGGCGAAGAAGATGAAGAAGTGGGCGGATCAACAAAGGAGGCCCTTGGAATTTCGGGAAGGAGACATGGTGATGCTCAAACTCCTTCCGTGCCAAACCAAAGCACTCGGACAATTGCATAAGGGTTTGGTGCGCCGATATGAGGGGCCTTTCAAAGTACTTAAGAGAGTTGGGAAGGTCTCATATAAACTGGACCTCCGACTAGCTTACAAAGGCATCCGGTGTTTCACGTTAGTTTGCTCAAGCCTTACCACGAAGACTTGGAAGATACGGGCGGACAACGGGCGGTGCGGACACCAACGGCATCAACGGGCAAGACCTACGACAAAGAGATAGACAAAATCCATTCTCGTAGAGTCGTGCCAAGAAGAGGCGTAGACCCAAGCCGGGTGGAGTACTACGTCCAATGGAAGAACAGGCCGGTTGAAGAGGCAAGGCGGGAGAAGGAAGAGGATCTGGGGCAATTCTCCAAAGAGATTGAAGAGTACCAGGAAGAAACCGAACGCTACATCTAGCGGTTCGACGAGTTCGAAAACCGAAGACGCAACGAGGACGGCTGCGAAATCGGGTGGGGGGAGAATGTCACGGACCGAGGCTTATCCTAGCATACTTAGGCCATTTTGGGGTATTTCCCCTTTGTAAAGTGTTGTACTTAGCTTATAGAGTAAGTTGTGGAGATTTTGGATTTCGATCATATATGATGTCTCTTGGCGACATAGCTAGAAAAGTGTTAACATCTATATGTAGGGGAGTGATGTTGTAAAGCTTTCAAGCATTCAATACAATCGTTTGTTGCCTTCGTTTAAATCGATCTTCCGCTAAGCGCTTCCATACACAATTGCTTTACAACGGATCGATGGGTTCCGTCCAAATGCGATGAGTTAGGCCGACCTGGCGTTCCTTCATACGGGTGGGAACTAGGTGCCGCACGGGTTAGCTGTTATAAAGGCCGACCCCGTGACACACAACTATGAGCATCATCCTGAGCGAGAACGCCTTGCTTAACTCGCGTAATTTCCATCGGTTTGGAGAGATGATAACCACCACATCCATGCGAGTATCCCTGCATGACACGGGTGAGAGTGCGATTGAATTCACGCAGGTTGTTCACGCCGATGGAGTAGTAAGGTACTAGGTTTGGAGTCGAAGATGAGGATCCGTTGGTTCTTGAAATCAATGTCGAGAAGAAACCGGTGCGGGGATGTGGACAAGTAGGGAATAAGCACATAATCTACCTCATTCCAGGGACGGAAGGAGTTTGCATATCGGCGACACTATATAATCTCGATCATTCTGAATCCTCGAGTGGTGAGCCTCCATGATCGGCAAATAGAGTTCCACCTGGTATCTCTGTGAATGTGGAGAGGTAGCTTCTCAAGAAAAGACTTGGGCGAAGATGAACCGAGTCATCTCTATGTTATCCATTTCTTCACCGTCATGGAGTAGTCGACAAAGATCAGATCCGGTGAAGAACGCTTCATAGCCGCGGGTCCTCGCGATGGTATCCCCGACAATATAGGTGTTGAACGCAGCCGGTTCGGTGAGGTGCCTCCAGTAGTTACAATGCGAGGTGGGGCTAAAGGTTGGTCGATAGTGGTAGCGGTTGGTTTGGTAGGTGAGGTAGGCATGGTGTACTCGGCCGTACTTGGATGTGAAGTTGAGGGGCCTGGCCGAGTGGAAGAGGATGGTTGGCGGGGAAGCATCCGGTTGCTTCTTCATGCAAGCCGTGATAACGTGCATTTTATGCCGTTATTCTAGTGTTTATTTAGGATGTTTAAGAGCATGATTAGAGCACTTATTGCCTCATATTTCATATATATTTGCTCTAACCCCTAGGAAGATGCTAGTTGCAAATACATGCGTTTTTAAATTTGTTTTGGCAGGTTTTGGACCTCACTTTTGACATAGTAGATGGCCTCGAAACAATTGGCGTGCAGAAGCAAAGTTGCTTGGAATGATGTCCCCTCCTACCACGGAAATTTCGAGCATTTGGAGCTGCACGTGAATTCACCCAATTCACGTGCAAGCATATTTTTGCCTCTCGGGCCTCTACAAGATGCAAGGAAGCTTGGGGAGAAGTTTAAGCTGATTTGGAGGTGCACGTGAATTCACCATATCACGTGCAAATTGGCATGCGAGAGATATTTTTGGACCGATCCAATCGTTTTTTCCATGCTGATCATTTGTTCTGAAGGCCCAAGTCCAAATTGTGGATGGAAGATAGAGTTTTTAATGTTTCGAGTGTTACTTATCAAAACTACGCCGTTTTGATAAGTGAGCTAGGTTACACATCTCAAAGCCCATCCAAACTCTATAAATATAAGCCTCCACGCCTCTGTAGCAATGCCTAACCCCTACACGTTTTTAGAGAGAGAGAGAGAGGCTCCACGACTTGGAGGTGCTCCTTGACCTAGGAGAGCGCCCGTCCGACGACCGTCGCGGATTTTGGAGCCTGGATTTGAAGCTTTGCTGTGCGCGTGATCAAGAAGAAGATGTTGAGCTTTTACTGCTTTGGTTTTGCTTGTAATCATGCGTGAGTAGTTCTTATAATCTAGGGGAGCAATGTAGCCCCCTTGTTGCTTTCTTGTGTTTATGAATATTTGGGTTTGATGATTGAGTTTTGCATGTTTTATGAATGCTTTCTTAATTCTATCTTTGGATGTACACCTTGGTATTCTTAGCCCTAGTGCGGGGCGGATTGAGATTCATAACTTATTTGTGATTGGTGTGATCATTATCCTTTTGCAAGTATGATTTATTGGCTTTGCATGTTTGTGTGTTTAGATGACCATTCCGGCATCTACAACTCTTAAAAGGACCTCAATGACCATTTGTTGTCCTTGGCTTATGTTTAGCATGTTTTCAATCGGACAACCCTAACATCATGAACCTGTAGAGATAACATAGGGAGGTGAAATTGTGACCCTAGATACTTTTAATCCTTGAAACTTAATCTCAAAAATCAGTTTACTTGCTTTATTTATTGAAAATCAAATAAAAATTAGATCTTTAGTTTAAAAAAGAAAACTTTTTGCCAAGACATTTTATAGAACAAGAGTAATTGGGTGATTTGATTTGAGAACTAGAAAACTAGGCTAATCCCGTGGGTTCGACCCCTTGCTTCTTCGCTATTCTTTTAGTGCAAACTTAGGGAATTTATTATTTTGAAGAGATTTAACGACATTAGCTAGCTCTTTTAGAGAGGCTAAAAATCTTGTCTGTCAAATTGGCGCCGTTCTTGCGGGGAATTCAACGGTTAACTAGTTTTTTAAAATCAACATTGAGTGAAATTGTTTGAATTCCGATCTTGGTGTTTTATTTTGTCTTTTATTTTCTTGTTATTTTGTGTTCTTTATTTGTTTATTTTGCATTGTTCGGAAGTCTTTGGGTGTGTTCTTGTTGTTGTTTACGGGAACATACATCAAGGATTCCTAGTTGTGCATGCAAAAAGAGGAGGATATACAATTTAGCGGGAACCCGAAAGGTTGTTCGAGCTCGTCGTAGAGCGGCTAGGGGAAGCGACACGTGAGGCGGAAGAAGCACTACAAGGCTTGGAGCAATCCGTAGGCGATCCGATGGCAAATCTCGGACTGATGGTGGTGCACCGCAAGGAGGGGCCAATTCCAATGGCCAATATCCGAAGAAGAGGGTAATAGGTTTATGCCCAGAACCTTCTTAGATTATGCGAGGCCGATGATGTCGGACCATTAATACGGGATTCGGCGGACAAGAGTCCAAGCGAATAGCTTCAGTGAGCCGGCATTGATCAACATGGTGAGTAACAACGCGTTTGGAGGAACAGCCGTGGATGATCCACACCAGCATTTGATGAGGTTTACCAGGTGTGTGACACCATCAAGATCAACAATGTGTCGGGGTGGCAATAAAGCTAAGGCTTTTCCCTTTCTCTTTAAGGGATAGAGTTCTTGGTAGTTCAACGATCACAACAAGTTCAATCAACACTTGGGAGGAGATGCGGACCAAGTTCATGTCAAAGTACTTCCCTCCTTCCAAGGTGATCCAGCTAAGAGGAGAGATTAGCGAGGTTCAGGCAAGATGAGATGGAGACTCTTCATGAAGCTTGGGAGCGTTTCAAAGACTTAGTGAGAAGATGCCCTGATCATGGAAGGCCCCAGTGGATTCAAATTGAATTTTTCTACACAGGTCTTCAGTCCCATTCACAAGACAAGGTGAATGCACACTTGGAGGATGCTTGATGAATCTAGAGCCTGACGCAGCGTGAGCTCTTGGAGAGGTTGTCATTAGGCCGATTGGCGGTGGTCTAATATGCGTACTTCAAAGCCATGGGAGAAGATTGCTTCGGTTGAAAATTCTTCCAATGATGTGCAAGCACGATTCAAGCTTTAGTGAAAGGCATGGAAGTATTGGCTCTTAAAGTTGAAGGATCACAAGCTTTACCAGTAGTTGGCAGCGTGAGTGGGTGAGTGAAGAAGCAAATTATGTTGGAGGAAAGGGCTTGTACCGAAAACAGCAATTTTATCCTCAACAACAACAAAGGGTACAACCGAATCAGCGACAATCTCAACCATTTCGAGAACTCGGAACCGAGGGGAGATACCTCATTTCAGTACAAATATGTGCCCCCGGGGATGAAGGCGAATCCGTATGCTACGGATAATTATTTACACCCACCTCCGAGGATTCGAGCAGAAAAGGCCTCGGCCTCGCAATGACAAAGAGGAAGGGTATATCGGAATGTGGATGAGCCAACCAAAAGAGAGGATAGTTTGGAGGAAAGGGTAGTCACCATGGAATCTTAATTAAGAATATGGAAAAGTTGCTTGTGAGTTTGGCTCAGAATGTAAATCAAGGAGTGTCAACCAATACTTTTCCAAGTGACACCGAGGTGAACCCCAAGGAGAGTTGCAAAGGTATCACTCTAAGGAGCGGGGAAGACACTGAATGAAGGTGAAGAGCCTAAGAAGAAGGCAATTCCAGAAGAACAAAGCGAGACCCTTGGAAAGTGATGACTAAGGAAAATCAGATAAAGTTGAAGAAAGAGTGCAAGAAAGAAGGACAAGCGGTGAGTCAAGACAGAATAGTTGAAGAACAAAGGCAAGAGTTCAGGCTACTATGCCATTTCCTCGGAGGGCGAGGAACCAGAGGGTTGAAGAAGAGTATGAGCGCTTTCCGAGTTTGTTCAAGAAGCTTGAGATTAACATTCCATTTGTGGAAGTTTTGGGAGCAGATGCCTAGGTACGGAAAATACATCAAAGATTTTGTGACAAAGAAGAGGAAATATGGGGATCATGAGACGGTGGCGATCCCTAACGAGGTGAGCAGTGTTGTTCGACGAGTTTGCCCATCAAGCATAAAGATCCAGGCAGCTTTAATCTCCCTTGTGTGATTGGCAATGCACCGCGACGAGGCCCTATGTGATTTAGGGGCCAGCATAAATTTGATTTCCTTTGCTTTGTACAAGCGGCTTGGGCTAAAGGGCATGAAGCCCACTTCCGTATCATTGCGGTTTGTTGACCGGTCTCTTGGAAGGCCTGAAGGGATAATTGAAGACGTGTTAGTCAAAGTGGGTTCCTTCATATTTCCAGTGAACTTTGTTGTTTTGGAGATGGAAGAAGATAAGGGAGTTAATTACTCCTTGGAAGACCGTTTCTCGAACGGGTTGTGCATTGATTGATGTTGCTCAAGGGCGGCTAACTGCGAGAATTAATGAGGAGACCTTAGTCTTCCACATGGGGAAGGCTTCGCAAGGTCAAGAGGAGGAGGATTGCCTTTGGGTTGAAGACCTTGAGGAATTGGTGGAAGATTACTTGGCGGAAGAAATTACCACCACCAATGATGAAGCCCTTGACTTATAGAAGCTCAACAAGATGAAGAGATGTACTTGACGGTGAGAAAGATGAGCAAACTACAAACTCTTTGGAGCAAGGCGAGGAGGAGAAAGAAGATGACGTGCGTCCGACTCCGAACCTTGAAGGAGCTGCTGGACACCTAAGGTATGAATTTCTAGACTCTACAAATCAATTCCCTGTCATTGTTGCTTCTAATTTGAATGATGTGGAGTGTACTCAATTGTTAGAAGTCCTTAGGAAACACAAAAAGGCCCTAGGATGGAACATTGAAGACATTAGGGGTATTAGTCCAGGGATTTGCATGCATAAGATTTTGATGAATGATGATTTTAAACCCTTCTTTGAAAGACAAAAGAAGATTAAACCCTGCTATGAAAGAAGTTGTTAGAAAAGAAATTTTAAAATGGAAAAATGCGGGTATAATTTATCTTTATTTCAGATAGTGAGTGGGTGAGTCCATTGCTTGTTGTGCCCAAGAAAGGGGGCATGCCGTGATTAAGAATGAGAAAAATGAATTGATCCCGTCTCGCCTTTGTGACGGGATGGAGAGTGTGTGTTGACTATAGGAAGCTGAACAAGGCCACTAGGAAGGATCATTTTCCTCTTCCTTTCATTGACCAAATGTTGGATAGGTTAGCGGCTATAGTCACTCTTGCTTTTTAGATGGCTATTCCGGGTATAATCGGATCATGGTTAAGCCCAGGACCAAGAAAAGACCACCTTCACGTGCCCTTTTGGCACATTTGCATTTAGGAGAATGCCATTTGGGCTTTGTAATGCCCTGCCACCTTTCAAAGGTGTATGATGGCTATTTTTCAGGGTTTGGTTGAGGAGATCATGGAGGTCTTCATGGATGACTTCTCGGTGTTTGGTTCCTCCTACCAACGGTGCTTGAAAAATCTAGATGTGGTCTTAGAGAGATGTGAGGGAGAAGGAACTAGTCCTAAATTGGGAGAAATGCCATTTCATGGTAACGGAGGGGATAGTTCTAGGGCACAGGTGTCTGCACATGGTTTGGAGGTAGACAAGGCAAAAATCTCCTTATTGAGACTGCCACCTCCAACCAATGAAAAAGGAGTGAGAAGTTTCCTTGGCCATGTGGCTTTTATAGGAGATTCATTAAGGACTTCTCAAAAATTGCAAAACCCATGAGTAGGTTGTTAGAAAAAGACACAAGCTTTGAGTTTAATGAAGATTGCTTAAAAGCTTTTAACATCCTCAAGGGTAAGTTAGTCATTGCCTGTTATAGTCACACCTCATTGGGCTCGACCTTTTGAGCTAATGTGTGATGCGAGTGATTATCTTTGTGGGGTAGTCTTAGGGCAAAGGCGAGAAAAGGTGTTTAGGGTCATTTACTATGCTAGTAAGACCTTAGATGATGCTCACAGAACTATACCACCCTTGAGAAAGAGTTCGTATTTGTGGTTTATGGGCCAACAAGTTTAGACCCTACCTTTTGGGGTCTAAAGTCATTGTTTATACGATCATCTTTTGCATTGAAATATTTGTTTGCTAAAAAAGAAGCTAAGCCACGCTTGATTAGATGGGTTCTCCTCTTACGAGAATTTGACCTTGAAATTAGAGACACAAAGGGAGCCCTAAATTTCGTGGCCGATCACCTCTCACGTGTGGAGAATGTACCTAAGTCTCTACCCATTGTAGATGACTTTCCCGATGAGAAGTTGTTTGAGGTGCATACATCTTCCTTGGTTTGCTTGACATAGCAAATTATTTAGCCACTGGGTTCATACCCGCCGGTTAGACTACCACGAGAGAAAGAAATTGGTAGTGGATGCTAGGAAATACATTTGGGAAGACCCAATTCTTTATAGGAGGTGTCCGGACCAAATCATAAGAAAGTGTGTCCTTGAGGAGGAGGTAGATGACATAATACATCATTGTCATGCATCACATTATGGGGGCCACTTTGGGGTGCAAGAAGCGTGGCTAAGATCATGCGGTGTGGCTTTTATTGGCCTCACATGGTGAAAGACACCTATGTACACATCAAAAAGTGTGATAGATGTCAAAGGGTAGGTGGTCTATCTAGGAAAAATGAGATGCCATTAAGCTGGAATTCTTCCAGTTGAAATTTTTGACATTTGGGGCATTGACTTCATGGGGCCATTCCCCAATTCGATGGGTATTCATACATTTTGCTTCTTTGTGGATTATGTGTCTAAGTGGGTAGAAGCTATTCCTACTAGAGTGAATGATGCTAGGGTTGTGACTCATTTCCTTACTAGGAACATCTTTAGCCGTTTTGGGACACCAAGGGCTATAATCGATGATGAGGGTAGTCATTTACTGCAACAAATTGTTTGATAAATTATTGAACAAGTATGGTGTCACTCATAGAAAGTCTTTAGCTTACCACCCATAAGCTAATGGACAAGCGAAGTGTCCAACAAGAGAGATTAAGGCCATTTTAGAGAAAGCTTTTGGAGCCAATAGGAAAGATTGGTCTCAAAGGCTTGATGAAGCCTTATGGGCATATAGGACAGACTTACAAAACTCCCATTGGGATGTCACCTTACCGTATTCTATATGGTAAGGCATGTCACTGCATGTGGAACTAGAACACAAGGCTCATTGGGCCTTGAAGAAGTTAAATTTCAACCCACAAGAGATCAAGGAACTTAGGATGACTCAATTAATTGAGTTAGATGAGCTTAGGTTGGATGCCTATGATAGTCCTAAATTTTACAAAGAAAGAACTAAGAAATGGCATGATAGGCAACTCAATAATGAACCTTTAACCTTAGGACGGAAAGTTCTTCTATTTAACACAAGGTTGAGGTTATTTCCTGGCAAATTAAGGTCCAAGTGGATGAGACCTTTTGTAATAGTTGATAAGAAGCCATATGGGAGCTTTGAGCTCCAATTTGTAGATGGCCGAAATTTTGGGTGAATGGCAATAGTTGAAACCATACTTTGATTCAACTCGGAGGGAGATAGTTGATTTCCTCTCTTTCACCATTGCATGATCATAAGCGGAAAGTCTAGCTACGGACCTTAAATAAAGCGCTTGTTGGGAGGCAACCCAATGTTTATTGTTATGTTTTATTTTATGTTATTTTCTTTTATTTATTTTATTCAATAAATTTGTTTACCAGCTAACCATTGTGCAGGAGACTTTGCTTCTTTCTTAACTAACCATTTGTGGGATGAGCAAATTATTGGGTCATTCAATTTGTGGATCTTTGCTTCTCTACTACATGATGGCTATTGCACAGGGAGAGAAACTTGGGAAGTGCGCGGCGAGACGTCGGTTGACTTTGTGGCTCAGGTGCGACGAATGGTGGCCAATGTCATCTACTATTACAGTGTGCCAAACCAAGGGTAAGTGTTTTTCCTACTCCTTATTTTATGCCATGAGGACATAGCATATTTTAAGTGTGGTGTATGGGAGTGACTTGAGCCACTTGCTTGTCTTTTATGTTGTGATTGCATGTTTTATTTATTATTTAAAAAAACCCAAAAAAATTTTTTTAGTTACATGATTGTTTGAGTTGTTTGCTTGAATGATTTGCTTGTGGAGGCATGGATATTAAGTATGCAATTTTGGCTTAAAATTTAATTTTTTATGCTACATTAGTATCATATTGTGATAAGGGTGTTAAAGTAGTTAAAATGTGCTCTGAATTGGTTTAATCATGTCTATATCTCTTGAATGATATCACCATGTTTTTGGAGCCGAGTTTTGAATATTAGGTGAGCATGAAATCTTTATAATAGACCTAAGTAACCCTTAAAGTTGAGTGAAAAAGAAATGAAAAATGAGAACGGCTTCTTTTTAGCCCTTGAGTGACATTTATGGGGTATGGGTAATAATTTGATTTGCTACTCATCTTGCATTCAACATTGGTTATTTAATGGTAGGAGTCAAGTAAGCATGTGATTACTTATTAGTGCTCGGTGTTTGGTGTGTGGAGTTAGGATGCAAGACCTCTAAGTCATTGTAGTTGTCTTTGCATTCTTTTCTTTATTTTGTGATATTATTGGAAAAGGTTGTGATATAGAATGTGAAAAAGCCATCACTTAATTGGAAAATGGGATGTGAGACATCAATGAATTCTGGTCTCTCCTTATGTAGCAAAATGGCAAGGGGTATGCATTAGAAAAATCGGTCTTATTTATGTGTTATGTGAGTAAAAAAAAAAGAGTGAATAATCCATCAAGGGAGAGCATAAAATGCAACCTTGTAAGGTTATTACTTAAAAAAAAAAAACAAAAAAAAAAAAAAGAGGATTCAAAATAAAAGCCATCATGGCTTGATGTTTATGTGTGATTGTTTAGATTTGTGAAGCCACATTGGGTGAATTATATTTTGTTTTGAGAGTGTTGAGCTCAATTCTTTAGCTCATGGTTTTGTTTTATTAGTTATTAGAATAAAGTGTGAGTTTATTGAGTTTAGACTAGAGTGTGAGTTCAAATAAAGTAGAATAGAGGGTGTGTTTTCTTTGATGAGCACAATAGGGAACTCTCATGATTGCTTGGCAAGTACTTAATCAATAGCCGATGGCGAGTGTAGAGATAGAGTTTTTCCATCCATTGTTCATTGATAGGTATTGGGCTTGAGAATTATTATATTTGAGTGAAGGCCGCTTATCCTTGGTAAGAACTTAAAGGGAAACTAGGTGTTATTTTATCATGGATTGCTTGCTCATTTCCGAAATTTAAGTGGAGATATTGCATGGTTGTTGGACTTAGGGATATGGACATGAATGAACTAAGTTATGACTCATTTTGATGCTTAAATTCCCATTTCATCATGATAGAGTTGCATGCTTAGGAAACCATGATTCTCCTTGATTGTTATTTTATTTTCTTCGTTTGACTGCGTGTTTATTTTATTTTTGCATGCTTGTATGTTTTTCTTGAGGACAAGCAATGGTTCAAGTGTGGTGTATTTGATAACGTGCATTTTATGCCGTTATTCTAGTGTTTATTTAGGATGTTTAAGAGCATGATTAGAGCCTTATTGCCTCATATTTCATATATATTTGCTCTAACCCCTAGGAAGATGCTAGTTGCAAATACATGCGTTTTAAGTTCATTTTGGCAGGTTTTGGACCTCACTTTTGACATAGTAGATGGCCTCAAACAATTGGCGTGCAAGAACCAAAGTTGCTTGGAATGATGTCCTTTACCTACCAGAAATTTCGAGCATTTGGAGCTGATTGGATTGCACGTGAATTCACCCAATTCACGTGCAAGCATATTTTTGCCTCTCGGGCCTCTACAAGATGCAAGGAAGCTTGGGGAGAAGTTTAGGCGATTTGGAGGTGCACGTGAATTCACCATATCACGTGCAAATTGGCGTGCGAGAGATATTTTTGGACCGATCCAATCGTTTTTCCATGCGATCATTTGTTCCTGAAGGCCCAAGTCCAAATTGTGGATGGAAGATAGAGTTTTTAATGTTTCGAGTGTTACTTATTAAAACTACGCCGTTTTGATAAGTGGGCTAGGTTACACACCTCAAAGCCCATCCAAACTCTATAAATACAAGCCTCCACGCCTTGCTAGCAATGCCTAACCCCCCTACACGTTTTGAGAGAGAGAGAGAGACTCCACGACTTGGAGGTGCTCCTTGACCTAGGAGAGCACCGTGCGGCCCGTGCCGTCGCGGATTTTGGAGCCCGGATTTGAAGCTTTGCTGTGCGCGTGATCAAGAAGAAGATGTTGAGCTTTTACTGCTTTGGTTTTGCTTGTAATCATGCGTGAGTAGTTCTTATAATCTAGGGGGAGCAATGTAGCCCCCTTGTTGCTTTGATGTGTTTATGAATATTTGGGTTTGATGATTGAAGTTTTGCATGTTTTATGAATCTGTTCTTAATTCTATCTTTGGATGTACACCTTGGTATTCTTAGCCCTAGTGGGGCGGATTGAGATTCATAACTTATTTGTGATTGGTGTGATCATTATCGTTTTGCAAGTATGATTTATTGGCTTTGCATGTTTGTGTGTTTAGATGACCATTCCGGCATATAACTCTTAAAAGGACCTCAATGACCATTTGTTGTCCTTGGCTTATGTTTAGCATGTTTTCAATCGGACAACCCTAACATCATGAACCTGTAGAGATAACATAGGGAGGTGAAATTGTGACCCTAGATACTTTTAATCCTTGAAACTTAATCCTAAAATCGGTTTACTTGCTTTATTTATTCGGAAAACCAAATAAAAATTAGATCTTTAGTTTAAAAAAGAAAACTTTTGCCAAGACATTTTATAGAACAAGAGTAATTGAGTGATTTGATTTGAGAACTAGAAAACTAGGCTAATCCCTATGGGTTCGACCCTTTCTTTGCTGCTATTCTTTTAGTGCAAACTTAGGGAATTTATTATTTTGAAGAGAGATTTAACGACATTAGCTAGCTCTTTTAGAGAGGCTAAAAATCTTGTCGTCAGTGTCAACCGGAACATCATCATCATCATCGAATCCGAGATGATAGTGGTTTTTGTGTGCGCGCTTTCTCCCCGCATGTAAGTGGCGTAGGTTGAGGTGGTGAGTGACTCGGAGAAGGGACGGTTGGCCGTGGAGTATCGAATCGATCGGTTCGATTGCAGGTTGGTCGATGGGTGTGGGAGTGTGTTTTTTGAGGTTAGAGATATTTCACCATCGGCAAGACAATGACATTCGGACGAATAGCTCCCAAAGTTGTATTGAGTCCTTTGTATTGTCTCCTGGTAAGCTCCCTTGAGGTCTTCACGGTGCTCCTCCGGATGTCTAAATCCATCGTGGCCGCACTTGTGAGTGATGTCACTTCTTGCACCTTATCGAGGGTACGGTCCGATGATTCAACTTGCATTGTACCTCTTTCATCTTTGGACTCCATAGTAGCTAGTCGTTCTTCAAAGGCTTGAGAACCGATGTCTTAAGGATGCCAGGAGGAGATTAGTTTCTCAATGACCTTCTTGGCTAGAAGATCCGCTTCTTCGGCCGTCGAGAACGTGAGTGGGACGTAGCTGGTACTTGGGAATAGCCATTGGAATATTGCGCGAACTCTTCACTCACCCGAGTGACCACCGAGAACGACATGTATGCGGATGGTGTGGCCATCGTAGTCCCTTCCACGTCTCACGAACTTGTGGGACAGATCCGCCATCGGAGTCACCGGCTGCGACTGGAGTGTCTTCTTCTTCTGCTTTACCTCTTCTACCACAATGCCTACCACCTCAGCATCATGTGGAGTAGTTGTGACAGTGAGTCCACCATGATGGGAGATGGGGCAACCATTGATATGGCTTCCACCGGGTCTCTACGTACAAGACCTGCTCGACTAACCAATTAATCGGATGGTCTCTATCCACCATCGTTTACCAAAAGCGATCCATGCTTTTCGTAGATCGGCGGGGGTCATATGAGCCTTGGCATATTCCATATAAAACTCTTCTAGCTTAGACTCCCCAAAGGTGCTCAACGATCAGGTGTGTAGTACCCTTATCCTCTGGGGTTTCCCTGTGCCGGTGTCCGCCCTCCAACCCAGGTTCTCTTACTTTTTGCAGTATCCTTGGGTCGCTTCGGTAGTAGGGGTCTCCTCAGTCTTGAATCGGTGGGGAGATGAGTTCTGGCAATGTTCTCCACCACTTCGGTTATATGTCTTGTTGCGGCGGATGCGAGAGGAGCCCTAGAAGTCTGTGAGATACGAACCGTTGTCGTGGTATTCGAGCCGGGGCTTGTACGGAGCCGGAAGTGTCTCTGCATGACTTCGCACCCGACTCAGTCCTCCTCGTCGATTTGATCTCTAGCCGACCATCCTTATAAATACTTTTAAATATGTATTTGGTCGGCAGTGGCACTGAGGGCCTGTTGCAGAATACGTCAGGGTGCAGAAACCTAAGGACTTTGGTGAGAAGAAGTCCAAAGTGTCCCTTCTTGCTTTTGATCATGGAGTGTATCTGTGTTCCCAGTCTACTCGTTTTCCTTGTAGACATCGCACATGATCTTAACTGCTCATGACTTGCGAGTCACGAGCCGTCTTTACTGATGAGGCACCGTCCCGTGACTATAAGAGTTGCCCAGGTGCGACCGGAAAAAACCCATCTTCAGGGCTCCCCGACCTTGCTTTCCGGGATTGGAGTACCCAAGAAAAGACTTACACTCTTCTCTGGAAAGACTAGGAAGAGGATCAAAGGTACCTTTTGGGAGGGGAAGTGCATCTCGGATTGTTTCGGCAGAGATACGAACCTCCACTCCGTGTATAGTTCCCACTAGGTCGTCTCCAGCAAATGCCATGGTCTCATACAATTCCGAGACATCTTCTATCAGTAAGTCTTGCATCCCTGAGCAGATGGATGCAATACCGGTTTCATCGAGGCGGTTTTTAAACTCGTCCAACCAAGTGACTTTGGCGTCGCCTATGGCTTCAAGTAGCATACTTCGATCCCGCGATTTGCTTCAAGGTCGATGCGAATTCAGCGAGCGGTGGATTTTTTTTGGACTTTTCAACACTTAACAACACACATGAGATGCATATGACAATTCACATCATATTATTCATGATGAACAATATTGTGAGTGGAATTGAAATTACATATCCAGAACTTGATTTCTTTCATCCGTAATGCCTGGTTTACATGTATGCCTACTGCATCACTACCATTCAACTCTCTATTTACCTTAGAAATGACTAAGTACTTCATCACACTACATCTTATGCGAGAAGATGATCACTATGTTAACATAGCAATCAGTAAATCATGATTTATCAATTGTAACAACCGATCATGAATTCCGAGTCTCCTCTCATATTTAGCAAAACTCACTCAGTGGAGGCCTCACCCTCTCACTCTCGGATCAATATGTGAGTTTGATTCAGAACTAGAATTACAATTGTTTGGTAAGCTCATGGTCAACCGAATCTTACCACAACCCTGATCCAACAATGATTTTTAGTTCAGCATAGATGACTTGAGAGACAAGATGGCCCTATTGAGAATCAGAACACACACTCTATCCTTGTCTAATTTACAACACAGTATAGGTAGAGTTTGGAGATTGATCATTCAGATTGTCTGCGTGAGTTGTCTCTTTGCTTTTGTAGAGCACCAATTTTCAGCGCTTATTCATGAGCCTTTTTACAAGGACAGAGCTCAACGCAATCTCTTTTTGAATCACATGATCATACAATTTTACCTCCAGCTATTACTCTAACAGAGACACAAACTGGGAGAATAGTGAGGACTCCCCCTAAGATAGGCAGTCAATCTATTGTCTAGCTTTTTCCTTTTTCACCTTGCCTTTTTCTAGTGAAAGGTAGTGGCTCTTCTTAAGTAATAGGCTTTTTATGATTCTCAAATACTACAGTCTCAGTCATCCTTTGAGCATTAAATCATTAAGGATCCTTTCCGTGCAAGCCAACAGTATCATGAGATACAACAGTTCCTACTAGTTAATGAAAGCAATATCACATAGGTAATATTCACTCAGAATAAAATGACTAGTAGTGGGAATATCATTTAATTTAAGATAATGGGAATTGCACTCATTTCACTCAGGGCTTGAGGATTCATGACAGGTTGCACAAAAGACTTGAACCAGGTTCAGAGGTGGCAAGTTTCATCCATGTGATTTCTCACTTTCCCGTGAGTAGATATGCATGAATCACACTTAGCCATTACTAATTTTCATGGAGACAGAGACGGTAATTAACGTGTCATACTTATGTTCATGCACAGGTAATTAGGTAGAAATGAAACACAAGACATGCCGTGAGACTTATGAATTTAAATCTAACATGCCAAGTTTTGTCAGAAGTTCATTGAACCTGGCTTCTTGCAGTGGTTTGGTGAATATGTCGGCAAGCTAATCATCAGTGGATATATATTTCAGAGAAATGTCTTTCTTTAGCACATGATCACGTATGAAGTGATGTCCGACCTCAATGTGCTTGGTTTTGGGATGCATAACAGGATTGTTGGAAATTGCAATGGTGCTTGTATTGTCACAATACAAAGGAACGACCTTAAGGTCAAACCCATAATCCGATAGTTGATGGCCATCCAAAGCAATTGAGCTATAACTCCTGCAAAGCAATATATTCAACTTTTCACCGTGGAGGTTGAACCGAATTCCGTTTCTTGCTAAACTAGGATACAAGTCTGTTGCCTAAAATTTGGCATGTTCCACTTGTGTTCTTTCTATTAATTTCCGCATCCGGCAAAGTCTCGCATCCGAATATCCTCTCAATTTGAAATCGACTCTTTTGGATACCATAGTCCCAAATTCTCGGTTCCCTTTAGATACCGCATGATCCTCTTGACATGTGACAAGTGGGATTCCTTGGGATTAGCTTGGTATCCGGCACGGATACATGTTGCAAACATTATGTCGGATCGCTTGCCGTCGGATACAACAAGGATCCAATCATGCTTCGTATTCCGAGATATCCACCTCCTTTCCTGGCTTCATCCATATCCAGGTTGGCGTTTGTAGGAATGGGAGTTTTCATGTGTGTCACATCGGTCATCTTAAACTTCTTCGAATCTCCTTTGTATATTTGGTTTGACTAATAAAGATCCCATCCTCTAACTGTTTGACCTCCAATCAAAGGAAGAATGAGAGTTCTCCCATCATACTCATTTCATATTCATTTTTCATTAGATGAGAGAAATCTTCACATTGCTTTTTGTCTCTTGATCCGAATATGATGTCATCCACATAGATTTGGACTATCAAGGGTGATCCTTTTCCTTCCTTGAGAAACAGTGAGGGGTCAATTTTACCTTCTCTAAACTTATTTTTGATCGAAACTCGACAATGTTTCATACCACGATCCGGGAGCTTGTTTTAGTCCATAAAGAGCCTTTTTCGGTTATATACCTTGTGCTCTTGGTTTGGCTCTAGAAATCCAGGAGGTTGTTCAACATAGACTTCTTCTTGGAGGTCTCCATTCAAGAAAGCACTTTTGACATCCATCTGATAAACTTTGAAGTCCTTGAATGCTGCATATGCTAAGAACATGCGAATGGCCTCCAGTCTAGAAATTGGTGCAAAGGTTTCATCATAGTCGATTCCTTCTTCTTGTCTATATCCTTTTGCAACCAGTCCCGCCTTGTTTTTGATTACAACACCATCAACATCAAGTTTGTTTCAGAAAATCCATTTCACGCCAATGACTTGCTGTGATCTGGGCCTGTTGACCAACTCCCATACTTTCTGTCTTTTGAACCGATTTAATTCTTCTTGCATTGCATCAATCCAATGGTGATCCCGAATCGCATCGTCAACTGATTTTGGCTCCACTTGTGATAGGAAGCACATATACAGATTTTCATGAAGTATAGCAGCCCTTGTTTTAACTCGTGCAGATGGATCTCCAATTATCAGTTCAGAAGGGTGGTCCTTTAACCTTCTTCTTGTCTTTGGATGGTCTTCTCTTTTTTCATGATGGATGCCCAATTGCTCAATGTCAGGTTCTTGGGCTGATAAAAGTGGCCGAGTCCGAACAGGTTGAATATTAAATTCATGGTTTTCTCGCTGATTTTTGACTTGGTTCCTCAGCGACGGTTCAGCTCTGTGTTCATCCAAGTTGGGTGCATCTTCCCTTGTCTGTTGTAGTGGGATTATCTCGTGTCTTGGTCTTCTAGAATGATAGTGTCCTGTACTTCATTTACATTTGTGTCTCCTTTCTGCATTCCATGGTTAGTCTTATAAAAAGAAACATGAATAGACTCTTCAACAACTTTGGTTCTTCTATTAAATACACGATAAGCCTTGCTAGTCATGGAATATCCAACAAGATATCCATCATCTGATTTGGCATCAAACTTGTTCAAGTAATCCTTGCCATTGTTCGGAATGTAGCAAGTACACCCGAAGATCCTTAGGTGACCAATGTTTGGTCTCCTTCCCTTCCATAACTCATAGGGTATTTTCATGGCTCGTTTGTTAATTAGAGTTCTGTTTTGTATATAACAAGCGGTGCCAACAACTGACCCCATAGGGATTTTGGGAACTGAGCTCCTGTCAACATGGTTCTAGCTGCTTCAACTAATGTTTGATTCTTTCTTTCAGCTACTCCATTTTGTTGTGGAGTTCTTGGCGCTGAGAAATTATGCTGGATACTATATTTAGTACAAAACTCTAACATATCAGAAAATTCAAATTCCTTGCCATGATCGCTACGAATGTACTTAATAGAGAGACTCTTAACATTTGTGATCCAATTGAAGAGTTCGACAAGATTCTCAAATGTTTCAGATTTGTTTTTGAGAAACATAACCCATGTGTATCTGGTATAGTCATCCACTACTGCAAGAAAGTATTGTGCACTAGATAAAGAAGACACATTTGTTGGTCCACATAGGTCCATGTGCAGAAGTTCGAGAGGTTGTTTGATTGAGGTTTTATCTAGACTCTTAAAAGAATGTTTAACCTGCTTACCCAGCTGATAGTCCCTACACGGGTGTTCTTTCTCATAAACATGCTTGGGTAAGGCCTCAACCAAATCCAGAGATGTCAATTTAGAGATAGTCTTAAAGTTTAAATGGCCGAATCTCTTATGCCACAACTAACTAATGTCAGGTGAATCTTTGGAGGAAAACAAATTGGTTCATCGATTGAGCATTACCAAAGACCAACTTGTAGACATTGCCTTGTCTATGCCCATTTAGCTTCACCTCTTTGGAGACAGGGTCCATAACTGTGCAGGTGTGTTTAGTGAACAAGACTTCATAACCCTTGTCACACAATTGACTTATGCTCAACAGGTTATGTTTAAGACCTTGAACAACAGATACATTCTGAATGGACACAGAACCATTAGAGAGAGTACCCTTACCAACAATCTTACCCTTTTTGTTATCCCCGAAAGTGACGAGATGAAGCTGCAACCTCTCTTACCTCATTCAATAGAGAGGCATCATCAATATGTGCACAAAATTGCACTATCAAGATACCACCTGGCTTGAATTAATCTTTTATTTCCGATGGTCGCTTTCGAACCTGTGCACTTCTCGCACAACGAGCAACTAAGTCTTGGGGGCCCAATTAAGATTGGGCTTTGGGTAAGTGAAAGCTACGATTGACAATTTAGGTTTCCAATAAGAAGGGGCAGATTTAACTTTCCATGCTAATCTTGGTGATCCTTCATTAGATTCATTTGCAGGGTTGATCTTTAGATTTTCGGTATGTTTTCCTTTCTTATTGTTATCTTTGGTAGCTTTAATAGGCACAGGTTTAACGACTTTCTTCACAGCTTGGTCTTTAAGTCTTTTGAATGGGTGGCCTTGTGTGTGCCTGGAGAGTTTCTTCCTATCGGCGATCTTTGTTGCACCGCAGATTTTTAGTAACATTGAGCCGTTTAAGGTTTACCCCGATTTGTGTGGCAATCTCCTTCATAAGATACTCAGGGTAGAATCTGATCGATAGGAGAGGTGTCCAACTTCACAGCAGATGGGGCACGTTACATGTTGAGGTTGAACATTCTGTCTCAAGGGTTTCCTGGAGTGTTAAGAGGTTTCCTAGGTTTTCTCACATATCCTAGACCGTGCTTAACTCTTTCTTCGGAGACAAACTTAGGCCGAGAGGCCCGCCTTGCTGGATGAACCTGTCTCAAATTTTGTAGTGTGTCTACTTGGTTTTGTCTTCGAGTTGACTACACCCTTACCCTTGTATTGGGATGTAGAGGACAGGTTGATGAAGGTTCACTTTCAGTTCTTTCTTAGCAACTATCGCATCACCTGTCCTGAGATGCAATAGTACCCGAGATCTTTGAGTTCGGGTGTTACTTGTTTGGGTGAACTAGCAACAACCATTTGTACCTCCTTTCCACACTCAACGAGCACACCGCAGCCAGGAATAAAGCCAGCAAGACACTTGGTTGAACAGGGTAAGTCTAGGCCTTGGCTATTTGGTCTTTAGAGAAACTTAGACCTAAGGCTAGACTTTTAACATCTGGAGTAGTCCTAAAGTGGGCTGCAATCTCAGCGATCTTGCCACTTTTGACGGATTTGTCTTTCCTTTTCCGATTCCGCTTTGGTTTCAGCTAGTTCCTTTTCAAGCCTATCGATGTCTTTATTAGCTATTTTTAGTTGACCAGACTTTGTCCAAAAGATCATTGTGTGTGCTTCTCATCTCACTTGACCCTTAATCTTCTCTCTCGTTATTTCATAATCATCTATAGAATCTCTATATTCACATGAAAGCCGTTCAGCTTTAGAATAGTATCTTTCTTTGTCGGCTTTCATAGGAAGAAATTGTTCCTCCATTTCTTTAAGAGCTATATAGGTATCTTCATATTCAATGTAGAGCTGTTCATAAGTTCTTACCTTGAGGGGAGGTGAATGGTCAGCCATGAAACAGATGAGACTTTTTTCCTTCTTCTCCTCATCATATGACTCTTCTTCCTCCTCGGTTTTACTATTAAACTTGTTGGTGACAAGAGCCTTTTTCCTCTTGTCATCCTTTCTGCTTGAGGAGCCTTTGATCTTCTTCTTCTGCTCAGCTGCCTCCTTTTTCTCCCTCTTGACTTATAATGATCAAGAAATGAAATGGCCGGACTTGTTGCAGTGATAACATTGCAACTTCTCCTTATCTTTTCCCTTAGAGAAAGATGAGGAAGACTGCCTTGCTTTCCTTCTGTAGTTCCCCCTTCTCTTCAGCAGTTTCTTGATCAGAAATGCCACTTCATCTAAAGCACTATTTGAGCCAAGTTCATCAGCTTCATCTTCTTCCTCTTCTGAAGACGGTTCCCGTGGCTCAGCAGCAGCCTTAAAGGCAACAGACTTCTCCTTTTTCTTGGAAGGATTCTCAAATGCCTCAAGTTCTTCCTTTTGCATTTCAAATGTCTTGAAGTCCCCGTATAATGCTTCCAAGACACAAGTCTTCCATTCCTTCAGCTGACGGATGGCTGATGTCTTTATCAGCAGTCTCAAGGGTAGAGATCTCAGAAATTTGTCATTTTTGTCCTTTTGAGAGATCTCAACGTTGTAAGTTTTCATCTGTTGAATCAGACCGGTGAACCGTTTGTAGATACTGTCCAATGACTATTTCGGTTCACATCTGAAGGCTTCATACTCTTATTTGAGCATGGAGATCTTGTTGTCCTGTATTTGCTCATCTCCTTCGTAGATGAGACAGAGCTTGTCCCATACCTCTTTAGCAGTCTTAAGATCTTGCACATCCGTGAACATGTCATCATCGAGTGCCGAGAAAAGTATGGCTTTTGCCTTGAAGCCGAGCTTTACTTTCCTCTGCTCCACCTTAGACCAACTGTCTGGGTCTTTCGTCATTAGCCGACCTCTCGCATACTCTTTGGTGTGAAAGGTCTGTTCTTTATCGTTTCCCAGAGATAGGTGTCGAGCATGTCTAGGTGTGCTCTCATTCTCGCTTTCCATTTGGAAAAGCACGCGGGTGTGCACATAGGTACTTGGGAGGATGAGCTAGGCAAAACATCATAGAAGTCTTCTTGTTCTTTCTTATTGCTGCTGGTACTCGGTTCTTCCTGCTCCTGGTCTCCAGTCGCTCCTTCCTCTGGAACACGACTGGCTTCAAGTTCCTCAATAGGAACTGGAGTTTGCTCGGGAGCCGGAGCCGCACGCTTGGAATCCATGTCGGCCAATAGGGATCTCTAAAGAGTTGTAGAACTTGCTCGATACCAATTGTAGGTCCCAAAGTGAGTCTAGAGGGGGGGGGGGGGTGAATAGACTTTCTTCGTTTGCGGAAGCTAGGCCGTAATCTGGTTTTGGATTCCTCTACAGATCACTATGATGGAAGTATTTATGGAGAAGATGACAGGAGTTTTGTGAGCGATAACGTGAGTGATGATGAACTATCGGACAAAAGCGAGAAGAGAGTAAATGCTCTTTTCTCCATAGATCTCGACTATGAAAGTGATGGTTTATGATAGATCAATGTGTGGAAAACAACATAGAGATTAGACTTAATGGAAGTGCTAGATCTTTGATGAACAAAAGATTCTTGAATAATCAGGATGGATTACTCTCTTGTTCTTGATTCACGCGGCGTACAACACTTTTTCAATTTCTCTCCAAGTGCCTCTCTCTCTCGTGTTGGAAAACCTTTTCTTCTTAGTTCTGCTAAAGATTATTTTTCACTAAGTCCGTCGTAACCAATTTCTTGTGTTCGTGTGTTTCCTTCTTTTGAGAGAGAGGTTAAACTCTTGATTTTGTTGTTAAGTGCGTGAGAGATATATTTTTAAGATTAAAGTGCTCGTGTGCCATGATGTCCATCTCGAGATCGACTTCCCGCCACCGAAAATGTGGAATGTCGGGGGATGGGTTGATCCGCTTTGATTTGCGGATCGGATGCCCATCTGCGTATTTGCATGCAATCGATCTTGGCCGTTCATCCGTGGATGGTAGTTGGCAGCAATTAATGTGTCATTAATCGCCCAATCGCTCGGGACGGCCCAGAACTTTCGTACAAACCCTAGCCGACAATATCACTAATATCGCTAAGTGGTTGTGTTTAGGGTTGTAAGTTTGCCTCGGAGGTAGATGCCTCGTAGGTTCGGTGACTCGAAAATTTCGGTTAGAACTTATTGAAAGTGGCGAAAGTTTGCTTCAGGCTTTATTGCGTTTCTGCGAGTCACGACTCATATCTTCGAGTCTCCGAGGCTAGAGTTTAGGTTGGATTAGTCTTTTGTGTCACTCTATTAATCGAAGTCTCACCAGTCTACGACTCGTGAGTCTACGACTCTTCGAATGTCGCTTAGAGTGACTTCTTCGAGTTCAGCTAATCAACCTGTTATTGTAGCTATGAGTCTATGACTCTAGTTCTGCGGGTCTACGATCTTCAGGTCTCTCGATTTACTATATTTGCCTAAATGGTCTGAAAATCTTCGACTCTACGAGTTTTCAATTTCGCTTTTCTTCCTTAGTATTTCGAGACTCATAACCGAGTTCGTATAGCTACGACCCTTTAGCTACAACTCTCCGTCATCGATCTCCTAGCTCCGGAAGTGTTGGCAATTTCTCTATAGTGACTGTCCCTTGAGTCTACGGGTCTACGACTCTACGACCCTTGAGTTCCGATTTCATTTGTTTGCCAGTCTTTATAGCATTGACTCTTTGACCTTCAACCTATGAGTCTACGAGTCCAGTTTTCTTTACACCGTTCGAAGGCTTCGACTGCGACTTTCGATCTACGAGTCTACGAGTCCTATTTTCTTAACGGTGTTTGAAGGTTTCGACCCTACGACTCTACGAGTCTTCGAGTCTAGTGACAATTGAAGTTCGTTAATTGACTTAAGTATTTATGGGGACTCTAAGAGTCTACGAGTCCCCGAGTCTACGAGTCATTTAGCTTTGGTTCTTGTTCTTAACACTTCTTCGACTCTACGAGTCTCCGAGCTTATTGATACTTACAGTAACACTCTCTTTTCCGTACTATGACTCTACGACCTTCGACCCTGGATCTACGAGTCGCAATGTTCGTCACTATTTCGCCTCGAGTCTCCAGGACTCTACGAGTCTACGAGTCTTTTGTCAATACGTCCTATGACGGTTTCACTTCTACGAATTTGGACTCTTCGACCCTACAACCTTCGGTTCTTCGAGTCTCCAGACTTAGACTATATTTTGGCAGCTTCATCAAATCCTATATTTCCAACAAGACAAAATTCGATTTCGGTGATATGAGGACGTACTATTCGAATAAGGTATTCAACACGACTTCTATGTGCCTAGAACACCCCAACAAAATGGGATTGTGGAGTGTAAGAAGTGCACGTTAGTCGAGGCTTGTAGATATCTATTAGTAGGGGCAAAGATTCTTCTCGGTTTATGAGTTGAAATTGCATCCACTAGGTGCTATGTTCAAAATCAAACTCTAATCAATGAAAAGATAATGAAAATACCCTGTTGGATCTCATTTTGTCTGGGTTGGACATATTCTATGAAATTTAATTTCTTTTATTTAACCGTTGCTTCTTGCAAATAAAAAAGTCGTGACTAATGAGCTAAAAATGTCCAATTTCAACAATTTATTCAAAAAGGCCTTCAAACCCTAAAGAGGGTCCCATGTGATAGAAAATTAAATTTGAGGGTCAACGCCTTCGAACGCACTCAATTCCGGGGTTAAACGAAGAAGTTGTGGTCAAAATCATGTTTGAATCGCTAAAGACAGTTAAATGACAATTGACCTTCAAAATGGTACTTTGAATCAGGTCACGAACCTCATTTTACTATTTTACTTATCGTTATGAGAATTTTGATATATATATATATTGCATATATTTGCCCCCAGGGTATTTAAAAAAAAATCAAAAATATATATTTTTCGTTAATAAAGCAGTTTTGGGATGCACAATACTGGCCTGTCGCAAAAATAAGACCATTTTAAAATAAAAAGGACACGTGGTTGCTCGTCATGACGCCTCGAGTTTAAAAATAATTTTCTTGAATTGTTTTGAAACCCGAGGCGCCTTAATGATTCTAAAAATCTAAAGATAATAGTTAAAATTATGTAATTGATAATTTTAAAAACCATAGCCGTCATTTTTTTTATTTTTCCCGTCTATCTTAGTCCACATGTTATCTCCTCATTAGTTTAAGAATAAAAAATAAAAAAAATCAAATAACAAAATCAAAAAAGCAAAAAAAAAAAAAAAGAGAAAAGAAAAAAAGAGTCAACTCTCTCTCTTCTGCATCTCTCTCACACGAACTACAGCGCATAACGCGGTGATGTAGATCCCGTCTCGTCTCTTTCACGCAGCGCGCGTCCCTTCTTCCCCAGGCGTAGAGGTTGCAGGCGCAGAGGTTGCTTTGGGCGTGGATTCCTTCTCCTTTCTCCTTTCCCTCTTTCTCCTGCCTTGCCAAAATTGGCTTTCATTCCTACCACTACAACAGAGCCCATGCCATACCATGCCTTCGCTCTCTCTCTCTCTCTCTTCGCCGTCGCCCCCAATTTAAACCCTAACCATCTTTCTTCTCTATATAAACCCCAAAATAATCCATCTAGAAGGGGGGCTCTCTCCCTACAACAAATTCGGAAAAAAACACCTAATCCTCCTCCTTCTTCCGCCTCCATCTCCATAGACCACAGAGAGTCCCCCAACTGGAAAACGTAACTCTGGCTGCTGTCCTACACCCTCCAGCCTACCCGATCCTCCCTACCACCGTAGTGGCCTCCTAAGCACCGGTCCACGACATCGACGATTCCAACTATGATGCGCCTTTGCCTTCCAGCGACGATCCCAACCGCGGAGTGCCTCCACCTTCCAGTGACGACGCCTTTAATCACCCCCCCCTCAATGGTGACCAACCGTAGCCGCTCGCTCCTTGCTCGCTGCCGACCACGAGACGGCCCCGCCGCCACATCACTTCAACCGGTCCATTCGTGCCTTTGCGTTCTCTAATGTAATTTGCTTGTTTTATGTTTGTTTTGCCATGCTTGAACTTGTTTTTGTATTTTGAGATTATCTTGTTGTCATCATCGGATTTCGTCTGGGGAAACCCACTTTTGGGGATGCAGTTCTCCCACCCTTCACCCGAATGGTGATGAAAATACAGAATCGCCACCAACTGTTTTTGGGGTGCAGTTGGTCACCTAAAATGATCTACGTCACCAAAGCTGGGTTCGGGAGTTTGTTACGCATGGGGAAGGGTTAACATCCCCGCAACGCCCTTTCGGTACCTATCTTAGGAGTGTAGAGGTTTCTAATTTGTTTTATTTATTTAATTTCACTTATCTACAATTAATTTTTCCTAAGAACTCAGAGTTTCTACTCTTTTTATTTTTCTAAATTATTTGTTAAAATTAAATGTAAAGTGTTTATAAGAAAAAAAAACTAAAGTACAATTCTAAAATTTTCCTAAGTTTAATTAATTCTCTTAAAGACCTACGAGTTAAGTTTATTTGTTAAAGTTAAAAATTAAATCGACATGCTTAAGAAGTCTACCGGTAACCTAAAGAGGATTATGTCAAAAAAATCTAATAAATCAAAGTGTTGGAAAAATTAATTTGTATTTGAAGAAAATAAATAACCTTTGAAATTTGAAAAGACTTCACTTTTTAAAGAAAGGAGAATTTTTTTTATTTTTTGTTAAAAACATTTTAAAGATTTTTTTTTAAAAAAAACAAAGTACATATACATATTAAACATTTTTTTAAAAGAAAATAAAACATAAATAAAAGTGTTTGTATGTGAGGTTGACATCCACAAAAGTAAAATAAAAACAAAGCTCTTCCTTTTCCACTCTTTTTTTCTTTTTCTCTCTCTTTTTTACTATTCTTTTTTACTATTCTTTTTCACTATTTTTGGTGATTTTTACATATTACAACAAAAGGTTTTGAAACCTTAATACAATGAGAATTGATGGGAAACAATTGAGTAAAAATAAAAAAAATAAAAAAAAACGAAACGAATAAGCACCCTACTCAATTCCTGCAAGATAGAGGTTAGAAAAATAAAGGACTAGTAGCAAAACAATAAAAGAAATCAATCTCATCAGCCAAAGGTGTAAAAATAGGCACACAAATAGAGAAGAAGAAAATTGTGTAAAGGCTAATGAAAATACATAATTTAAAATAGTGTAAGCTGGAAAACCAAGTAAAAACATATTTAAAAAAAATGGATTAAACTAGAGGGCTAAAAAAAACAGTTGATTTGATGTGGAAAATCGTGTCCTCAAAAATTCTATGATATTCTTAAAACCGGTTGGCAAGCAAGGCAGAGAAGAAGATTCCAATACATGAAAAATCAGTAAAAACATGTAGTATAAATACTTTAACATATATAAAAATGTAGAATGCATTCAACTCAAGGGGGAGCGTTGCTTGATCATGAAAACCCAAAACAAAACGCATTAAAGCGAGTTCACATACCATACACCTCCACTACACTTCGTTGAACGTTATGAAACAAATCAATAGAAACCCAGCCAGGTAAGGACACACAATTACAAAACAACACTTCCTCGTGGCCACAATCACGAAAAGAAATAAGAGACACAAGTATAAGACAAAAATCTTTAAACGTTGTAAAATGCAACACAACAATTAGTTAAGAGGCAGAAACGTAAGAGAGAAAATCAGGCCAACAAAATCAAACAAACTTCTTTTAAAAAACAAAAATAAGATGAAGATGGCATGAACCTATGAACAAATAAGAAAAATCCAAAGCACAGATAATGATGAACACGCACACGCTATGAATGAAGCAGAAAACAATTACCGGTTGAAAAACCAAAATGAGCATAACAAAGACCTGAAGTGATGATCAATGATAAAGACAATCAAGCGAACAAAGCAACAAAAAGGAAAAATTAAACAACACAGACCAAAGCGGTTCAAATGCCACGCTTCTCTTCAAATTTATGAATGGCCGGTGAGGGGCAGGGCCAGGTGGAGTCAAAGGAAAGTGTTATGCCTGCGGCGTCGTGACCAGCAGCAGTTAGAGTTGGTGCGAGGTGGTAGTGGCAAGGCGGGATCTGTGGTCGGTAGTAGCTTGGGCCGGCTTCGGTCAGTGGCGGTAGGGGCCAACGTATCGTGGCTAATCCGGAACGGCCAGCATCGGGTAGTTGATGTCGTGACGCCGAGGGGGGCTAGGACGTACTTAAGTTGGACCCATCGATCTTGGATGGTGCCGTGGAGGCTACGTCGGTGGCGGGGTTGTTTAGGTTGGAGGGTGATATGGCGGCTGGCGGGCTATGGCGTGACGTTCGGCCGGGGGACTCTCTCTGGAGGAGACGGATCAAAGGATTGTGTGGTATGATGGTAGATTGTTTTTAGTCGTGAGAGCCCCCCTTTGTGAATGGTTTTTGGGTGGTTTTTATAGGATGGGAATAGAGAAAGGATGAGGTTCAGCCGCGATCGGTCGTGGGTTGTGGCGAGATGGTGGAAGCTCACGGGTTGATGCTCTAGGTGAGGCACGGGCTGGTTGTAGGTTTGCAGACGGTGGTGGTAGCCGTGGCAGGGGTGAAAGCTGAATGGGGAAGGGCAGAGAAAGAAGAGAAGGGGAAAGGAGAAGGCAGCGATGCTCAAAGCAGATCCTGCGCTTCGCCTCGCGCCGAGAGATGTGACGAGACGAGGTAGACGCGTGAGGGAGAGAGAAAGTAACGTTTTTTGTGGTGCAAATTTTTTTGTTTTTTTGTTTTATTAATTTTGTTTTGTTTTGTTGTTGTCTTTTTGTTTTTGTTTTTTTTGTTTTTTGTTTTTTTTAACTAATGAAGAGGTGACATGTAAGTTAGGTTAGGCGGGGAAAAAAAAAGAGAAAAGAGAAAGAGGAATTGTTATTGTTTCATTTTTTTTATAATCTTTAACTGATATTTTGAGTTTTTGGATCGGTAAAATAATTTGATTTCCAATAAAATGTAAAAAAAAATGGATTCGGGGCGTCGCTACGAGTAACCCCGTATCCTTTCTTCTTGAAAATGAGTTTATTTTTGTGCCAAAATCGTACTGCGCGTCCCTAAACTGATTTATTACCGAAAAAACATTTTTATTTATTTTTTTCAAAAATAAGCTCCGTGAGTGAATATATGGAATATATACGTTGAAATTCTCGGGATGATGAGAGGATTAATGAAATGAAGTTCGTAACCTAATCTGGGGTGTCATTTTAAAGGTTGAGTGTCATTTGCTCATTGTTAGCGGTTTAAATCTTCGTTCGACCATAACTTCCTTGTTTGACCTCGAAATTGAACGCGGTCGAAGGTGTTGATCTTCAAATTTGATTCTTTATCACCTGGGACTAGATTTTTGGCATTTGAAAACCTTTTTGAAGAAGTTGTTGAAATTGCACCTTTTGAATCAACGGTCATGTCTCTTTAATTGTACAAAATGGTTAACGAATAGAAAAGAAGTCTAAAGTGAAAAATGAATGTGTATGTCCAACCTGGACAAAATGGGGTCCAATAGCTGTCCTTGTTTATTTTTTGTTTTATGCCACCTCATCGATTTCTTACACTTGTTCTTTATTGGTTTTGTTGTGTTTCTTCTTTCTTCTTTCTCTGGTTTGATCGTCTAATGGTGTGCTGGTTTGAAGGAAGCATTGCCAAGGAGAGAGCAAGTCCTTGCTTTGCGTGATGTTTGTTTTTTGGTTTCCCCGGTTGTTTTATTTTATTTCATTTGTTTGTTAGTTTGTCGGTGTCTAACTTGCTCCCTGTTTAACATTCAGTTGGCTATGTGGTGGGTTTGTTGATATCTCTGTCTGGAGTGGTTGTTGTGTTTGAAATTAGCTTATAGGTTCATCCCTCCGGTTGGTATAATTTAATTTAGTAGTGGCCATGTTATAGATCCCCTTTCTTTTGCTTGCTGATTTGCATAATTTCTTGTTGAGGCATTTTTGTTGATTTGTTGTTTTGTTTGTCTCTGATTCTTGGGCTTGTGTGATTCCATGTCATAAATACCATTTTTCCACAAAGTGATGCATACTTTTTTTGAAACTTGGTTTTGGTCTAAAAATCTATACTTCAAAGCCTAAAAGTCTACACTTTTTGGTCATTTTTACTCAGTTTCATTTATTGTTTTTTTCTCTCATTACATGGTGAATTTAGAGATCCGTGGGTTATACTAACATTCGTTTTATAGGATTTTTGTTTTTGTTTTTTTGTTTTTGTTTTAGTCTCCGCTTCTTCTTTTTTCAAATTATTATTAGCACTATTTTAGTTTTTCTTGGGGTAATTTTGGTTATTTTTGTAGTTTATTTGTATTTAGGATTATTATATTGTAGTTTTATGGCTTTGAGCCATTTGTAATTTGTGAATAACTCAAAATAGTGAAAAAGCTAAAAAAAAAAACCAATTAACAAGAATGAAAGAAAAGAGGAGAGAGAAAAAAATAAAAGAGAAGAGTTTTATTTTTATTTTTATTTTCTGCCACTAATCACACACCAACATTTTTATTTTTGCTTGCTTGAGATCCTTGCTAAAAAAAACTATTTTCTTTGATGTTTCGTCCAAGATAAAAAAATGTGTTTTAAAACCAAAATCAAAATAAAAATGTTTTCCAAAAAACAAAAAAAAATCAATTTTTTTTAGAAAATCAAAGAAAAAAATCAAAAAAAATTTCTTAAAATCAAACAAAAATTATTCTTATTATTTCCTTTTATTTTTGAATTCTTTCAAATTCTTTCCTTGTAGAATTCTTTAGGTAAATATTTTAAGTGTTTTAATAAAAATTTATATTAGTCCTTTAGGAATCGTCTTCTCTTGAACACTTTAATTTTTCGGATTTCTCTTAGATCTTAAGATAATTGAATTTATTTTTAAAATTTAACAAACGACCTAGCAAATTAAAATAAATTAGAAGCTTTGAGTCCTTAGGAAACAATTTTAGTTTTAGACAAACAAAATTCAAAATAAGTGATTAAAACAAGTTAGAAACCTCCGACCTCCTAAGTTAAGTATCGAAAGAGCATTATGGGGGTGCTAGTCTTTTCCCACGCGTAATCAACTTCTGGGCCCAGTTTTAGTGATATAGACCATTTTATTAGGTGATCCAACCGCACTCCAAAAATATTTGGTAGCGACTCGTATTTTTTTTTCATCATTATTCGAGTGAAGGTTGGAGGAACCATATCTCCGAAAGCGGGTTTTCCCTTAGACAAAATTCGATGATGACACACCCTATGAGATGTGGCAAGGAAGAAAGCCAAAGCAATAAGTCATCTAAAAGCTTTTGGGTGTACTTGTTACGTACTGAATAATGGCAAAGAATCTTAGAGTAAATTTGAATCCAAATCTAATGATGAGATTTTTTTCGGATATTTATCAAATAGCAAGGCTTATCGTATTTTCAATACAAAATCTTTAAAGGTTGAAGAATCTATACATGGAGTGTTTGATGAAAATAGCCTTGGGCAACCAAGAGGAGTGTCTTTGAATTTTAATGTGAGGGACTAGACTAACAACATTAACTACTCTTGATTTGTAGACATTCTTGTTACTACAACTGGTCCTCTTACAAGCGCTTCCGAAGCAAGGAATAAAGGTGTTAATCATACGGAATTGGATCCGAAACACCAACTTGGCATAGTACTTGAAGCAGTACCAAAGGTACATCTTAATTCGAAACCAAAACATACTAAATCCCTCGGATCAGTCAACATAGAAACTTTAGATTCGAGAGAAGCTCAACCGATGAAATCTATTGAACTACCCAACCTGGAAAAGTTGCGGATTTTAGAGGATCCACTAACACAAGCATAGAACTACCGATGGGCGTGAAATCATCCATCCGATCAAGTGATTGGTGATCCCACTGTCGGAGTACGGACAAGAGCAGCCACCTCAAATGTTTGTCTCTACTCGTGTTTTTTATTCGAGTAGAACCAAAGGTGGTTGATGAAGCCTTACAAGATCTACAATGGATAGAAGCTATGTAAGAGGAACTTCAAAGGTGGTTGATGAAGCCTTACAAGATCTACAATGGATAGAAGCTATGTAAGAGGAACTTAATCAATTCAAGAACAACTTGTGGACACTCATAACCAGACCCGAATCGCGGCAAGTCATTAGTGTCAAATGGGTGTTCCGGAACAAGCTTGATATAGATGGAATAGTCATTTGGAATAAAGCAAGACTTATGGCGAAAGGATATCGTCAAGAAGAAGGTATTGACTACAACGAAAACTTCAAAGTCTATCAAATAGATGTCAAGAGAGCATTTCTCAATGTAGATCTTCAAGAGGAGGTATACGTGAAATAACCTCCTGGCTTTCTGAAGCCAAAGGCTGAGCATATAGTTTACAAACTCAGAAAAACATTATATAGATTGAAGCAAGCTCCAAGAGCCTAATACAACATACTATTGGAATTCTTGCTATCACACAACTTCAAAAAAGGAAAGATTGACACCACGTTATTCCTAAAGAAAGATAAGGGTCATACCTTAATCGTTCAAATATATGTGGATGACATTATTTTCAGGTCATCTGATCTGAAGCTATGTATGAATTCGCAAAGCTAATGACAGGCAAATTTGGGATGACCATAATGAGAGAACTATCTTACTTCCTTAGAATTGAAGTCAAACAACTAAATGAAGGAATATTCATCAGCCAAGTTAAGTATACACGAAAACTGATTCGAAATTTTGGTATGCATGACTCAACTCCCATGAAAACTCTAATGCTTTTTAGTGCAAAGTTGGATCCTGATCTTAACGGCAAGTCAGTAAACATGACTGAATATAGAAGAATGATAGGGTCATCGTTGTACCTCACAACAAGTTGCCTGGATATCATATTTACTACATGTATTTGTGCAAGATATCAAACAAACCCTAAAGAGTCGATATGCTTCATGTTAATGGATTTTTCGATACTTAAAGGGGACTGTAAATTTGGGTCTCTAGTACCTAAAGGAGTATAATTTTTCTTTAAGCAGATATTCAGATGCAGACTTTGCAGGTTACCGCATCCACAGGAAGAGTACCAATAGAACATACCAGTTCCTCAGTAGCAAACTTATTTGTTGGTTCAGTAAGAAGCGAACTCAACATCTACTGTCGAGGCCATGTATATAGCTACTAGGAGTTGCTGCATGCAACTTCTATGAATGCAAAGTCAATTACTGACTATGGATTCAAGATGAAGTCTATTCTCTTATATAGTGACAACATGAGTACAATAGTTATCTCAACTAATCTTGTCATGCGCCCAAAGACCAAGCACATTGAGATTAAATATCATTTCATCCGAGATTAAAAAGAATATATCACTAGAACATGTTCCTATGGATGAACAACTGGCAGATGTTTTCACAAAGGCCCTACCAGATGTAAGATTCTCAAAATTGTTGCTCAAGTTAGGTATGTTAGATCCTTCTTAACTTCTTACTCAATGGTGTAGATATTGTTCGTATTTCCTTGAAATCATAATCATTGTGTTTAATATATCAGTGAGCACCTGTTTTACACATTGAATAATCTAAAATATTGTTGTTATGAAAATGTATTGCTTTAACTAATGATATACCGTGTATGATTCTCAATCTAGATGAACCATGTCATTACTGACCAAAAAGGAAAAACATTGGTAATTTGAGAAATAAAAATAATGCTTTCGCTTGATATCACAATTCATTAAATCCATAACTCACCACATGCTTTGTTATGCATTCTCAATAAAATAGAATTATTAATATTCATTATTGAATGAATAAAATTGTCAGGCTTGAAAGGCATGGATTCAAGTGAAAGTTTATCTAGCACCTTGAGTAAGTATCGTTTTGAAAGATAGCATAGTTCAATAGGAATGTATATTATATGGGAAAGCCATTCAAGAGGATTGCTAAATCTGTAGGGGAGGATGTTCACTACAATCTCCCTGATATGTCTCATGACTAATTCCCTTGTTGTCTATCGTAGGAGGAGTTTATTCGAGAGGGTTTCAAAATCATAGGGGCAGTGTGTTCAAATTAACACCTCCTTGATATGTCTTATAACTCAACCCCTATTAAACTTCTACTAATGGCTCTAGTCAGACTAACATCATTGGATTGGGAATATGGTAAGACTCGAATGTTCATTCCTTTTTCACAATGTATTTAAGTAATAATGTTTAATTGAATAAGCATTCATCATGTGTTTCCACTTCCATTTTCCCTTGTGATTCTAATGTTTGTTAAATATGTATATCTTTGATGCACCTGTGCTAACTTAATCAGGATGAAGTTTTGACTATGTTGACACATTTAGAAAGTCATGCTTATATCATCCGTGTTTATCGCATTAGCTTTCATACCTCAATATTATGGATAATTTTATGTGTGAGATTGCTACTTACTATGTGATTTATTATGCATGGTTTCCTTTTTTTTAGTTAGTCAAGACATTACTCTTATCATACAAATTTATTTATGTTTATTCTAACCCCCAACCTATAAAGTTCACTTTCCCATAAGGATATTTTGTTAGCTACAGGTTCAGATTCCCTTTGCATCTTATTATTGTAATCATTCATGAAGTTTCAGAATTGAATTGATGTTGTGGTACCTCTTATTCTTACGATATCAAGGAAGCAAAGGAATCCTCTCTCTCTCTCTCTCTTTAGGGCACCTGGACTTACAATTTGTGAAGGGATTTCAAGAGGAAACTTTCAAAGCTTGTGCTCCGGATTTGGCTTTCTGATCCAATATATCTAGATATCTAGAGTTACGGATTTCTTAATTTACTAATATGATAGTCGGTATTCCATCCAAGCACTGGCTTGTTTTGTTTCTTGGGCTCTAATACCGAGTCCAAGTGATAGACTCAAGCCCACATGGGTTTTCTAGCCCACGTGTTTTAAGGGGCATAGTCATCATATCTACTTCATCCAATCAGATGTTTGTCGCCCCAATTTCATTAATGACTCCTTGGGCCACACACATTTCACCTTTTTCAATTTCAGAATTGGCAGAGTTGTCCTCAAAACTTGGCTCTCAGGGTATCCACATCACCCCTCGATTATGTCAGGCGGCTCCCTCGGATCAAAATAATGATGTTACTTGTCATGAGATTACTGTTTATATGTCAAATCCTAATTCAAATTTGCCATCCACGCTAGCATTTATTTTCACCTAGATAAGTTGTTCATTTTCCAACGTAGAAGCTTTAGCATCCTCATAAGCCCTCAATTTTCGTCACTTTCAAGCTCCCCAAAACTCTAAATTCCCAAATCATCTTTCTCCCTTCCCACACAGAGGGCACCCAAATCAGGCACTCTTTAGGGTATTAACCCCAACTACATCATTAACTGGAACTCCTTCTCTGATCCTCCAGCCTAGTTATTAGAGATTCATACCCTTTGGAGACGAGTGGCATCCTCCATCTCGTCTTCAACAAGTGTGATCTCCTCCTAGAAGACATCTTGAAGTTCTACCAGAATTTTCCCCGGTTGTCCTTTGAGATTACCACCAAGGTCTGCGACGTCCTCATCGTAATCACCCTAGACACCCTCCATGATGCTCTCCGTTTCCCTTCTAGTTCCCTCCTCCGGGCGAAGTTAGATGTGATAGCTTTGTCAATGGGCTATGTAAACAAAGTTAAGGAACACAAGGTGAAGGGCTTCATTAGCAAGTAGCGACGTATGGTGATCATTCTAGGTTGCTGCCTGATGGTGAAGACCACTACTCTCTACTACGTACCATATGACCTCCTCTTATCCATGTATTGTGTCTTTTAAAAAACTTTCGTTGGACTGGGGTGAGACACTCTTTCCTTTCATGAGGCATTAACCCGAGCACCTCTTGTTTGGACTGGCTATTGACATTAGTGTTCCTACACCAGAATCCAGGCATTTGTTGGACTACTTTTTGCTTGGGTTGGATATACTAATACACACAAAGAAAGAATCCTAAGATTGAGGATCACTTTTGCCATACCTCAAAATTCCCCAAGGCCAACACTAAATGATAGAGGATAAAATTTGAAAACCAATGCACTTGATAGTGCTCCATTCCGAATTGAAATGAAGAAGTTATGGTTAAAACTATTTTTGTCGGAAAAGTCAAACTTACCAAAAAAATGGTGAACACCCATGGTCAAACTCGCCCGAAAATGTGACCATGCAAAATTTTCTAAAACATCATTTTAGGCAAATACAAGTCTTTAAGTCGGTTTCGTGTCTTCCAATCAAATCTTTGGGTCTTCGAGTCGGTTTTGAGTTTTAGAGTCACTTCAAGTCATTGAGTCGGCTTTTAGGTCTTTGAGTCAAATCGTCGGACCTTCGAGTCAGCTTCAAATCTTTGAGTTTTCTCCTGTAAGCTACCCCAAAACGACACCCTTTTGCAATTTTAAGTGCCCAATGTATTAAGTGTTGCTTTTTCTCAGAAATGAATTTCAACGGTCCAAGATGTATGTTTTAAATAATGGAGACTCAGAAATAAAAATTCAATGCCTTGGGACTTGTTCCCACCACGGAGATGCACATGTCAGTGCTTGGAACTTGCTCTTTGACGCTTGGGAACACGAAAAGCGTGTGCCAACACTCCTCCAACTTTGAAAACATCAGTCTGTCCCCTCCTAAGGCCTATAAATAGCATTGCTTGCCCAACAAAAAAGAAGAGAAGTTTGTGTGGGCATAGATTCTAGACAATTGAAAGCACAGAGTAGTATTGTTCAAAAACGAATTTTTGGAAAATCAAAATTCAAAAAAAAAAAATCCAAAAAAGGCAATATCATTCTAGCAAATTCTGCTAACTTTGTTGGAAAATTAGCATGATTTTTGCCACTATTTGCTGGGTTCTATTCAAACATTCTGCATGTGTCGCACCATTTAGTTGATGGCCCACAATCTCCCTCAAGTAATTGCTGCCTCCACATCCCGATCTAGTAGCGATTGTGACACTGTGTAATGACCAGTGTTTGAGGTTTTGGGAGATAGCCATGGGATGGAATGCATATCAGTGGATAAAAGTATCTAAATAGAAATGTGCTCATCAAACGGAGCGTTTTGACTATAATTGAGCTCGATTTGGAGTCCAATTAGAGTTTGGCCCTGTGAGGGTAAAGTTAGTATTTTAAGGAATAAAAATAAAGTATAAATAGAGAAAAGAGAGGAGGAACCCTTATTTTTGCTTTTGTGGAGCTTGAGACGTGAAGAGAGAGAATGTTTGAACCAAGAGCTTGCAAAGGGAATTGGACGATCTGGACTCAAATCGCTCAAATTCGAGGTAGGGATTCATTCTTTTCACTCTTATATTGTTGATGTTGCATGATCATACTTGCTAGACACGGGAGTAAACCCAGATTCATGGAATTTGGATGGGAACCCTAAGGTTTGGGGCAAACCCACTTTTGGGTTGAATCTGGTGATTTTGGTGCATAAGATGGGATGAAAACCTAATATGTAGTATGTGGTATGCCTTTTATGAAGTTGTGGAGGGTTTGAGGGTTACTGGGTTAAATTCAAACGAGAAACAGGTTACAAACGCCGATGAACAGTATCCTTAGTGGAACTGTGCTGTCGGGACCTCGAGGAGGCTAGATAAGTGAACAGTAGCCTTAACGGATATGTGAGGTCGAGGACTTGAGAAGTCCGTGCTTAATGTCTGATCCGGACTGAAAGTCAATCCGGATTAGTGGGAGCTTATTCCATGTTAGTGATTGCTCGGATTCTTATTCCATATTAGTGATCGCTCGGATGCCTTACTTCGTAACAAGGAGCTTAGTCCGGATGAGTATGATGTTCTAGATGAGTGTGATGTTCTAGATTAGTGTGATGTTCCGGATTAGTGTGATGTTTCGGATGAGTGTGATGTTCCGGATGAGTGTGATGTTCCGGATGAGTGTGCTGTTCCGAATTTGTGATCGCTCCAATTTCTTCTTTATGTCTCGTTCTAAGGACGATGTGCCTAATGTGTATAGTCGCACTTTGGGCCATCAATGTGGTCGACTTCATGGGGTCTAATGTAGTTTCTCGTGAGACTGCAAGGCTACCTTGGTAAGCTTTGAAGGCTACGGTTGAGGGCCTGAGAGGCGAGATTTGTGCAGAGCCTGAGAGGCAATATTGTACCCAGAGGTAATACTGTGCCTGGAAGGTAATACTATACCTGAGAGGTATATTATGCCTGGAAGGTAATACTGTACTTGAGAGGTAAGACGAGGCCTGAAGTAAACGGAAATGGTGCCCGAGAGGCATTGTTTGTGATTACCTAGGAGGTTTTCTTTGCATTGAAATGTGTTTACATGATTGAAATGATGATGTATATGTAACATTACATGAGCACATGCCTACACTAGTTTATGAGTTCGGATGGGTCGGGGAGACATGATCCCTACTGAGTTGTGGTTGCTCACCCCTCCTGTTGTGTTTATTTTTGTTTATCTAAGGTGCTTACAGGAGCTAGGAGGTTCATCAGAGATGAAAACCTTATATGTATTTATTTGTTTTGTTGGATTATGAAAACTATGATGTAACCTCTTGGGGGAAAGAACATGTATGTATGTGTGTTTGTATTGTGCTTTGAAATGAGATTTTTATATATGTGTGAAATGGTTTAGGGATGGCACCCATGCTAAGGTCCCTTTCTTGGTGTTCTCACCAACCTTTTTCTGCGGCATGGGGATTCTCTAACCGATTTCTACGAGTCAAAAATCCAGGGCATCACAGATGGTATCAGAGCATTGTCTAGCTAGCCTAGGGTAGTGGGGTGATTGATTTCTCTTGTGTCCTTTTGAAGGTCATGAAGGGACATGCCTGATCAATACGGTCCTTTATGAGCCTCTGAGGTGTATTGTGGGTAATCAATTATGGTGTAGGTGTGCATGCATAGATAGGCACCCAGTTTGCATTGAGAATGTAAAACCGATTTGATGTGCTATATGTGATATGATGAACTATGTGACAAGTAAAGATATGTGTGGCTGTGTGACAGCCTTATATATGTGCATTGTGTGACTTGTGTGTTTTGGTGTGAGCCATATGTGATATGTGCCATATGTGTGGTTGACCCATGTGATGGGGACGGCATAGAGATTAAACCTTTGCTTCTTTGTGTAGTGAAAATGCCTTTGAGGAGAGTGTTGCATGTGTCTAAGGCAATTAGTGATGAGTTTTCTACTCATGTGGGGTAGTCCACCGGGGGAAACGAGTTGTTGGCACGATTAGTGGCCTAAGTGGGGGTGTTGAGGGAAAGTATGGGGGATGAGGTCAAGAAGCGGTATGCCTGGTGAGTTAGTAAGACAATAGGTGGTTCCACCACCACCCCGAGAGGAGGAGCCCCAGCATGAGGATAGGGTTCCACGTGAGGCAGTGGCGACCCGACATGTTGATGAGGACGTGGTCACGAGGTTCCGGAAGGAACAATCGAGTAAGTTCCTGGGAGGAGGTGATCTAGTGGCTGAGGAGCACTGGCTGAGGCATATTGAGCACCTATTTTCCTTTCTTCTACCGCGAGAGGAGAATAAGGTGAGATTGATAGTCCGACAGTTAGAGGGTAAGGCCCTAGAGTGGTGGCTTAGTGTTGTTGGGACGAGTCTCTCCAATTATTCCATGATCAGTTCTTCCTTAAGTCCATGAGATGGCAAAAGAGGGAAGAGTTTACTAGTCTGAGGCAGGGGTCGAAGATAGTGTTAGAGTATGAGCGGGAGTTCAGGAAGCTGAGTAGGTTTTCTCTAGAGACTGTGGCGCAGGATGACCTAAAGGCTCATAAGTTTACCTTGGGTTTGAGGCCTGCACTCAAGTAGAGAGTTGAGGCATTTCGTCTGAGGACATATTCAGAGATAGTGGAGACGGCCTGTATTGTTGAGAGGGGTCTCGACGAGGGGAGACAAGCCCATCAAGGGCGGCAACTCCAGAGTGGATCTGATTCCAAGAAGCCCAAGATAGAGTTTGGGGGCAACTCGAGAGAGAGGGGTCAGGCCCCAGTGGTTCCAGCGAGGTCCCACCTTAGTGGGAGACAAGGGGTTCGACGGGTGGTCCACCAGGAGGTTGTTTGTGTTGTGGGGATCTAGGACATTGGAAACGGGAGTGTCACCAGAGACATTTGACATGTCGCACTTGTGGGCGAGTGGGGCACATAAGTAGAATGTGTGGTAGCAGAGGCAGTACGAATGGTGCTGGAAGGGTAGCATAGAGTGTCCGAGGTGACACCCAATTTAGAGCTCCAAGGGAGAGACTAGCCCGTTAGTGGAAGGGCAATCATACAGGCTCTAGTTAGTCTAGACCTTAGGGGAGGCTAGAGAGGCAGCCACAGGGGGATGGATGGGCCCAAAGTGGGACCTGTATGGAGGATAGAGGACAGAGGACAGAGGAGGGAGGCTATTGGTAGTGCAGCTCAGGGCAGAGTGTTGGCCTTAACCATGACACCACAGGAGGAGGCAGAGGTTCCATCCCTAACCATTGAGGGCGGGGCAGGACCTTCAGTTGTATGAGGTACGATTTTGATTTCTCGCATACTTGTACTGTTTTATTTGATACTGGTGCATCGTGTTCCTTTGTTGCTGAGTCTATAGTGGATAGCCTTGGCTTAGAGAGTGGTGCAATCAAGAGGCCGTTGTCTGTTGAATCACCAGTGGGTGGTGTCATCACTGGTTTTCGTCCAGGCCCATTTGGGGTGGGCTTAAACTAAATCAATGGTGAGAAAGTTAGAGTCCCCACCAACTGTTTTTGGGGTACAGTTGGATACCCTCTACTTTGAGTAGTTTAAGGTGTGGTCTGCGTCATTAGAGAAGGGTTCAGGAGTTGGTTACGTGTAAGGAAGGATTAATACCTCTACATTGCCCTTTCGGTATTTATTTTCGGAGGAGGAGGTCTTCTATTTGTTTCTACTACTGACTGCTGTGATTGAGTTGAGTGTCCTAGAAAGTCTATGCTTTTTATTTAGCTAAGTTATTTGTTTAAAGTTATGGTTAAAATAGATTTATCGTAAATTTCTAAGGGAATCCTAAAGGTTTTGTTTTTTTTTCCTCTTTTTTAACTTTTAATTACCCTTTTACCCTAAAAAAATGCCAAAATGGGTGCACTTTTTGGGGATTGTTTGGAAAGACCCGTATTCGCCTAAATAGACGTTTTGGAGAATTTTGCATAGTCACTTTTCTGAGCAGTTTGACTAGGGGCATTGACCGTCTTTTGGCAAGTTTGACTTTTTCTAACGAAAGTTGTTTTAGCCATAACTTCTTCGTTTTTCATCGGAATTGAGCTTAGTCAAGTGCGTTATTCTCCAAATTTCCTCCTCTATACCCTGGTATTGGTCTTGGGGTACTTCAGGGACTTGTAGCAAAGCTTATCCATTTTGGGCTTCCCCGTTCGTGTAAGTGTATCCATCTTGTGCAAATCGGGGTAATCCTTAAGGACCTATGCAACAAGGTATATGGAATGGGCAAAAAGGTATATATATATCAAATGGGATTAGTATGTCCAATCCGAACAAAATGAGATCCAATAGCTGCCCCTCTTTGTGCATTGTTTGTATACAAATAGTGTACAAAGATAAAAGGGAGTCATTTTAGATGGGTTGGAGCGCTTACCTGACTTACCTTGCTCAGAGGAAGAGTAGAATGCGATGGTTGAGTCTGTCCCCAAGAGTGAAAAGGGGCTTCTTAGGCTAGTGGGCTTTAGACAATTTGGATGAGGCATCTAAGGCCTAATAGGAACGAAAAAGGCATTCGAAGCCTAACAAGAAAGGAAAAAGGCATCCAAGGCCTAACAAGAATTGAAAAGGCATCTAGGGCCTAATAAAAATTAAAAAGTGTAAGACCCGCAAAAATTTTCTAGCTATTTAAGTTCTTCCTTAAATAGTAATAATAATAATATAATAATAATGTCATTACTAACAATAGTTAGAAAGAATATTTTAGATATTATCATGATAAAAAATAAGTACCCAATATAGTCATTTAAATAGCATGTGACTAGTAAGTAGCCGTTAGAATAGTAACTAGACGTTGGAATAGTAACTAGCCGTTGGAATAAGTAACTAGCCATTATGACTAGTATCCGTTTGAATTGTTATAAATAGGTATGAGTATGAGATTTTATTTATAAGAGCGTATAGGAGTAAGAAGAAGAATAATAAGAGGTTATGGCATCAAGCTCTCAAGTACCGCCATCCGAGAATAGTGTACGAGATGAAGATCGGCGAGCAATACGACTTGAAGTCACAAAGTTATGCTTTGCTGTAGATGAGCTAAATGCTCGTGTCCAATGGCTGCAATATAATGCGACGAGACACAGGGAGAAGTTTGAGGTTATTCGTGCGACAACCACGACAATGTTAACCGAAGGGTTGTGCGACTTCCTGCCAAAGCACAACACGTCCTACGCACATACGCTAATACAATTCAAGAAATTTTACGAAGGCCATAGAATATGATATTAATGTTTATGTTTAGGTTTATAATATTTTATGCGATAATGTTATCTTACTTTATTGTTTATTGATTATGCAATTATATTATTTTATCCGCATTAATATTAAATACGTTATAAAAATAAAATAATTTCTTATACGTCATAAAAAGTTTAGATGCTATATATTATGTCATTTAGTTTCTTAAATCAAATTACTATGGGTAAGTAAGTATTACAAGCCTTAACTTTACCAAAAGTATAAAACATAGGTAAGGCCCAAAAATTTGAATGAGGCAGACTGGAGGTCCCATTCAAAAATCCATAACTTGAATTATACAGATCGAATTGACATAAAACCAAAGCTCATTTGTTCATCTATGACTTAGCTAACATGTGTAGAAATGTTAGAATTTAATATGAAGTCAATCAATTCCAGAAGTTAAAATACTACACATAGGTTCAGTATGAACGGGTAAACATTTTAGTATGACTTTAAAATTCAATAACTTTTGTTACACATATGTAAAAATTATAAAATTGATACCCACTTATAGATATTTGAGTCAGTAATGCAATACAATTGGCCGTTTGTCAAAAACTACAAAATTAAAAATGTTATAATTGAATTAGTAGGGAGTACACCAATGTGGACTTTTGATGCCAAAGGAACCTTCTAGGTTAAAAAGTCTTAAAACATTTTTTAAATGGTAGGAGGAGATACCCACGTTTTAAGAAAGGATAATAAGAGGAAAATAAAGTATTATATATATTTTAAATAATTTAATTTAATGCCAAAGTCCAATTCGTACACTATTTTTCACACTATTACACCTACCACCTTACCTATAAATAGCATGCCTCACGTCCTTTCTCAAGCACTCTTTCCATCCAAATAAGCCACAAAACTCTCTTCCAAATACTCCCTAAAAAGTTCTTTTAACACCCCAATAGTCCTCTAAGCCTTCCCTTTCCCCAATCTTCCTCCCTCCTGTTGGAAGTTCCAAAAGGTAAATATTTCAAGCATGTATTAATTATGTTCATGGAAGGCTAATTCTCCTCATACATATATATATTATGGATGGCCTTGCCCTTCAATATATATATGTATATTTATTAAATGATAAGTATATGTGTATATATAGATTATTATTATTCCATGGAAGGCTAAGCCTCCTTATACATATATATATTATGGATGGCATTGCCCCTCAATATATATATGTATATTGTATATGTATATGTATAGATTATTATTATTATCATGAGAAGTTTTTCCACTATAATATACCTCTATATGTCTCTCAATATATTATTTATGAATATACTATTATTATTAAAACTAAAATATTAACTTTTAAATTTTGTTTCAAGGTTTATAAACGCGGAAGACAAAAAGATTGTAAGGATCCCCTCTCCCTTTCCTTATCACGATCTCTGACGTGGAAATTCATTTCCTATTTCTCCTCATAATATTATTTTAAGAAGAATTAACTTTCTTTGGCACTTCTTGGGAATTTGGTAATGTAATTTATTGAATGGTGAATAACCCTTTTACTTATCGGGGCTATTATTGCAAGACCTTCCTTTATGTAGAAATTTACCATTGATGTGATTGTTTGAAAATTTGTGAAGATATGTTTTATGTTTGGCAATATGTTTATGGGTGGTTCCAAAAAGACCTTCAATGCATTGGGTAAAGAACATCAATGGAGAGTGTCAATCCAGTTGACAACAGGTTATGCAAGACATCTAGGTGGTGAACCTAGATGAGTAGATATTCTTATTTTTCCATGAGTTGATTATTCTCCATATATTATTCCTTACTTTTAACCTTACTGGGCCATTTGAGCTCATTTCCTTTCATATTTTCTTTCCAACCCCAGGGAACTAGGAGAAAGCAAGGATGCTAGGATAATGGTGTCCAGAATGCTTGGAATAAAATCATAAGAAGATTATGCATGTAGTATTTATATGTCATGTAAAACTATAATGGGTTATCAACACCTAGTTTCTAAACGCTAAACCTTAGAGATCTTGTGATGAGTCTTGATGTAATAAATAAACCATTAAATTTATGTTGAGTAATAGATTACTATTCATATAATTGTAATATTTTATTTGTCCAACGCACCCGGTCTGGAAGTCCAGATTTGGGGGCGTTACAAAAAGGCATCCAAGGCCTAGCAGAAAGGGAAAAGGCATCTAAGGCCTGATAGGAATTGAGAAGGCATCCAAGGCCTGGTAGGAATTGAGGAGGCATCTAAGGCCTAACAGGAATTGAAAAGGCATCTAGGGCCTAACAGAATTGAAAAGGCATCCAAGGCCTAACAGAAAGGGAAAAAAACATCCAAGGCCTAATAGAAATCGAAAAGGCATCCAAGGTCTGACGAAAGTGAAAAGGCATCCAAGGCCTAACAGAAATTGAAAAGGCATCCATGGCCTAGCAAGAATGAAAAAGACATCCAAGGCCTAATAGAAATGGAAAAAGGCAACCAAGGCCTAAAACAGAAATTGAAAAGGCATCCAAGGCCTAACTGAGGCTTAAAGGGAAAAGGCATCCAAGGCCTGAGAAAGTGAAAAGGGCATCCAAGGCCTAATAGAAATCGAAAAAGGCATCCAAGGTCTACGGAAAGTGAAAAGGCATCCAAGGCCTAACCAGAATGGAAAAGGCATCCAAGGCCCGACAGAAATTGAAAAGGGCATCCAAGGCCTAACAGAAATTGAAAAGGCATCTAGGGCCTAGCGCAAAGAGGGAAAAGGCATCCAAAGCCTAACAGGAATGGAAAAGGCATGCCTAACAGAACAGAAGGCATCCAAGGCCTAGACAAGGGTACATGATTATCCAAGAATTTTTGTGGGGTTGTTGGTGGATTCCCGGCCCCCTAAATCAGTTACCCCACGAGGTTACCCAAAAAGAGAGGAAGTTTGTTTGAGTGTCAAAAGCGTGCTTCTTAGAGCTCGGGGAAATTGCAAAGAGAGATTTGTACGGTTGAACAAAGAAAGCTAGGAGGGCTTGATAAGAAACTTGTTGAGGATGAGCTCTTGGGATCTTCGGAGGCAATAACATTCCTGAAATTGAAGATTATCTCGAATGTATACAAATAATGCATGGAATATAATGTGATGTATGTGGGGCTGCATAGTGAAATGTATTCGAATGACCCAATATGGGCCGAGGGTTTGTCTCCATGTTGCCGGGGAACTCCCCTTTTTGTGGATGAAGGGTTTGTTTGACTTAGCTTCACCGCCTTGAGGAGCTTGACTTACTAGTTTTGTTGGGGATATTGATATTCGGGGGATATTGGTACTTTGAGTTGAGGAACTTGATTTGTTTGGGGATTTTGAGCTTGACCTACCCATAAGGCAATGCCAAAGGAGCCTACTAGGGATTTAAAATATTCTAATTAAATGTGAAATGAAGGCGATAAAACAAGATTCGGGATATAAAACAAGATTTTTGTTGGTTTAATTCTATTGGATCAAACCTAGAATTTGGATGATGCGGATCAAACCTAATGTAATTTGATTTTAGTTGTTTCATGTTTATTTTAAGTCCATGCAGTAAAATTAAATTGTTATCCGGACCTACTCCTGTAAGAGCAAAGCAAAGGAGAGGATACATAATCTTTATCCAGGGACATCATGATTGTCGCCTAACACTTGGTAAATAACCAAGTCTTCATCTGGAGTTAGGACTCTCTCGCACGAACTAATCACCCGTTAAAAGGACTAAGGATTCCACGCTCTTATTGTTGATTGGATTAAGTCATTTTATGCGAGTGAGAATCCGAGTCTACGCCTCGTACGAAATAAGAGAGATTTGTTGCAGAGAAAGAATTAAGTCCTTCGCTCCAAGTTGTCTAAGGAAAAGAAGATTCGAATAAGGAATCCGAGTCTTTCATTTAAGCGAGTAAGGACAACCGATGCGGGGTAAGGACATCGATGCGGAATAAGAAATCCAAATCATTACTCAAGCGGAGTAAGGAACTCACACGGAGTAAGGAAGCGCTGATGCGGAATAAGAATTCCGCATATCTAACTCACGCAGAGTAAGGAAGCGCTGATGCGAATAAGGATTCGCATATCTACCTCATGCGGAGTAAAGAAGCGACCGACACGGGATAAGGATTTCAGGACTTTATGTATACGTAGTAATAACTAATATGGAGTAAGGATCCGAACCTCTTGATACGGATGAAGAAAGCTACACCGGACTAAAAGGATGCTACTTCAACTTATCAATACCGCATTTATGATAACGCTCGTGTTCCGATGTAAGAAAAACTCATTGAAGATCTAAAGCTTGTCTTACACGTGGACCACTCGGAGATGTGGATGCAGTCCCAAATGTAATTGGAAGCGAGCGAAGTTATTTAATTTACTTATGCTTCCAATATTTCGAGCTCCACATCCGAAGCGCTTATCAGAAGCATTTTCCGAGAAGAACTTAATGTCCACGCTCGGGAAAACACGGTTCCAAGATAGATTCCTAGGATGTCTATATATATATTTGTAGTGTTTGTATATTAAGATGTGCGTACACATACTAAGGAAAACCGATACTCGCGTGAGCAAAGTAATTGTACAAGAGCTTATAGAGATTATTAATGCCAGTGTGTGTTATTGTAAAGCCGAGTGCTATGTAATCAGCTAATCGTCGCTTATTTTGTTGTAATTATCATTTGATAATAAAGCAAAATACTTTCACTATCCAGGTTATCTTCCGCACCGATTTTATATCCTTTAACCAAATTGTGTTACACCAGTGAGAAAAGAGTTTTTGTTTTAAGCCTATTCATCCCCCCCTCTAGGCTAATAGGGACCAACAAGTGGTATCGAGCAAGTTCTATTTGTTCCAAGTAGAGATCCGACTCTTTCTTTCTTACCAATGGTCGAAGAAAGTAGCATGCTTTTCAACACTCGCCTTAACTCCGAAGGTGCACAAGAGCCCCTTCCAAATCGAAGGCAGTGAAAATGTCGATCCACCTCAACCTGCTGCTACCGTTCTTGCACAACCACGGAGTTCTGGATTCACTCTAACAAAGCCACCCAAGTTCACACTGAAGCTTTTCTCCCAAGGAAAGCTCGCATGAGAATGTTCATGGTCCGCCATGATCACCTCATGTGGCCATGTCTTCATTAGGAGATACCCACTCCGATGACTATCGGAGAACATGGAGTCGAAGACCAAAGATCGATGCCAAACTCAGCAATGATGAAAGAGCCTGGGCAAGGTGTGCCAACGAAAGGCTCTGGCATATGTCACATCGTCTTTGGATTTCGAGGCTTTCACGGACGTCTAGGGATGCACGACAACGAAAGCTGTCCTGGGATAACCGACAATCCTCTATGAGGGAAGTCAGTCCCAAATAGAATGTTATCTCGTACTCTCAGGCGAACTTTGAGAGTTTCAATTATAAATCGGGCGAATCACTCGAAAGCATCTATCGGAGATTCGGCAAACTCATTCTTGAACCGAAAACTCTCAATGAGCATTATTCTCAATCTCGAGATCAATGACAAGTTCTTTCGCTCCTTGCCGGATCGCTACTACTCCAAATAACTCCGGATTCAATCGGACAAGAACTGCGAAGATGTTCCCCTTGAAGAACTATATGGAGAGCTACGGACTCACGAAGTCAGGTTTAAGTACTCGACCGGGATGAGAAAATAGCTCGGAAAAGAAAAGGGGGTAGCTCTCAAAGCTACGGAATGTCCAAGCATACCGAGGAATGATGATCTGACGCGACCGGGAATTCTGATTCGACGAGGAGGAGGAGATAGCTCTTCTTGTCAAATCCTTTGAGCGATTCGTACGAAAAAGCAGAAAAAGATTCAGGAGACGCTCCTCATCATCTTTCCAAAGAAAGGAGCGACCGGAGTCTAGTTCCTAGGAATGCTACAATCGTGGGAAAACTCGTCCACCGGGACAAGGATCGTAGATCCAAATCTAAAGTGGCCGAGAAAAGTGACAAGGTAACTCCTCGCCGCTCCACCTCGGACAACAGCAAGAACAAGAGGAAGGCGTTCGTCACAAAATACGTCAGTGGCTCAGAAAGAAGAGGAGGAATCCTCGGATGATGAGCTAACTCCCAAGCCGAACGTCCGCCTCATGGCAAATTCCGAGGTACCTTCGATCTCTCGAGCTCATGAGTAAATTAATCTCTTATTACTGAACGTGATCATGAAAAGAATGAGAAATTAATAATTACTCAATGTACAAAGATATGAAAAGTCGAATAAACGTCTTGAGATCACTATTGCTAGATTAAAAAAGACATAATCGACTTCAAGTAAAGAAGCTTGGTATCATGATCTAAGAGCTGAAAATCATCTCGTTAAATACCAACCTAACGGGCCTAAAAGTCATTGTGAAACGACTCAAGAATGAACTTGAACAGAAAAGGAAATAAATCGTAAGTGGCTAAAATCCGGGAAATAACCTCTACATTTAGGATTGATCCAGATAACATTCGAGTCAAACCTGGCCTAGGCTCGAACCATCCACTTCCACTACTCATGCTACCGAGTGTCTTCTGGACTTTACTCCGAAACTAACCAACTTATATCCTCGTTAGTACGTCTAAACCATTGGATGGTTTCATTTGAGCACCATAGTTTATGACTGTGGAAGAGAGGTCAGTATCGCTATTCCCGAAACAAGAAGACCAGAACTAATGATGAAGGGAAGACCATTGCAGTTCAAGCCAAAATTGTAGACCCGAAAAGAAAGGAAAGGCTAAGGTTGACGCATCTAGGGCCAAGAGCGCGTCACCCAAACGCAATGGATTAGGCCATAGGGAACAGAGTGAAAATCAGAAAATCTAAGAGAGTCCGTATCCCGTTTGTACTCCGCATTATGGTGTCCATTCCATCCGTAGGGAAATAGGTCATTATCACTATGAATGTTGGAGTTTATCCCGATAACGGCTTTGTAATCATGTTTCTATCAATAAAGATTAGTTAAATAAAAGAGGTTCTTGAGCAAGACAAAATCTAAACCTCAAAGGAGTGTCTCTCCAAAGAAAACCCAAGAAAAAGTAACAAATTGAAACTAACAAATTAAGGTCAACCTTGAAAGCTAAAAATCCTAGCAAAGTTAAATCCGAACGTTGACATTAATGCTGTTCCTTCTAACCGCCCGAAACAAGTTTGGGCACCAAAAGTGTAAACTATTGTCTTTTAGGAGCATCTCTGGAATGCATTGTCGGATCACTTGAAGGCAAAGATCAATCAAAGCAAGTGGATCCTTGATAAGTGGATGCTCGGACATATGACGGGTGATCGGACTCTACTTGTTCAAGTTAATGACAAACGAGCTCTATCTGTGTCATATGGTGACAACAAAGAAAGGTAAGATCGTTGGGTATGACACTTTAACCAACGGCCGTGTATCTATCACTAGAGTTGCACTAGTCGAAGGTTTCAAGCATAATTTCTAAGTGTCGTAATTTATGTGACAAAGGATTTATTGTTTCCGTTATGTCCAACACCGCACAGTAAGGGGAAAACTTATCCGGAGATGTTAAGTTATCCGGATCAAGAGATGGGGACATATACTCAGTGGTCATAAGAAATAATTCTTCCGACTCGTATGCTTCCTCACTACAAACATCGGATGAAGATAGTTGGCTATGGCACAAGCGATGCGCACATTTAAACTTTAAGACCTTGTCTAAGTTAGCATCACTCGATCTTGTCACTCGGTCTACCTAAACACAAATACTCCGAGACTCTCTCCCACGAGAATGCCGACTTGGCAAACGGACCAAACATAGCTTTAAGAGCAAATCGAGTTAATTCAATAACTTGCTCCTCTACAACTTCTTCATATGGACCTCTCGTGGTCCCATTTACGTTCCTTCACTAGCTAGTGCGAGATATACCCTTGTGGTTATCGATGATTTTACTAGGTACACATGGGTGATGTTCCTGAAATCTAAGGATCAAACCTTTGAGCATCTTGTAGATCTTTTCAACTGGATAAGCAATTCACAAGGATTGAGCATTAAATGCATCGGGAGTGATCATGGTACAGAATTTGATTTTTCCGAAATGAGATCATATTGTTCCAACAGGGCATTCAAGACAACTTCTCTGCGCCTGAACTCCACAAAGAAATGGGGTAGTCGAGCGCAAGAATCGCACTTTAGTCGAGCTGGTGCGATCTATGTTAACAGGGCAAAGCTTCCTCTCGCCTATGGGCTGAAGCGGTGTCCAGTGCTTGTTATGTTCGAACAGGACTCTAATAAATAAATCTACCATGAAAACACCCTATGAGATGTGGAGAGGACGAAAGCCTTCAATTTCACATTTCGAGCTTTTGGGTGTACTAGCTACATCTTGAACAACGATAAAGAATCCCCGGAATAAATTTGAACCAAAATCGATGATGGGATCTTTGTCGGGTACTCATTACATAAACAAAGCTTATCGGGTCTTCAATAGAAAACTTTTAAAAGTTGAAGAATCTATCAATGTAACCTTTGATAAAGCTAACCTAGATTGGTCTAAAGTTGCTTCTTCAAGTTCAATTGTACAAGTTCAGGAAGTAACATCGACTATTCAAAGTTTATGAATGTTCCCGCTACACACACTCGACCAACCACGTAGCACCGGTGAAGCACAAAGAAATGCTACGAATGAATCGGACTCTGGACCTCAATTCGTCTCCGGACATATTTCTACGGATATTCAAAATACCGGAGTACCTTCCATTCCATCCGAACCAATGCTTACTTAAATGAACAAGATCGGAGAACCTCGTAGTACTCCAAAACCTCGTTAATACGGATAATACGGGTCCGAAGAAGCTCAATCAAGTGGACGAACAAGAGCCACCTAATCTGGGAGAACTTCAAATTATTCAAGATCAACTATCACAAGCACAGAATTACAGGTGGACTCGAAACCACCCTTCGGAACAAGTGATTGGTGATCCTACTGTTGGTGTAAGGACAAGAGCGACCACTTCCAACATTTGTCTTTACTCATGTTTTCTATCTCAAATAGAACCAAAGGTGGTAAAAGGAAGCTCTTTAGGATTTCAACTGGATAGAAGCCATGCAAGAAGAAGCGAATCAATTTAAGAGAAATGATGTGTGGACTCTAGTACCAAGGCCCAAGTCTCGGGAAGTCATTGGAGTTAAATGGGTGTTCCGGAACAAGCTTGATACGGATGGTATAAGAATCCGAAGAAACCCGATTGGTAGCCAAAGGATATCGTCAAGAAGAAAGAATAGACTATGACGAGACCTTTGCTCTAGTAGCAAGACTTGAGGCAATCGGAATGTTTACGGCGTATGCTTCGTATGAAAACTTCATAGTTTATCAAATGGACGTCAAAAGTGCATTTATAAATGGAGATCTTCAAGAGGAGGTGTATGTTGAACAACCTCCCGGTTTCTTTGAACCCAAGGTTGGACAACTAGTTTACATTACGTAAAGCCTTGTGTGGGTTGAAGCAAGCTCCAAGAGCCCGGTACGACACACCGTCGGAATTCCTACTTGCTCACAACTTTCAAAAAGGGAAGATAGACACCACTTTATTTCTACGAAAAGAGAATGGACATACTCGATCGTACGGATTTATGTGGATGATATTATTTTCGGATCCTCAAATCCAAAGCTTTGTGAAGAGTTTGCAAAGTTGATGACTAGCAAGTTTGAGATGAGTATGATGGGAGAACCGTCCTACTTCATTGGAATAGAAGTTAAACAATTGAAGGAAGGGATCTTCATTAACCAAGCTAAGTATACACGTGATATTATTAAGAAGTTTGGTATGGAAGGTTCATCTCCCGTCAAGACTCCGATGCCGATCGGTGCCAAGTTAGACCTGATGTGGATGGCAAATCGTAGAATACGATGAATATAGAGGGATGATAGGATCCTTGTCGTATCTTACAAACAAGTCGCCGGACATTATGTTTGCAACTTGCATTTATGCGTGATATCAGGCGAATCCCAAGGAGTCACATATGCTTCATGTTAAACGGATATTCAGGTATCTCAAAGGAACGTTGAACTTGGGACTTTGGTACCCAAAGGAATCAAACTTCACCTTATCCGGATACTCGATGCTGATTTTGGTAGGTGTCGCGATCGACAGGAAAAGCACAAGCAGTACGTGTTAGTTTCTTGGAAATAGATTAATTTCATGGTTCGAAGATGAAGCGAATTCGTATCAACCTCTACTATTGAGACGGAATATATAGTTGCTGGAAGTTGGTTGCAAGACTACTCCTGGATGCAAAGTCAACTTACGGACTACGGTTTCAACATGACATCTATTCCACTTTTTGCGACAATACTAGTGCAATTGCTATAAGCAACAATCACGTCATGCACCCAAAGACTAAGCACATTGAGGTCAGGTATCACTTCATTCGCGATCATGTTCTCAAAAAAGAATATATCTCTAGAACATGTTGCTATCAAGATCAAACGCGTACATTCTTACAAAGCCCCTACCTCGATGCAAGATTTTCTCGAACTACTCTTGAGATTAGGTATGCTTGACTTTTCCGCATAGCTTCACTTAAATCAATCAACAAGATGTATTAGGAACATGCATTGTGCGTTTATTGAAAGTAAAGGATTCATACCAAATTTAATTTTCGATCATACTTACTACTTAACGTGTCAAATGCGTCGATAAATACCAAAGTTCCATGCTAGGAGGATGCTTGCGTTTCCGATCGAAATCGTTTAAGCCAACTTGATTAAAACTTATATGAATAATCTTTTTAGGATCTCATGATCTTATTTCCCATTTTCCACCACATGATACATGCTTTGGTTCATTTAGATTTTTCTACTATCATGTATAGTTCAAGTTATGAAATGGGTTAGCACGAATGTCTGGCGGATGTATATGCATGACTGATCGGCTTCTGAAGTATAGTTTCCTAAAAGGGTAGACAACATTCACTTTCTCTAGCGAGAAACATCAATCGAGAGGATCGCATGGTCCATGGGGAGAAAATGCTCTATTGATAAATCTAGTAATACCCCTCGTATGTCTCATGATCCCTTTCCCGGCCGTCTATCCGAGGGGGAGTCTTTCAACGAGAGGATCGCATGGTCTAAGGGGGAGCGAAAGCTTCATTTATTACTTCTGTAATGACCCCTTTTATGTCTCGGATGCTCCTTCCTTTAAACTTTCACTTCCGAATCTGATTGGACATGCAATCTTTGAATCGGAATGTGGCATGGATGGATGTTTTTCTATCCTCAATTGTGCATTTTAATCGAACAATCATCTCGCATGCTTTTGACATGTGTTCATATTTCAGTTTCACTCATGAATCCTAACTTGAGAAAATCATATGATTTTTAATTTAACTTAGCTATCATGTCAGGTATGAAGGTTTTATTTATGTTGACTATATGACCTTATGTGTTTATCAGCTCTCATATGCATTTTCTTCGATAATTTGATCATAATTCATATGTATGTGTCTTGTTACTATTCTTCCATATGCATAAGTTCTGTCTCCTTTTAGTTCGAATTATGATGTTCTCACCAAGTCTATTTGATCCATATCCGTACTAACTCAACCTCGTTAATGTACTATTTCTTTAGTTTATCTTTTCAGTCTACAAGTTGTGATTCGCTTTGCACTTGAATGCTCTATCTTGTTTTGATGTCTCGGATTTGAAGTGTTGTGGTACTTTTATTTCCTCGACACCAAGAGAAAAGGAATCATTTTTACTCAACACTCGACTTTATGCTTTTACGGACAGTCGGTCTTTCATCCGGATATAGTTCACCCATACACTATCAAGCCCGGATGAGAGTCGGTTTGCTTCCTCATAAACCTTGGAATTCTCAATTTGCGATAAACCAAGTGATTATCCTACATCGCATCTTTTTGAGGAAGACTAATGATGGTTCATTAAATGCACGTCTTGAGCCCCGTAATTTGTCTTTTCAAAATTCGGCAATATGAATACAATTGTCATTTGATAGTTAGCACGGCCTCCACGTCATTAGTTTACTCGCGGCGTTAATACATCAAGTCTAATGACATCGGATTATCAAGGCGGATCAACGCTCATCTCGCTCAAACCCGAGACCCCTGGCTTCCACGGAATGGGTCCTATTAATATGAACTCTCACGCGAGCGAGGATATTGCTTTCATTACTTAGAACCCTAAATCTTCGTTGCTCTCTATTCACCAAAGACCTCTCCTTCCTTCTCCTTCAATCTTTAAATCTAAATGGCATCTTCCGCTCTTTACGGCGTTGTTCCTAGCCATCTTGTCGATTGGGCAGGCATTTCCGACCCCTCTGCTCGGCTCGAGAGGTTCGCTCCTTGTTAGCCTCCAAAGTGGTCTTCTCGACATCGTCTCTGCTCCTATAGGTCTTCTCATCTCAGATGTCGGATCTTTCTATGAGCACATCGAATCCCGTGACCACTCGATTGTCTCCGGTATCCGAGGCAAACCCATCAAGATCACTCCTCAAGTGATTCGTGACGCCTTCAATCTCCCAGCGGAGGTGATTTCCGCCGAGCGCTTCCACCATGGCTACCGCCATGGGATGTCCCTCTAAAGTGAAGGAATACAAGCTGAAGTCTTTCCAAGGCCCCTACCCTTGTATGGCCACCATACTCGGGCTGATGCTTATCGGCTCGCTCACGACGTTGACTCAGTCCCGCGTACGATTTGCTCCCTGGCGATGTACGTGGTCTTTGAGCGTTGCCTCTTGACTAGGCGATTTTCTTTTTTTGGATTATGCGAGAATGGCAAAAGGAACTCGTCTTTCGGACGGATTCTCTCCCACCTCTTCGGACATCTGCGTCCCGAGCACTTCCAGGACCGGTTGACGATACCCGTCCCGCAGCACTGTTACTTTCGTCATGTCACCTCCGATGGGACGCTTATTGTCCGTCGTCCTCCTGTCTCGTGCACTGTTGTAGTCTCGGAACATCATGATAGTTCCATTGGTGACCCCGCCCTAGCTCGGGTCACGAGGTTAGCTCCGCTCCCCGGTCTTCACGCATTTGGTCCGTTGCCGCTCTGGCACGCTCCCGGTTCGCAGCCACGGATTCGTGATATCGCAGGGCCCTCTCGCCCGTTTTCTCATGACACTTGTTTCTTCCGCCCCTCCCGCCGATGCTCCCGCTGAAATATCTCCCTGGCTATCTGCCGATGTTGTTGTTGATGTTCCCGCACCCACCTCTCCCGGTGATTCTTTGCCCATTGCTGACATGCCTCCATCTCCTCCAGCTGCTTCTCCAGCACGCCGTGTTGACCCTCACGACTACCTCGACCATCTTCCCGCCGATATTCTGACTGACTGCTGGCTCCGTTTCAGTCTCGCTCACACCAAGACATCTCTGGATCTGCTCTCCGGTGCTTTACACTAAACATTCTCAAACCCGGAAGCTATGATTCTTTGGAACACCGAACACGACTTTCTCACACTGTCTCGCTTCAGGCCGCATCTCCAACGCTATCGCCTCTTCGGACCTGCTCATGACGCACGGACTCCTATCCCTGCCGAGGCTGGTCCCTCCCTCTCCTACGGACATTCCTCTCATTAACCTCTCCGGTCGAGTGGCTTTGCTACACCCGTCGCCTCGCTGGTCCCTCCTCCTTCTCTCCACCCGCCGACTCCTCCGCACTGCGCACTCCCGCCCCCTCTACATGCGGGGGAGTCCTAAGGCTCTGCCTCTGGTTTTGGCCGCCCCTCATTTGCCACGATCTTATCCGAAGCCGCAGTCTCCACTCAAGCTGGATCGTATTGCGGAGGACAATCATTTCGGGCCCAGGTCATTGCCGACAAAGTTGATGAAATCGGGACCCGGATCCTTTCCGCTCTCTCTAACTCCTCTCTCTCCCTGGATCGGAAGCGGACCTTATTACCCAATCTCTTTCGGGCCTCTCCACCTCTATCCGGGATCTGACTCATGTTGTTGGTCGTCCCTCTCACCCTCCTCGCCGATCTGCCAAACCGGGGGAGAATGTCTCATTTGATCCAGCTCCCTCCACTACTGCTCCTGACACTACTGATGTTCCCGGCCGAAGCCGAAGACCTGCACTCGCCTTCCTCCGGGCCTTCCGGTTCCCAAACGCAGCCCGCTTCTCTAGATCATCCAGATGGCTCCTGCTCCTTCGACCGTCCCAGCTCCTCCTTGCAGCCTCCCTCCTCTTCGATTAGGCTCCACAAGTCATGTTTCTCCCATCTTATGCGGAATTCGATCCATATGATTCAGATGGGCGTGTACTTGCGGCCCATGCTAAGATATGCGAGTCTTGCTCCTCTACCCCAAAAAGGTGTTTGTCATCTCCGTCCCCTTTCTCCCCCGAAGATATAAGCACCCTACTGTCTGGAGAAAGGATAGTTCTCACCGAGGATATTGACAACTTCACCTTGGCGGTAAAGGAAGAAATGAGGTTGTTTCCCACCTTGTATCAAGACGAACATATGTTCGATATCCTACCTTGTTGGCTTGATCACTACATTCCTCAAGTGGACTTCATTCAGACCCTCATAAATGGAACAGTTGAGAACAAGAAGCCATGGAAAAAATCTTACAACTGTTCTCATTCCATATAGGATCAGCACTCCTCATCACATGCTCGCGGTCTTTCTATTAAGGATAGGAGAGTTGTTCGCACGACTCCCATCAGGTTGTGGGACACTAGATGAGAAGAAGCCAACTCGAACATTGCTCCGGACTCGTCAGGCTGTCGACGAGTGGAGTTTTCGAATCAATTGGCCAACCTCCTCTCGCTTCCCAATGCTCTCCTCAATTCGTCAATTCCGAGCAAAAGGACGTTCCCCAACAACCCGATGGAGAAAGTTGTGGAGCCTATGTCTATTACTTTATTAGGCACCTTTTGAAGTATGATCCCAATTGGAATTACTTTTTCTTGTGCACCAAAGAACAATCTAAGCGGCTAAGGGAGCAAAAGAACTAAAATCTTCAAGTACAGTAAGCCTTACAATTCTTAGTATAACTTTTGTACTAAGGCTTACTTTGTATTATCGTTGCTTGATATAGTGGAAATTTCTTTTATTTATCCTTATCTCTCGTATATCTTGTCGTTTAATCGGATCAAATTACAAAGGGTTTGGCACATCCATATTGGCGGAGATTGTTGGATCAAACCTAGAATTTGGATGATGCGGATCAAACCTAATGTAATTTGATTTTAGTTGTTTCATGTTTATTTTAAGTCTAAATGCGTAAGATTAAATTCTTATCCGGACCTACTCCTATAAGAGCAAAGCAAAGGACAGGATACATAATCCCGATCCGGGACATCATGAGTGTTGTCTAACACTTGGTAAATAACCAAGTCTTCATCCGGAGTTAGGACCTCTCGTACGAACTAATCACCCGTCAAAAGGACTAAGGATTCCACGCTCTTATTGTTGATTGGACTAAGTCATTTTATGCGGAGGAGAATCCGAGTCTACGCCTCGTACGGAGTAAGAGAGATTTGTTCTGAGAGAAAGAATTAAGTCCTTCACTCAAGTTTGTCTAAGGAAAAGAAGATTCGGAATAAGGAATCCGAGTCTTTCATTCAAGCAGAGTAAGGACATCTGATGCGGAATAAGAAATCCGAATCATTACTCAAGCGGAGTAAGGAAGTGCGATGCGGAATAAGGATTCTGCATATCTACCTCATGCGGAGTAAGGAAGTCCGACACGGGATAAGGATTTCAGGACTTCATGTATACGAGTAATAACTAATATGGAGTAAGGATCCGAACCTCGTTGATACGGAGTAAGGAAAGCTACACCGGACTAAAAGGACGCTACTTCAACTTATCAATACCGCATTTATGATAACTGGCTCGTGTTCCGATGTAAGACAAACTCATTGAAGATCTAAACTGTCTTGCACATGGGCCACTCGGAGATGTGGATGCAGTCCCAAATGTAATTGGAAGCGAGTGAAGTTATTTAATTTACTTATGCTTCCAATATTTCGAGCTCCACATCCGAAGCAGTTATAGTAGAAGCATTTTCCGAGAAGAACTTAATGTGCACACAGCGCTCGGAAAACACGGCCCAAGATAGATTCCTAGGATGTCTATATATATATCTGTAGTGTTTGTACATTAAGATGTGCGTACACATACTAAGGAAAACTGATACGCACGTGAGCAAAGTAATTGTACAAGAGCTTATAGAGATTATTAACACCAGTGTGTGTTATTGTAAAGCCGAGTGCTAGTGTAATCAGCTAACTGCTACTTATTTTGTTGTAATTATCATTTGATAATAAAGCAAAATACTTCCACTATCTGGTTATCTTCCGCACTGATTTTATATCCTTTAACCAGATTGTGTTACACTAATGAGAAAAGAGTTTTTGTTTTAAGCCTATTCAACCCCCCCCCTAGGCTAATAGGGACCAACAAATTCCACAAAACATATTGATATCATAAAAAGTGCCCATTATTATAATCTGATAAACAGAATTACAAGTCTTTAAAAGCATAATATACAAATTTGATTTGAGTATGCCTTAGTGATAACTTGCATTTAGGCCATTATCCTAGGCCTTATTAGGGTGTTTTAGAGTATGGTTTGTACCTATTTGCATGATATTTTACACATATTTGCTCTAACCCCTAGGAAGACCCTGTTTGGTGTATAGTGGTACTTTTTGAGTGTTTTTGGCAGGTTTTGGAGCAACCTTTTCCCACACACCTTGGCTAGATCACTCTATACACTCAAGAGGAAGCTATCGGAAGAAGATGGAAACAAAATGAAGGCAAAATCAAGGTGCACGTGAAAAGGCTTTCTCACGTGCATTCTCACGTGCAAGGATTTTTATTGCTTAGATGCCTTCTACAACTCAAGAGGAAGCTTCGGAGCAAATTTGGAATGATTTGGAGCCGCACGTGAAAAGGGTCTTCTCACGTGCATTCTCGCGTGCAAGCATTTTTGAACTCCAAATGATGTGTTTTGTTGTTTTAATCATTTTCCTCTAAAGAACTGGGGTCAAATTTGGTGTAGTTTTGGTGTTATTGAGCCTAGAACGTTGAATAATGTCACTAACCAAAACGACGTCGTTTTGGTCGCGACCACATTTATAATTAAGGCACATCTTTTGTAACCCTAATTTGGCCCACTAAATCCTATAAATAGGGGTCTTTGGAGGCATTGTAAATCATCTTGAGTGAGAGAATCTGATCTGAGTTCCCAAAAAAGAGTTATAGTCATTGCTAAAAGATCGGATTGTCCTTGGAAAGGAGTGATTTGGGGCAAACAGATGCCGGAGTCTTTGGAGGCCGGAGTCCTGGTTCATCTTGGGGTCTTCCTTTATTGTCCGGGCATCGTAATCATGTTCTTTCTTGTAATTGTTATTGCTTTTGTCATGATTATGGAGTAGTTTTGTTAGTCTAGGGGAGCAATGTAGCCCCCAATAAATTGTATTCAGTTTGGTTATGGTTGTTCAATAAAATAGAATTCGGTTGTTGTTTAATTCACTTGCTTGTATGGAAATGCCTAGTTTATGCATAATTAGGTAATCGTAGCCCTTGTCTTGGGTGGAACATTAGTGAATTAGATTTAATATTGCATGATGGACCAAGTCTCGCAACTATTAGATTGTTTATCTACCTTGATCACTTTTATTCACATGGACCAAATGGGATAAAAGCCTTAAATCTATCTTAGCATGGACCAAATGTAAGATAGGCAGGAGATAATCAACATGAACATGAACTAGAACATAAATCAAGAACAAGAGCCATAATCAGACTAGTACAATCGATTGGGTGGTAAACATTGTGACCCTAGATCCTTAATCACTAAAATTTCTATACCAACAACTTGCCAACATTCTGATTTAATCTCTTTTTTGTTCAAAATATTTGCACAACAAAAATCAATTGTCCAGACATAAAATCAACTTGTTAGCTTAGTGCTTGGTGCTTAACAAGATTAGCTACCTCCCTGTGGGTTCGACAACCGGAGTCTTAATACTCCATTTTATTACTTAACCAATGCACTTTGCCGCAAAACCTATAGACACAATTTATACGGGTCAAGTTTTTGGCGCCGTTGCCGGGAGGCAAGCCAAACGTTGTTAGGATTAAGTGACATTAGGTGCTTAAGTTTATTTGTGATCTAGATTTTTACTTTCTTGTAATTTTCTAGTACGGTGTTACCCGGTATTTCTTTGTTTTTGCTACTTTGCAGGGGTGCACCATAGGTGTTTGAGAAAATTCCTCGTGTATGCGTCACACCAGGGGTGAGTTATTACCATACGATCCCGAAATCGAACGGACGTTGCGAGAGCAGCCAAGGGCTCAGAGGGTATTAGCTGCAACTGAACAAGCATTGGAAGGCTTACATACCTTGTGTGAAGAAATCATGGCTGAAAACAGAGCAAGAGAAGATTAGGGACACAACGGCCAAGGAGGTTATCACCGAGGACCTTCATGGATTATGCTAGACCTATACTATCGGATGAGTATTCAGCATTGAAGGGTGCCAGTCCAAGCAAATAACTTCGAGTGAAGCTGCCATCGCAGATGGTTGGGCAAGATGATTCCGAGGCTCGGCATTAGATGATCCACACAACCATCTAGCACGATTCTTGCAAATTTGCGACACCATCAAAATCAATGGAGTCTCGGATGACGCCATTAAGTCGCGACTCTTCCCATTTTCACCGAAGGACCGAGCTCTTGTTTGGTTCCAGTCCCTACCCGTGGCAAGATACACACATGGGACCAAATGGTGGAGAAGTTTCTCTCTAAGTACTTTCCACCAACAAGAGTTATTCATTTAAGGAGCCAAATAAATAAATTCACCCAAAGCATGGTGATGAGTCGCTATACAAGGCTCCGGGAGCGATTCAAAGACTTGGTTAGGAGGTGTCCTAATCATGGCAGCCAGAATGGTTACAAGTCGAATCTTTTTATGCAAGTTCCGCACGCAAATACAAGGGAGCATGATAGATGCCACTGGAGGAGCGTTCATGATGATGGAGCCTTGCGGCAAAGGTGGAGCTTATAGAGCCAATGGCGTTGTCCAACCGCCGGTGGTCCAATGACGACGCCCTAGAGCCGAGCCGGTGGTTGTGGTATCAAATTCATCAAATTCAACTCGTTCGATGAGTTAACAAGCAAGATGGAGTTATTGACAGAGCAAATGTCGGTGATGGCTGTTCGCATGGAGGGCGTAACCGAACAACCCAAGGCGATTCTATCGAAGACGCCGACGCACCCCAGCCTATACGAAGAAGCCCAATATGTTGGGAATCGAGGTGGAGGATTCCAGAGACAATTTCAAAATCCAAATCGGTGCAGAATCCTCCTGTTGGACCTCGGCCAGGGCACTCACTATCACAATATTGTCCGCTTTGGCACTCGCGCGCCCACCCATGGGCCGCAGCTCGCACGGATTTGTTTCTAATGGGTCGCGACCCGTTAAAACGTGTTGTGACAAGGTGCACATGAGCCTCCTCATTAGGACGACCTCAATGTTCACCCTAACCGATGTGGGATTGATCTATGGGACGTTAGAGACCCAACGTCTCCCCCAATCCCACCATCGGTCTAGAGGACCCGGCTCGATACCACTTGTTGGACCTCAGCCCAGGGCACTCACTATCACAATATTGTTCGCTTTGGCACTCGCGCGCCCACCCATGGGCCGCAGCCCGCACGGATTTGTTTCTAATGGGCCGCGACCCGTTAAAACGCGTTGTGACAAGGTGCACATGAGCCTCCTCATTAGGACGACCTCAATGTTCGCCCTAACCGATGTGGGATTGATCTATGGGACGTTAGAGACCCAACACCTCCTCACCCAACAACTTCCGGAATCGGGGAGGACCTCAACAATTTCAACAACAACCTTACTTATGGCAAAGGCGGAATAAGGTCCCTTCTATCGGAGCAAGACAAAGATGGAGAACATTCTCAGCCACAACTTCCTCCTGGGTTCCAGAAGATGCCTCAAGAAAGGAGGAAGACAAAGAGAAGGCAAAGGATGAAGAGATGCGGAACTTCTTTTTATCAATTTGCTAAGCAAGCAACCGATAGAATGAGTAGTGGGGGAGACGAGGATTGAGTCCCTTACCACTTCGTACAGGATCTTGGAGCGGCTATGAAGAATATAGAAAGACATTGGCCACCTAGCAAATGCGATTAAGCCATCTTCATCAAATACTTTTCCCAAAGAATACGGAGGTCAACCCAAGGGAGCAATGCAAAGCTATAATGCTTAGAAGTGGGAAAGAACTACCACTGGAGAGAAGAAAATTCAGCCAAACAAGGAGGAGTCGGAACAAGCACGCCCAGGAGGAAGCTAAAGAAGGAGATCGAGAAACAGTAAGGACCGAAAGGAAAAGGTTGGGAGTAGTCAACCGACACCCGTCGCCTCGAAGCTAGCTCTCCAGTTCGTATAAACCTCCTATGCCGTATCCTCAAAGGCCGAGGAAAAAGAAGTTAGATGCTCAGTCCCTGAAATTTTTAGACGTATTCAAGAAGCCGGAGGTGAACATCCCATTCATAGAAGCCTTGGAAACGATGCCCGGTTATGTCAAATTTTTAAAGGATCTTGCTGTCCAAGAGGAGAAGCTACACCGATTGTGAGATAATGGCTCTCACAAATGACATCGGTGAGTGGTGCGCGACAAGCTACCACCCAAGCTTAAAGATCCGGGTAGTTTCACTCGACTGCACCATTGGCACCTCGCAATTGGAGCAAGCCCTATGTGATTTAGGGGCGAGTATAAATCTGATGCCAATGTCCATCTATCGGCGACCGGGCTTGGATCGGAATAAAGCCCACTTCCATATCTTTATAATTTGTTGATCGCTCGATAGAAAGCCGGCGGGCATCATTGAAGATGTTTTAATCAAGGTGGATCGCTTTATCTTCCCGATGGACTTTGTTGTTTTGGAAATGGAGGAAGATAAAGGAGTCCAATCTGATTCCTGGAAGGCCATTCCTGAGTACCTGGAAGGGCCTTGATCGATGTAAACTCGGGGGAGTTGATGTGCGTGTGGATGAAGACGCAGTGGTGTTCAACATGGAGCGTTTGATGCAGCAGGCGAATGATCATTCCAGCTGCTATTGGATTGATCAAATTGCTGAATTCGTGGACAGCTACTTCGAAGAGAGCTTGATCACCGAAAGCTTGGATCATGAATTGCAAAGCAGTGGATTTTGTCGAGGTGGAACCGGAAGAGACTTATGAAGTCTTGAAAGACTAACCGAAAAGAGCCTTCTTCCTCAACCGAATCCTCGCAATCACGGAACCCTTGCCGGCTCAAGCAACTCCGGAACATCCGAGGTACGATTTTTTGGATACACAGGGTGTTACCCTCGTGATAATAGATGCGTCCTAATAAGAAAAGAAACCAGACAGCTACTAAGTCTTAAGGGAGCATAAGTAGCCCGGGGGAGTCCAAAGGGTCGATGCACAAGATACTGATGGAGGAGTCTTATACTCCTATCAGAGCGCCAACGCAGCTCAATCCCGCAATGAAGGAAGTCGTTGGCAAGGAGATTCGAAGTGGAGGAAAGCGGGCATCATATATGCCATTTCAGATAGCTCCTGGGTTATTCCAAGGCAAGTGGTTCCCAAGAAGGCGGCATGACGGTGATACGCAATGAGAAGAACGAGCTCATTTCATCCCGCACAATGACCGGGTGGCGCGTGTGCATCGACTACCGCAAGTCGAATAAAGCCACTCGTAAGGACCACTTTCCGTTACCTTTCATTAATCAAATGCTAGATCGGTTAGTGGCTACCCGTATTATTGTTTTCTTGGACGGTTATTCCGGATACAACCAGGATAAAGTATGTGCCCTGAGGATCAAGAGAAGACTACATTCACGTGCCCTTTTGGCACGTATGCTTTGTGCGTATGCCATTTGGTCTCTGCAACGCACCCGCTACTTTCCAGAGGTGTATGATGGCAATCTTTCAAGGGTTGGTGGACGACATTATGGAAGTCTTTATGGATGACTTCTGGTATTTGGTTCATCTTTCTCTATCTCGCCTCGGAAACTGGAAACCGTGTTAATCCGATGCAAGGAAAAGGACCTAGTCTTGAACCGGGAGAAGTGTCACTTCATGGTCAAGGAAGGAGTCGTCCTTGGGCATAGAGTGTCCGCGGCTAGGTTGGAAGTAGGCAGAGCGAAGATCTCCACCATTGAGAGTCTACCTCCTCCCACCAATGTGAAGGGCATCCGGAGATTTCGGGTCATGCGGGGTTTTATCGGCGGTTCATCAAAGATTTCTCAAAATTGCCAAGCCCCTAAGCATGCTTTTAGAGAAGGATGTTCCTTTCATATTTTCTCAAGACGGCCTTCAAGCCTTTACATGCTAAAAGAGAAGCTCGGTTCAAAGACCGGTGATAAGAGAGCTCCAGATCGGTCGCAACCCTTGAGCCGATGTGTGATGCGACGACTTTGCGGTCGGGCGGTGCTTGGGCAAAAAACGGGACAAGGTTTTCAGGGCAATATATTATGCCGTCGCACACTCAATGAGGCCCAGCTCAATTACACTACTACAAGAAGGAGTTACTTGCCGTGGTGTTTGCTTGTGATAAGTTTCGGTCATATCTTTTGGGCACTAAGGTCATTGTTTACACCGACCACGCTGCCTTGAGATACTTGTTCAACAAGAAGGATGCGAAACCCAGGTTGATCAGATGGGTTTTGTTACTCCAAGAGTTTGATCTGGAGATTAAAGACTTAAGGGGACTTTCAACACTTGTGGCAGACCATTTGTCAAGGCTGGAGCTGGGGGAAGGTAGTACTCAAGGTGCTACTATTTTCGACACCTTCCTGATGAGCAGCTCTTGTAGTCAAGCAAAGACGCCATGGTTTGCTGATATAGTGAACTACCATGCATGTGACTATGTACCTACCGAGTTCACTTATCAGGAAAAGAAGAGGTTCCTCTTTAATGCAAGAAGGTACATTTGGGATGAGCCTGTCCTATACAGCAATATGCTGATCGATCATCGGAAAATGTGTGCCGAAGAGGAAGTGGACAACATCTTGAAGCATTGTCATTCATCCGACTATGCTGGCCATTTAGAGTGCAAAGAATGGTGGAAAAGATCCTACAAAGCGGGTTTTACCGGCCAACCATGTTCAAAGACACATACACCTTTGTTAAGTCATGTGATCGGTGTCAAAGAATAGGAGGAATTGCAAGGAAGCAAGAGATGCCCCAAACTGGCATTATGCCGTAGGAACTTTTTAACGTATGGGGAATCGATTTCATGGGACCTTTCCCACCATCGGATGGGTTTTCTTACATCCTTCGGCTGTTGATTACCTCTCGAAGTGGGTTGAAGCTATACCCACTAGGAAGAATGATGCTCAAGTGGTTACCAAGTTCCTTCGCCGCAACATATTCAGTAGTTTGGAACACCTAGAGCAATTATCGTGATGAAGGGAGTCACTCTGCAATAAGCTTTTCGACAAGCTCTTAAACAAATATGGAGTTCAACATACGCGCACCTTAGCCTATCATCCACAAGCAAACGGTCAAGCTGAAGTCTCAAACCGTGAGATCAAGCACATTTTGGAAAAGACAAGGAGGCAAACCGAAAAGATTGGTCTCTAAAACTCGATGAGGCGTTGTGGGCTTACCGCACAAAGCATTCAAAACGCCCATTGGAATGTCTCCTTATCGTTTATCGTACGGAAGGCCTACCACTTGCCCGTTGAATTGGAACACAAGGCATTTTGGGCAATTAAAAAGCCGAACATGGATCCCAATGTTGCCGCCGAACTACGATCGCACCAACTAAATAAGCTGGAGGAATTTCGCTTCAATGCCTATGAGAGTGCTAAGCTGTACAAGGAGAGGTCTAAGCTCCGACATGATAAGAAGATCAGCCCCTCTACTATTGAACCAGGGCAGAAGGTGCTTCTCTTTAATTCCCCAATTAAACTCTTCCTTGGGAAGTCGCGATCTAAGTGGATGGGGCCTTTCACCGTTACAAAGGTTTTCCCATATGGCAGTTGTTGAACTCCAATCAACCTCTCGGGCAAATATTCAAAGTAAATGGTCAGCATGTGAAGCCATACTACATTCAGACCATGTTAAGGACGTTGATCATTTCACTCGAGCACAACTTGACAGAGGGGACGGTCAAGCTAAAGACCTAAACTCGCCGCTTCATGGGAGGCAACCCATGGTAATTTCTTTTCCTTTTTATTTTATTTTATTTTATTGGGATATTTTTATTGTGTGCTTTAACCCATAGCTCCGTAGGGAGTGCATATCTCGCTTTGTTTTTTTTTTTTTTGCAGCATTTGAACCAGGGCCTAGGCCCATATTTCTTGATGGAACTTATGTCTACTGGGGCTTACTTGGGCCCGTGTATCAGAACTTTAGATAACTTTTCTAAGGCCCACATCCAAGCCCGATTGAATTGAATCGAGGGGCCCACTCCAATCTATTGCCAAACCAAAGAGATGAAGTTATGGATTATGAGATGGTGTTTTGGGCCCTTAACCGACACGTTTTGTCCTTGGGAGATGGGCTACTAGCTTGTCAAATTTCAGCAACTTTGGGCTTCATTTAGGGTGTCAACCAAACTTGCCCGTGAGAAGAAGATTTCACGTTCACATCTATAATGAATCTGACGGTTCATCCGTGACCTACTAGTGAAATTTGGACAAAAACGGCCCTGACCGTGAAAAGGCTTTTCGCGTGTACAAGGATAGGATGGTCCAATCGATCCGAAACTTTGCACAAAGGCAACCGGCATTTTCTAGACCTTTGGAGACCTGCCCGTGAAAACTCTTTTCGCATGCACAAGGATAGACGCGTCTTTTCGATCTCAAATTTTGGTGGAAGACAAGTGAAGTGTCTAGATTCATCCAAGCCCTGCCCGTGGAAATCACGCTTTTCACGTGCACACCTACCTTTGGCCAATGGGCCTGAAATTTCGGTGGGAGCTAGCTGGCATCTTCTAGAGTCTTCTTTGTTCCGCCCGTGAAAATGATAGAGCACTTTAAGAGGGTCATTTTCGTCTTTTACCCTTGTGGCGAATCTCTATAAATAGGGAGGGGTTCCAAGCTTCAAACTCACATCTCATACTTTCCTCTTCCTTCCGAGAGCAAATTCCTTTCGGTTAATCATGGTGCACACAAGGAGAGCCCGCCAAGGAGAAGGCAGCCCCGAAGCCTCTCGCCACCTCTATGCCTTCAGCATTGAGAGACGCCGACACTATTTTCGTGGGTAATGTGCTTGATTGGGAGATCCTGGAGTCCTCCACACTTGACCGGATCGAAGAAGTTATGACCAAGTCGCAAGCTTTGGGACCGAGAAGGTTAGTATGCGCTCGCAAAGGATCTATATTACCTCGCCATGTTAGACTTTTTATAATTAGACTATGTCAATGAGGAAGATGATGAGATAATTGGGGAGGTTCAAGGTGTCTTAATTTTTATTTCCCGCTATGTTGAGAGACTCGCTTTGATCCGCCACATCCCATGCATGCCATACCCGACTTGAACTTAGGAGATTATGTTGGAGCTTTCAAGATAATAATGAATTTGGGGAAACGTCGAATTTACTAAAAAACGGATTTCACGGGAAATACCGTTGCCTTGCCAATTTGGTAGGGAGGTGCCATTATATAGTCTAGTGGCATAGACTCCGTCCCTAAGTCCCATTTGGAGTTTATGTTTTGCATCGATCGTCGTTACACATTGATTGGGGTCAAATTTTTAAACTGTGGAAACGAAATATTCACAAATGTTTATATGGTCGACTACTTAAGATGTCACAGTATCAATATGGTCATCTTAGTGCTCAAGTAGTCCCCACATGTTTTCCCGGATAACTCCAGGTTATAAGTTCTCCATCCAGAGGGTTCCTTAGGCGTTAGCTACAAGGGCAAATGGGGAGATACTATCCACGTCGCTCCACAAACCTTCACGTCATAAAGCATACATATGGAGCGACCCATCGAGCGCTTTAGTGGACACCTCTACTCCCATGAATGCCCGCCGATAAAGACATCTTTCAGTCGACCGCCATGTACATGCAGCTCAATGTTCACAAGGAGGAAGTCTATAATTTCTTCCAAGGCTTCGGTGCCAAGTTATCGGTGAAGCCGACGTTCTTAATCGGGCCTTCACTAATGGCCACATCACAAGACTTCAACTAGATGAGTTGCTCGAGTACATCGCTCAAGACCAACAAGCAACTTCTCGTCCATCCGCCCGACCATGGAAGCCCCGGAACCAACTCGCCGTTTTTACGAAGATTTACTGAGGTAAACCGCTCAACTCCAAGAGGCACAGGCGAAACCATCCAGAGATCGGCCGTAAGAAAAAATCAAACTCTCATCCTCAAGGAACGAGAAAGGAAGTCAAAGGTCTACTTGGTAAGATCTGGAAGGCCCTAGGGAGAAGAAGAAGAAACTCCTACACCTCCCGTAGAGGATCCATTTGATGCACTTGTCACCTCCGGTGCAAAGAAAGCCGAGTACATAGCAAGAGACACCGGAGTACCCACGATCCGCAAGAGGCCGAGCCCTACGCCCTCCACCCTTTCCTCCAAGCAGCTCTGTTTATTTCACACCACCAGCGAGACCCGGCTCTTCACAGCCCTAGTTCCCTTAATCCACCGTTGCAATGGTGGTCAGCGCATCATCGAAGCTCCCCGGAAGATAACCTAGGGAGCCCATCTATATTCATCTTCATCCGGCCCTCTCCACTTGCTGATGCCACAATCGCCAAAGCCGGTTTACTTATGGAGACACCTTGCAAGCGCATTTTACGCGTGATTCGAAGTCTTCACGTCGTCTTATTTGCGGCGTATCCTAGCCGATGAGTACTTATCTTCCAATGACGTTGACTTATTCCGCCGTACGATGCGACACTTGGTGGAGCCGAGCCCAACGACTACCCTATGGCTCAAGACACCTCTATCATGCTATGCGAGATATATGAGCAGCCGTTAGAGGAGCACATTTTCCGCCGATGGATGAATGGAGCAGCGAAGGACATCGCTCTTGGCACCAGGTCCATGAGGTTCTTATACCGGTCCTCCTGATCGACATTTTGTACTCTTGCAGTTGGACCCGAGTATGGGCCATGCCGTCGTTTATGACCCGAGCCAAGCCCATGGGTTTTCCACACGAAAAAAGAAGCTCGTCCATGGTTTCTTAAAAGAAATCAAAAAACGCACTCGAAAAGAAGGGTTGTTGACATCCAAGTTTCCTCCGGTGCACTTTAATGAAATGGAGCTTCCCAACAACCCGATCAATTTAGTGCGGGATTTTTGTCTCGCTATTATTTGATAGTTCCCATAAAGATAAGGATACGTGGGCGCCACAGGAGAAACATCACCGACTTTGTCGCACGTCTTCGAAGAATGGTGGCCCATGTTATCTTCTACTACAAGATACCCACCAACCGGTAACGGTCTTCTTCCTTTTTCCTTTTCCCATGCTCTGAGGGCATCGCACCGTTTAAGTGTGGGGGGGGGTTCCCTTGAACCGGTTGCTTGTTTCTTTGCATGCATGCTTTATTTTTATTTTATGTTTTTTCTTGTGAATGTATGTTTTGTCTGTGAGGTGCATGGCTACCAGGGTATGCAATTCTGGTTAACTATATTGACCACCTTAGTATCTTGTTGTGATAAAGATGTTTCAATCGTTAAGGTGTATTTTAAGTTAGTTGAGCATGTCTTTACTTTTTGTATGATATCACCATGATTTTGGAGCTAACATTTGAATAGTAAGTTGAGCATGTTATGTTAGGATGAGCTTTGTAAACCCCAAGTTGGAGCAGAATAGGCATATACTTTTTGAGAGTACCATTATCTTGCCTTTGAGTATATTTTATGAGTTATTGGGTTATCAATTTGCTCTTAATGTTCATTACTAGCTATTTAATGGTTGGAGTTACTCAGCATAAGAAAGCACTGTTCGTGGCTCGGTGTTTGGTGTATGGTGTGATGATTCAAGTATTTCAGCTTAGCTTTGTCAAAAAAAAATATTGTTGTTTATGTGCAACAAAGGGTTGTGTGAGGAAAATAGCAGAGTGAATAAATCTGTCAAGGGAGAGCATAAAATGCAACCTTGTAAGGTTATTATTTAAAAGAACTCGTGGTTAAAAAACAAAAAAAACAAAAGTTTTTGCGTAATAAAAGCCATATTGGCTCGATGTGTTTATGTAGAATGTTGAGCTCAATTCTTTGGCTCAAGATGTGTTTTATCAGTCATTAGAGTAGAGTGTACGTTCATTGAGCAAAGCAAAGTGTATGAGGTGCAAAAAGTAGACTAGAGGGTGTGTTTTCCTTGACGAGCACAATGGGATCTCATGTTTACGTGGCAAAAACTTAATCAATAGCTAAGTATGGGTGTAAGAGTAGATCCTTAGATGTTATGTATTGATAAGAAGGCATGAGAGGAGAGAAAAGAAAGTTATATTTGAGTGAGGTGCTCTAACCTTGGTAAGGACTCTTAGGGGGGAGCTAAGTTTCATTTTATCCTTGCATGTTTGCTTTATCCTGAACTCATAGAATCGATATTACATGGTTGTTGGACTTGATAGTAAGGGCATGTTTCGATTAACTTGTGATTCATTTTTAGCTATTGGAATGTCTACTTCATCATGATAATCGGATGCCTTGGGAAACCATGCCTCTCTTGTTTGTTAGTTTATTCTTTCTTTTCCGTTTGATTGTGTGTTTGTTTCTTTTTTGCTCGAGGGCAAGCAAAGGTTCAAGTGTGGGGGAATTTGATAATGTGCATTTATGTCGTTATTCTAGGCCTTATTTAGGGTGTTTTAGAGTATGTTTTGTACCTATTTGCATGATATTTTACACATATTTACTCTAACCCCTAGGAAGACTCTGTTTGGTGTATAGTGGTACTTTTGAGTGTTTTTGGCAGGTTTTGGAGCAACCTTTTCCCACACACCTTGGCTAGATCACTCCATACACTCAAGAGGAAGCTATAGGAAGAAGATGGAAACAAAATGAAGGCAAAATCAAGGTGCACGTGAAAAGGCTTTCTCACGTGCATTCTCACGCAAGGATTTTTATTGCTTAGATGCCTTCTACAACTCAAGAGGAAGCTTTGGAGCAAATTTGGAATGATTTGAGCCGCACGTGAAAAGGGTCTTCTCACGTGCATTCTCGTGCAAGCATTTTTGAACTCCAAATGATGTGTTTTGTTGTTTTAATCATTTTCCTCTAAAGAACGGGGTCAAATTTGGTGTAGTTTTGGTGTTATTGAGCCTAGAACGTTGAATAATGTCACTAACCAAAACGACGTCGTTTTGGCCGCGACCACATTTATAATTAGGGCACATCTTTTGTAACCCTAATTTGGCCCACTAAATCCTATAAATAGGGGTCTTTGGAGGCATTGTAAATCATCTTGAGTGAGAGAATCTGATCCGAGTTCCGAAAAAGAGCTATAGCCTATTGCTTAAAAGATCGGATTGTCTCTTGCAAGGAGTGATTTAGGAGGCGCAGACGCCGGAGTCTTTGGAGGTTGGAGTCCTGGTTCATCTTGGGGTCTTCCTTTATTGTCCTGTATCGTAATCATGTTCTTTCTTGTAATTGTTATTGCTTTTGTCATGATTATGGAGTAGTTTTGTTGGTCTAGGGGAGCAATGTAGCCCCCAATAAATTGTATTGATTTGGTTATGGTTGTTCAATAAAATAGAATTCAGTTGTTGTTTAATTCACTTGCTTGTATGGAAATGCCTAGTTTATGCATAATTAGGTAATCGTAACCCTTGTCTAGGGTGGAACATTAGTGAATTAGATTTAATATTACATCATGGACCAAGTCTCCAATCTATTAGATTGTTTATTTACCTTGATCACTTTTATTCACATGGACCAAATGGGATAAAAGCCTTAAATCTATCTTAAGATGGACCAAATGTAAGATAAAGGAGATAATCAACATGAACATGAACTAGAACATAAATCAAGAACAAGAGCCATAACAGGACTAGTACAATCGATCAGGGTAAACATTGTGACCCTAGATCCTTAATCACCTAAATTTCTATACCAACAACTTGCCAACATTCTGATTTAATCTCTTTTTTGTTCAAAATATTTGCACAACAAAATGAATTGTCGGCACATAAAATCAACTTGTTAGCTTAGTCTTCGCTACTGGCATTAGCTACCTCCTTCTGGGTTCAATAAACCGAATCTTAATACTCCATTTTATTACTTGACAAGTGCACTTGTCGAAAACCTATAGACACAATTTATACGGGTCACTTAGGTTTGACCATGTCTTCCACCATTTGCGGTGTTGTTTTTAGATGGTGTTGTTTCCATTGTTTGCAACGGACCTGTTTTACGTGGCCTTGATCCTTCTAGATTCGACCGATTTCATCTTTCACGATTTGTTTTTGGCATTGTATTTTACCCTTGGTGCCCTTTCAAGTTTTCACTAAGTCCGCCTTTGTTTGCTTCTTTGTCTATTGTTGGAGCTTTGTATTTTACCCTTGGTGCCCTTTCGGTTTTCGCCAAGTCCGCTCATTCTTTGTCATGCTTATTCCTTCCATGTTTAGGAAAAAAGGATTAGGTAACTCCCTATTTGGATAGGAGAGCTAAGCATAAAACTTTTTCACCGCATCGCTATTCATCGGGTTAGGGAGCTCATCACCATCCATTCTAGGCAAGGATCAATGCGCTTCCCGAGAATGCTTTCTTCGTAACATATGAGCCTTCATAATTGGGAGTCCACTTGCCTCTATGGTCATATTGAATTGGTAAGATTTTCTTGAGGACGAGATCACCCTCTTGAAAGCTTCCGGGCTTCACCTTTTTATTATAGTTATTCATCATTCTCTTGTTGATATAGCTGTCCTCTGCAAATAGCCGTCAAGTGTTTGCCTTCGATTAAGTTCAACCGCTCATAACGACTTTGGCCCCATTCTCTGCTTCTTCGGAAAGTATCTTTGAGGACTCGGAGGGAAAGTATCTCCACTTCGACAGGTAAGACTGCCTCCATACCATAAACGAAAGAAAATGGAGTTGCCCCGGTTGATGTTCGTACCCGAGGTGCAATAGGCATGCAAGGCAAATGGTAACTTCTCATGCCAATCTTTGTATGTTCTCGTCATCTTTCCGATAATGTTCTTAATGTTCTTATTGGTCGCTTTTAATCGCTCCATTCATCTTAGGGTGATAGGAGTCGAGTTCAGGTGTTGGATTTTGTATGTTTCGCACAACTTACCCATTATCCCACTATTCATATTGGCGGCATTGTCCGTTATGATCTACTCAGGAAGGCCATATCGACATATGATGTTGTTCCGCAAAATTTAACCACGACTTGTTTGACATTAGCATATAACGTTGCTTCTATCTACTTGGTGAAATAATCAATGGCCACTAAGATGAAGCGGTGTCCATTGAATGCTTTCGGAGATATTGGTCTGATAACATCGATGCCCCAAAGCGAGAATGGCCATGGGGAAACCATCATATGCGATTTAGATGGAGGTACTTGATCTTATCGCCAAAAATTTGACACTTGTGGCATTTGCGCACATATTTAATGCAATCCTTTTCCATGGTGACCCAATAATAGCCCATTCGCATGATTTGTCTTGTTAATGCATGTCCATTTGCATGTGAACCGCATTCCCCTTCATGCACTTCTTTCATTATCCCGTGTCGACTCTTCCTTTGCCACACATCACAATAACACCATGTCATGATTTCACTTATACAGAGCGAGCCATTGAGATAATAGTTGGATGCGACCTTGGATGTTTCTTTTATCCGACTCAAAAGCCTCTCGCACGTATTCTTGCATTAGCAAATACTACCCGATGTCATCATACCAGGGCTTTTCCTCATTGTTTTCCTCAATGACCATACAATGTGGAGGAGTATCTTGTATACGAATATCGAAAGACCGAACCTCTAACTTTGTGCCTAGCCGAAGGAGGGAGGCTAGAGTTGCCGCCGCATCAGGAATTTGATTGTATTCCCTAGGCATATGCTCGAATGTGATGTCTTCAAAGCGCTCAACTAACTATGTAACATACTTCGATATGGGATTAATTTGTGGTTTCGAGTCTCCCATTCTCCTCTTACTTGAAAAATGATAAGTGCAGAATCGCCAAACACTCGTAATTTTTTGATTCCTTTGCTAATTGCTTCTTGAAGTCCCATCACACAAGCCTCATATTCGGTACATTGTTGGTACAAGGGAAGGTTAACTTGGATGCCATTGGGAAATGTTCACCCTTTGGGGATATCGGGATGGCCCCAACACCATGTCGCAAAAGATCGGAAGCTCCATCAAACCACATAGTCCACATGTCTGATACTTCATTCGTAATGATATTGATGTGCTTCATCCGGAAAGCTGATAATCATTGGCTCATAGTCTTCTAGCCTCCGTCTTTCCAAGTAATTAGCTATTGCACTTCCTTTCACACTTTTTGAGGCACGTAGATGATATCATATTCGACAGGATTAGCTGCCATTTGGCGATTCTTCCAGAGATGGATGGCTTCTCAAGAGATATTTGAGCGGATCATGCCCGAAATCAGCCATGTAGTATGATAAAGAGTGTACCGCCTCAATCTTCTTGTTATCAAAACAAGGGCACGGCATGTCTTTTCCAATGGTGTATAGTTCGTTTCATTGATGGTGATCTTCTTGCTCGGTAATAAATGGCCTGCTCTTTCTTGCCTTGTAATCGTGTTGCCCTAAGACACAACCCATTGATGACTCTGAATGGTCAAGTATAAGATCGAGGTCTATCCGTGCTGGTGGGACCAAAACGGGTGGATTAGATAGATATTGCTTGATCCTGTCAAAAGCTTATTGACATTTGTCATTCCAAATTTCAGGATTGTTTTTCCGTAACATCTTGAAAAATGGGTTCACATGTGGCCATCAATTGTGAAATGAATCGGGCAATGTAATTCAACCGCCCGAGGAATCCTCGACCTCCTTAATGGTTCGCGGTGGGGCATCTCTTGGATTGCTCGAACTTTATCGGGATTAATTTCAACTCCTTTTTCACTCACAACAAAACCAATAGTTTTCCCGACATGGCTCCGAAAGTGCATTTTTTAGGATTCAATTTGAGCTAATATCTCGATAGCCTGTTGAAGAGCTTGGAGTACTTCAATGTGATCTCCAACGCTTTGTGATTTGGCTATCATGTCATCTACATAGACTTCAACTTCTTTATGCATCATGTCATGGAATAGGGTCACCATGGCTCATGATAGGTTATCCCAAAGATTCTTCAAACCAAAAGGCATCATGTTATACGAGAATATGCCCCAAAGTGTCATAAACGTGGTCCTCTCCTTGTGTTCGGGGGCCATACAGGATCTGATTGTAGCTCGAGAAGCCATCCATGAACAAGAATAAGGCATGTTTTGCGGGAAGTTATCTTTCGGCCGGCCCAATTCAAATCTCGATAATCGACACACATGCGAACTTTGCCTCCTTTCTTCAAGACCTTGGTACAATGTTGGCCACCCATTCTGGATAGTGGGAGACATTTAGGAAACCCGCGTCCCATTGCTTTTTGACCTTTCTTTAATCTTCAATCGATCTCTCGGGTCTCATTCTTTGTAATTTTTTGCTATACTGGCTTGTATTCTAACTTCACCGGTATGTGATGCCGCACTATGTCTTGTCTAATCCCAAAGATATCTTGATATGACCATGCAAAAAACATCTATGTAGCTTCTTAATAGCTCGATTAATTGTTTCTTGATGTCGGCAGCATCAAGGACCCTACCCTCAATTCTCTTGGTTCAATTACCGTCCCCAAATTCACCATTTTTACTAGTTCTTCACTTGGAATGGATAAGCGATCGTCCCTTTCCAATAGGCGTATGATCTCTCCCGATAGCTCAGGTGTCTCCTCTACCTCATTCTCATCGCCTTCAAACATTGGTTGCTCCCGGTTGGACTTTGGTCAAACCTTAGGCATCTTGTTTCGCTTTCAGATACTATGTTTTCATTGACATCGTGATACCCGCTATATAAGAGAATTACAAGTTGGTAACCAAATATGATATGCATATGTCATGAATGAATGCACCATGAAAGATTTGAAAAAAAGTACATTTTATTGGAAAGCTTTTAATGAAAAACAAATGTTCACAAGCCTCAAAAACATCGAAATAGAATACATTAAATCCCAGTCACCCCCTAAGCATTACATTATGGGAAGGTCCAGGTTGGTCCAATTGTCAATGGCTGGTTGGGATCCTCTCACACCACATGCAATCCATTTCGCTGCATGCTGTACTATGTCCAATGCGTTCGGATCCCAATCTCGGTTCTAACTTGGCTTTTGTGGATAAACCCTCCAGTTGAATGTAACATTTAAGGGGGAAAGCTCCTCTTTCTCTTGTATTGGCCTTTTTCGCAACTTTGCCATTCCGATTTCTCTTTTGGCAACTTCCCCTGTCTGATGCATTAGCTTAGGACGTAGCCTAACCCAAACTTCTCGGTATTTTCTCGGATGGTCAATAGTTTCTGGATTTCTTGAACCTTTGGGCCTAATCCTTGCCCCGGTTTGTACCCGTTTGATTATGGTGGCAGTAACCATTCTTGCACCTTTCGAGAGATAATGTCTTGGGGTAGTGACATTCACCATCTCAAACGCCCGATAGGAGCATTCTAATACATCTTTGTTGTTCTCAACATAAGGGAGCTGATGTCGGCTTAGGTGACGAAACTTGTCTCTCCGGAGATACAAACAAGTTGGTCTCCCATCACAAATTTCATCTTTTTGGTGGAGGCTTGACTCGCATCTGCTCTGCCATGTGGATCTAGGGTCTTCCCAACAAACGGTTGTAATATGGTGTGATGTCCATCACCTAAAATTCCACCGTAAAAGTCGTTGGCCCAATTAGGAGTGGAATGTCCCGAGTTCCCACCACATCATGTTTTCCTCCATCGAATGCCCGTACCTTCATCGTACAGGGACGATATAGAATGCGTCGATGGAAGTTGTTGTAGTATGTGTAAGGGCATAATGTTCAAGGTGAGCCATTGTCAATAGTACTTGGGCTATGGTGTGCGCCTTACATTTGACCGTAATGTGCAGAGCTTTTATATGTCCCTTCCCTTCTCGAGGCAACTCGGTCATCTCCAAAGTAATGACGTTGTTCATGATGAGATTATTGGCGATTCCATCCACATTCACCACCGAGACGGTCGGAGGAACATACGCTTGGCTTAGAACTTTCATTAATGCTTCGGTGAGGTTGGAATCCATCATTAAAGAGAGCAAAGGAGATACGAGCTGGTTGTCGACTTAACCGATCCACAATATTATACTCCTCTACGTCATAAGTTCGAAATTCATGTCGTCTCTTCATGACCGGTGTTCCTTTCTTTGTTGCCTCCGGTGTTGGCTCAATGCCAAGTTCTATAGCTTTTTCTTTCCTTGCCTTATCAACCATATCAGGGGCATATACCCAACCGCTCTTGATTTTCTTTCTCTGTGGTGGCTCATGGACTACTTACGACTATAGTTCCATGGGACTGCTTTATCCATCTTGTAAAAGAAAGAGATAGGAACTCGTATAGTGAGCAGTGTAATTCCGTAGAGGCGATTCTTGAGATTGCTTTTTGCCTCTGTCGGGCACAATTTGCATCATGTATAGTGAGAGGACCTGATTCCATGTGGTAGTAATGGGATTTTCGAGTCTTAATGTTTAAGACAAGGGGTGTTGGCACCCATGATGGTTTGTATGACATATCTCCTTGGATCATGGCTTTTGATTCTCTGTCTCTTCTCTTGAGAATTCGATCATCCTTTGGTCCATGAGTTTTTGCACCACCTGGAAAACTCCACATTCTTCGATGTCATGTCCCTGCGACATCTTGTGATATGGGCATTATTTTTCCATATGTACCCCCTCTCGCTTCTGGTATGTCTTTAGCTCGTACATACCAATGCTCTTGTAGCAATTGAAACAAATATAACTTCTTTATATGTATTTGTAAAGCATTCTTCAATCGTCCTTCGGTCTCGATACTAGCCACATTATTGGAGTGTTCCGGGAGAGGGTTGTTCACATTTGGCGTCCTTGTCGTGGTGGAAAAATCCAACCAATTTGCGTCTTTCAAAGCTTGGACTTTCATTTTGAACACTATGTAGTTTTCAATATCATGTCCTGCCCACCGGCATGATACCGCATCTGGCATCCGGGTTTATACCAATTGGAGGGAGACCTTATTTCTCCCAAGGGTGTAGGGAGTACCAACCTTGCTTAAAAGCCTGGGGTATAGTTCAACGTAAGTCATGGGAATGGGATCAAACTCTTGTCGTGGCCGACGAGGGGCCTAATTTGCTCTGCATTCTTGGTCTAGGCCCTTAGTTGCCCCCGTCCTTGGAATGTGGGTCAGGGTCCTTCCTAGTGACGCCTTTGGTTGCTCTTGGTATGGTGTTCTCGGTTGAAATGGGTTTGGTGCCATTGGATATGGAAATGGAACCCCTCCTTGTGGTAAATAGGGAGTGAATTGGGGAAGGGAGCAGGGCGGCAGTGACATTGCACGGTGATCCTCTATAGTAACTTGGTGCTTGGTAGAATATTGGTTGTATTGGCGGGTGCGATGGTATACAGGGTTGGTCTCATTTTCCTTCTTCTTTGCTGGTGGTTGAAACCTTTTTGATGCTTCAGCCGCATCACCCTTTAGTTTTCCGCCTTTAATTCCGTTTCAACACGTTCACCGGATGTGACCAAGTCTCGCAAAGCTATTAGAGACGTTGCCAATTAATTTCTCATAGTGAACGCCTTTCAGCGTGTTGACAAAAATAGTAGTGAGTTCTCTTTCCGTAAGGGAGGTTGGACCTCCACGACCATCTCTCTCCATCTTCGTGCATAATCCTCGAAGCTTTCGTCGGATCCCTTTTCAAGGATCGCAAGTGTCAATCGGTTCAACACCCCACTCGGTGACATGTTTGTATTGTTCCAAAGGAGGTGGTTAATTCTTTCCATGTCTTGATACGGTTACCATCCAATTGAAAGTACCAATGGAGGATGCCCAACAGGCTTTCCGGAAACAATGCATAAGGAGCTTGTCTTCACTCTGCGTAGCGCCGTCTTTTGCAATACATGGCTAGGTGTGTCCTTGGACACCGGGTCCCATTAAACTTCTCAAACTCTAGTATTTTGAATTTGGAGGTAGCACCACTCGAGGGACTAAACATAAGTCTTGTGGGTAAGTCATGCCATAGATGTCGATGCCTCTATGGCTTTCAATCTTTCCTCGATCGTCTTAGAGCGGAGACTCAATGTTTTCTTTGAGAGCTGGGGATCCCACTTGCTCCATTGCATATCCCGATGCTAGCATAGTGAAGTGAGTTTGTTTTGGAGTTGGGGGTTGTCCCATAGTAGGGTGATATATGCGTGTCCGGCTTGGAGCCAGTTGGGCGAATGAACGGCCTCCGCCCCTCCTCTTGATGGGGATTTGTAGTTCTCCCTGTCGGGATTCTTTCTCTTTCTTCGGTCGGCTTGGTGAGCATGTCCATCATCAGGCCATTTGCCTCGCGGGGCTTGTTGTGGACCGTTCTAAACCCATGCGTCTGTTCTCTACTTCATTTGCCATCGGTTGTGGGTATGGATACTGATCACATTGGGATCTAAGATTGTAGAGTTCGCAATCCTAGAGAGAGCTGCTTACCCACTTGGATACAAAATAATGTTTATTTGATTTTTTTATTTTATATGCATGTGTGTATGAAATGAATGAATGTGTGAGGAAGGGTTAGATAACAAACAAATTTATTGCAATCATTTCAAACAAACACAAAGTACAAACATACAATCTTTCAAATGCCATGTGAAATGAAAGTTATCAATACATGATCTTAAAGCATTCTTCCAATCATCTCTAAGTAGCACGACGCCTTTTCCTCTGGGGTGGTCGCTCACTGCTTCCTCCTTTGCTTTAATATGGTCTCGACCTGTTTTTTCCCCAACAAAAACCTCGAAGAGCTCCTTTTGAGAGAATCTTAGCCTTCTGGATCCGCCGCTTAGAGTGCGATTCTCCGGAGGATAGCTCTCATGTTTGTAGTTAAGCGTGGCTTGTGTTATGCCCTCCAAGATACTTATGTGGGATAAACACCAGTTTTGGACTATTGGGTTGGATCTGTGTGGAGTGGACCATGCCCGATACATCTTTTGCCTTTTTTGTGAGGGTTCTTACCAAGTGAAGTCACAATCTTCCATACCAAATAGCACGGGGATAATCCGATGATGTCCAACTTGTCTTCCACCCCAAGCCGGTGCATATGCAGTTCCTCCACAAGAGGCCAAAAGTGGAACCCAATTGTAGTCCCTGAGTATAAGTCATGGAGACCACCGCATCCAAGGAACAGTCAAGGTAATGTCAGCTCTGTGAGGTTCTCTAACTTCTTCCCTAAGGTCTTCAAAAGCCTTTAGGTAAACTCCATTTGCTGAGCAAAATATCCGGTAGGGTCGTGGCCGGCACTTGGTAAACAGCAGGAAAGCGAGAAACACTACAAGGGAAATGACTGCATCAGTGCATGGGAGAGGCAAGCACCCCATGAACTGCCCCGAGCCCTTACTCCTTAGATAAGTAAGAGATCGAATGGTCTCCGCCAATATAGCAGGAGTAGGGTCACATCCTTTGAGTACCTTTGGACCAAATCCATAATTACTCTATCAATGTGGGCCGGTATCCCTGTTAAAATGACTAGCCCGTATATAGGTAGCGTAAGCAACTTGTGTGTGCCGCAACGTGTTACGGTCCGTATCATTTCTTTGATTGTTGCCCATAGAAGATATTCCCGCCCACCATATACATTGTGGATGGTGAGTCCCATCCCGGGCTTTCCCATTATCTCAACAAAGGCCCTTCAACATGATCTTCGGGCTCCAGGAAATAAATCTTCCTTTTGTTTTCTTTAACCGGGATATCCAATAATCTTCTCGTATTCTTACATGGTGGGAACAAGATCTATGCCGTTGAAGTGAAACACCGCCGTCGAGGTTCCCAAAATATATTGCTACCTCGACATATTCTTGCTCGGCTAGTAGCCCCGGTCACATGGAGCAAATCCCCAAACTAAGTCAAAACACCGCCGTCGAGGTTCCCAAAAATATATTGCTACCCCCATATTCTTGTCGGCTAATAGCTCGGTCACATGGAGCAAATCCCAAATCGTCCGTATATAGATGTTTTTCTCTTTCATCGACCACCGGCTCCATATTGTCCGTACCTCCTTAGTGTAGTCTAACCGATCCTCTATGATGACATGTTCTCGCTTGTGGGCTTCTCCCCGGTGGAGAACTCTAAGGCGAAGTTGGATGTCCCAAGATGCTTAGGCCACCACTGCGACAACCTCTTTATCCTAAAGGCCTTTAGAGATGATACTAAAAGTTGCCATGCCTATATGAATGTCGTGTTATGCATGATGACAGTTAGGATGGTAGTTTAAACAAATATCAAGATAAATAAAGAGATAAAAGAATAAACCAATAATAATGTGCAGGGAATGACTTAGGACTACCCTACAAAACAAAAGTTAGCATGGACGTAGACCGAGCAAACAACATGTGGGTCAATGCCCCTAATGGGCTTCTATTGCTACACCTATCTTATTCGTTGGTTCCCAAACTTCCTGAGAGGGTCAGGTACACCATGGGATTTCTATGGACGGGTCCCAAAAGGACATGCCTTAAAAGAACTTCAAGCTTGAGTGAGGAGCCCGAGGCCCTATCATGGATAATGATCAATGCGCCGGGGACCGACTAAACCTCGCTAACCTAGATTGTGATAAACCAGGTATAGGGTTATGATAGATGCAACAAGTAGAAAGCAAGAAATCACAAACTATCATGGCATGTTTTCATATTTACAATATAAAATCATGGCAATTATAGAATAAATCATAATTACATGAGAAAACAAAAATGACGATTGTCAGGCAATTAAAGTGTATCAATAAATCACAATCAATATATACAAACAAAACAACCTCCTATTCCTAATGCTAACTAACTCTAAAGTTTACAGCAACGTCTCCATGAGGTTCATACTGTAATCACTGTTTTTCATTCGGCCCATTTGGGGTGGGCTCAAACTAAACCATGGGGAGAAAGTTAGAGTCGCCACCAATCGCTTTTCAGTGTATAGTTGGATATCCCCTACTTTGGTAGTTTAAGGTGGTCACGTCATCGAGAGAAGGGTTCGAAGTTGGTTACGTGTAGGAAGGATTAGCACCCTACAATGCCCTTTCGCTATCTATTTTCAGAGGAGGTCTCTATTTGTTTCTACCTGCTATGATAGGGTTGGGTTTCCTAGAAAAGTCTATACTTTTTATTTAGTTAAGTTATTTGTTTAAAGTTATGGTTAAAATTGATTTATCCTAAATTTCTAAGGGAATCCTAAAGGTTTTGTTTTGTTTTGCTATGTTTTTATTTTTTTTCTTTTTTAACTTTTAATTACCCTTTACCCCCAAAATGGGTGCACTTTTGGGGGATTGTTTGGGGAAGAACCGTATTCGCCGCTAAATAAGTTTTGGAGAATTTCGCATAATCACTCTTTTTTTTCGGCAGTTTGACCAAGGGCATTGACCGTCTTTTGGCCAATTTGACTTTTCCAACAAAGTTGTTTTGCCATAACTTTTCATTTTCATCGGAATTGAGCTCGCTAAGTACGTTATACTCCAAATTTCCTCCTCTATCCCCTAGTATTGGTCTTGAGTACTTGGTGACTTGAAGAAAGGTTATCCATTTTGGGCATCCCCGTCTTCGTGTAAGTGTATCCATTTTGTGCAAATCGGGTAATCCTTAAAGACCTGTGCAACAAGGTATATGTCATGGGCAAAAAGGGATACAATATATATATATATCAAATGGGTTATATGTCCAACCTAGACAAAATGGGGTCCAGTGTGGTGTCAGGAGGTGTGACTGGTGTGTTACAGTGTATTCTCATCATGGGTGATTTTGAGCATGGATTGGTTAAGAGCCTTTCAAGCTCACATTGATTATTATAGTGGTGTGTTTTCATCACCACAGAATTCCTTGCACCTTGTTGGGTGATGGGATTTCGGGCGGTATTTGGACCAATGGTGGAGGCAAGTATTAATTATAGCTTGGGAGCAATCACATTCACTAAGGGGAATGTAGAGAACATAGTGTGGCCCGTGGTCATGGACCGATTCTGGGATGTATTTCCCAGGAGTTATGGAGTCCACACTCGAGAAGGGTATTAGTTTTGTATTGAGCTACTACCGTGGGTAGGGGCCTATCTCGCAGTGGCCTATCGGATGGGGCCCACAGAGTTGAAGAGAGAGCTACAAAAATGCTAGAGGAGCTGGAGGGCAAGGGATTTATTCGACCGAGTACTTCTGCCTGGGGTGCCCCAGTGCTTTTTGCCAAGAAAGCATGTGGGATGTTGCATTGTGCATTAATTACAAAAAACGAACTTATGTTTCTTTTTGGGGACGAAAAGTCTTTTAAGGGGGAAGTGGATGTAATGACCGTGTTTGAGGTTCTCGGGAGATAGTCATGTGATGGAATGCATATCGGGGATAAAAGTATCTAAACAAGAATGTGCTCATCAAACAAAGGCTTTGACTATAAGTGGGCTCAATTGAGTCCAATTAGAGTTTGGGTCCTATAGGGTAAACTTGGCATTTTAAGGAATAAAAATGAAATATAAATAGATAAAAGAGTGGAGGAACCCTTATTTTTGCTTTTGTGGGTGTGAGACGTGAAGAGAGAAAGAGAGAGAACATTTGAGGATAAACCAAGAGCTTGTAAAGGGAATTGGACGATCCGGACTCAAATTGCCCAAATTCGAGGTAGGATTCATTCTTTTCACTCTTATATTGTTGATGTTGCTTGATGATGATTGCTGGACACGGGAATAAAGCCCGAGTTGTGGAATTTGGACGAGAACCCTAAGGTTTGGGGCAAACGGACTTTTGGGTCGAACTGGTGATTTTGGTTCATAAGATGGGATGAAAACCTAATATGTAGTATGTGTGGTATGTGTTTTATAAGGTTGTGGAGGGGTTTGAGGGGTTAATGGATTAAATTCAAATGAGAAACAGAGTTGAAAACGCCGAAGAACAATATCCTTGGTAGGAACTATGCGGTGGGACCTCAAGGAGGCCGAGAAGAATAGTAACCTATAGGGATATGTGAGGTTGAGGACTTGAGGAGTCCGTGCTTAATGTCTGGTCCAAACCGAAAGTCAATCCGGATCAATGGGAGCTTATTCGATGTTAGTGATCGCTCGGATGCTTTATTTCGTGATCAGAAACGTAGTTCGGATAAGTGTGATGTTCCATATGAGTGTGATGTTCCTGGATGAGCTTGATGTTTCGGATGAGCGTGATGTTCGGATGAGCGTGATGTCCGGATGACGTGATGTCCGCATGAGTGTGATGTTTCAATTTGTGATGTTCTAGATTTGTGATCGGCTCAAGTTTCTTTCTTTACGTCTCGGTCAAGGATGACGTGCCTATGTGTACATCGCACTTTAGGCCATCGATGTGGTCGACTTAGTGGGTTCTAATGGAGTTGCACATGAGATTGCGAGGCAACCTTGTGTAAGCTGGAAGATGCTGAGGGCCCGGGAGGCGAGAATTCGGCAGAGAGGCAACACGACAAGAGTTACACCGTGCTCGAGATCATACGTGAGAGGGTAATACTATACATGAGAGGTAATGTGGGGCCCCGTAAATGGAATTAGTCCCTAAGAGGCAATTTTGGATTACTTGGAGGTTTTCTTTGCATTAAAATATGTGTATATGATTGAAATGATGATGTATAGTAGCATTACATGAGCACATGCCTACACTAGTTTATAAATTATGATCGGTGGGGAGACATGATCTCATCGTAGCCGTGAATTACATGAGTTCTGTTGTGTTTGTTTTTGTTTATTTCAGGTGCTTATAGGAGTTAGAAGTTTGTTAGATCAAGCCCAAAATTTGGATAATGCAGATAAAACCCTAATGTAATTTGATTTGAGACCTTGTATGTTTATTCTTAATTTTAGTGAAGATATAACCTTATTCCGGACCTTCACTCATGAGAGCAAAGCCAAGGATAGGATACATAATCCCGATCCCACCAACGTGAGCCAAAACGTCAAACACTCTACTAAATAAACAGTGTGGACCAAATGCTTAAAGTTACGGACTAAGGAATCTGCGTCTTACACTTTAAATAGACTAAGTTAAATAGATGAATAAGAATCCTAGTCTACATCTCGCACGTGAGTAAGAGAAAACTATCACTAATAAAAAGCTGTTTCCCACTTAAGCGGACTAAGGACAAGAAGACACGGAGTAAGGAATCGAGTTTTTCATTTGTACGGAGTAAGGAACGACTTATGTGGAATAAAGACTCAAGTTCTTTATTCGCACATTGAGGATAAGAAGATACGAGTAAGGAATCCGAATCTTTACTCGCAAGGAGAAAGGATGCGCTAATACGGCAAGCCATCCGGACATTTTACTCATGTTGAGTAAGGAACTCATGAGTAAGAAAGTGCCATTACTGAGTAAGCCCTCCGAACCTTTGTTTATACGGAGTAAGGTAACGCCACTAGATAAGGATTCCAAGATTAAACCGACACGCAGTAAGTACCATTGACACGGAGTAAGGATCCGAGCTTCACTAACACCGGAGTAAGGAACTTTACAACAAACTAAGAAGATCGTTTACTTTATCGACTTCGCATTTAAAGTCATCAGCTTGTTGTGTCCCAATGTAAGACAAACTCGTTTGAAAACCTAAATCATCTTACGTGTGGATCACACCGGAAATGTTGGATGAGCACTGTACTTGGGATCATGCGGTAATTCAAGGTTTAAAGACTCAAGATCTTGAGCTCACATCCGCACAATTCAAGCAGAATCATTTCAGAGAAAAACTAAGTGGTACACGGGCTCAAGAACAAGTTCCAAGAATGTCCTTCCAAAAGATGGTTATATATATTAAGACTTGTATATTTTCATAGTGCGTACATGTATAAGATATTTTAGAGATTATATTAGCTAAGTGTGAGTCATTGTAAATAGAGTGTAAGAGAGTTTCCATAGAATCGAAAAGCTTCATTAGCTTTAATCTGCTTATTATTTTATTGTATTTATCTTTTGATAATAAAACAAATACTTTCATTATTTAGTTATCTTCCGCACTAATTTTATCGTTTAACTAGATAAGTGTTGTGCTGAGACGAAGAAAGAGTTTTAGTTAAAGCCTATTCACCCCCTCTAGGCTCCAGGGGACCAACAAAGTTCACCCGGAGGTGAAACCTTGTGTATGTTTATTTGTTTTGTTGAATTATGAAAACTATGTTGTAACTTCAGGGGCGTAAAGAACTATGTGTGTTTGTACAAACTATGTGTGTTTGTCTGGCTTCAAGTGAGATTTCATATATGTGTGAAATAGTTTGAGGGACGACACTGTGCTTAAGGTCCTTTCTTGGTGTTCTCACCAACACCTTGTCCTCCGGGTCTGGGCATGAGGATTCACTAACCGATTTCTGTGGTCGAAATCCGAGGCGTGACACACCGCCTCCTTCTCTACTTTGTATATCTCTCAATTTATTGCTACCGCACCAAATTTGCTAGTTGCCCGCTCAAATTCCCCGTACGCCCTTTCGTCAGATACAATTGTTCTTTGAAATCCTCAAATTTGTTCTTAAGCCATGTTAAGATGTAGAAAGGAAGAAAATGAATTATTTTTTATTCTTTTTTTTGCATTTGTACATAATAGAAGGGAATAAATTATTCCCATGAGAATCTTATGCCCCCAAGTAGGGATAAATTCATTCCCCTCATATACCAAATTTATAAAGGTTCCTTATGCAAGAGAACCTCTTTAACTTTTTTGTCCTTTATTTTTTCTCATTGAATGGTGCCATCGTCCCACCTTCTTTTTCCTCACCTTGTTTAGCTTTATCGTCTTGTCTCTCAAGCTATCTCTCTCCATTGATCTTTGTAATTCTTGCAGATTTTCTCTCTACATATCCCAATCACTATGTATATACATATCCCATCACAAATTAAGTCATGGCACGGGTTAATTTTGTAGATCGTGGTCCTAAAATTAAAGCCATGGCATGACTTAATTTCGCATATGGTAGTCCTAAAATTAAGCCATATGGCATGATTGGATTAATTTGTGTGTTTTTGCTCCTTTTCCAAGATTATTTTGTTGTCCCCTCCTACTTTCCCTACGATCGAAATTAAACTATTGTCTACATTTGAATACACACATATGCAAAGGTTTCGTAATCGTTTCCCAATCAATAAGTCATGGTGAATCCGATAAACAATGAGAACAATGACAAATGAGCGAGAACCGTTTCCAGAATCCGAATCGAAAATTTTGATTAATAAATTTTAATAATTATAAGAATATTTAGTAATTTAATCTATGGATTACTCTCAAGATACTAAATCTATACCAAACGGAGTAAAAATAATAGACCATTCCATTCCAATTCTCATGTCAATTATATTCCTATGATAATTTTATTTTCTCTATTTTGATTCCCACATACCAAACATATTATTATTATTTTAAAAATTTGTTTACTTCATCAATCAATTCAAAGGAGACTAACTACCTTTGTTGCCTAAAGTTTTAAAATGGATAGACAAGGGACAAGATATAGAGAGTTGGGATCTACTTGCTGCACTATAGATGAGGTTAAATAGCTTTTTCAAGATCGAGATAAAAGTATGTACTTTTCCTTTTATGAAATTGAAGGTTGTGGTCTTTGTCTTCATCAGGCAATTTTATATCAAATTTTTTTCTTAGGAGAGAGAGAAAAAAACTACACTAAAAATGACCCATTTGCTTGCTTCAAATTTACAAATGAGAGGCTATTTACATAAAATATTACTAATATCAAGTTCATTATAAAGATAATCAGGAAAATTATATGAACTTAAGCTGTGAAGTATATGTACCTTCAGTTTCCCCAATGAGGAAACATATTAACAATCCTTGGGGAATTAGATGATTGGAAGAGAGGAATATGTGCTTCAATCATTTTTTTGGCACCATAGTAGTTTGTTTTCAAACATTCATTTGCATAATTATTTTGTCCCATTTGGTTTGTTTTATAGCAGTTACCTCGTTACACTTTACTTGTTCTAGAATGGCCTAAGACTAGGAAAAAAACTCTTACCTTTTAGTTTGTTGCTACATAAAACCAAAGCCAAACTTCATGAAGATGACATAAGAATAGGGGGAAGAGTTGGCATAGCCACAACGATCCATGCGAATCCCGCTTTGAGTTCTATTTTCACTAGTTTCTAAGACTTGGTTGCCCTGTTGAGACATGAAGACATTGACAAAAAATATAGGGAAAGTTCCCATCAGCAATAATAGCTATTCTTGTCACGCCCCGGATTTTCACACCGAGGAAACTGCTCAGACTCCCTACACACATAGTGGATAAGAGATTAGGATAATATAACTTCACATAGGACATCACAAACTTCCACAAGATATTCGCAAAGATGAGAACATATATTTATTAATTTCAAACCACAATAAACGTTTACAAACCAATCAACATGCCTTTATTGATCAAATCCCTTTTACAATCTTTCCTACTGGGTTACATCATTTTTCCGAAAACAATTAAACAACAAATATGGTCTTCCACCTTGGGATTTCACCTAACGCTTGTAGCTCCTGAAAGAAAACACATCACAAGATGAGGGATGAGCAACACACCACAGGGGATCAAGTCTCCCAACCCATCCCATGCTCCAAGATCTACGAAGACGTGCACAAGTGTAGTGTCGTGGCAATAATATATAAACAGTATAATCAACTTTTAAAAATATGTCAACACAAACAAGCCACAAGGGCAAGTATAATCACAGCACACACAGTCCACATCCACAACCACACAAAGCCCATAACCACAAACACACAGTCTCCACACCACATAAAGCTTCCATACAACAAACCACACAGGCTCCACAACCACAAAGCTATCATAACCACATAGCACACATAATCACATTCACAAGACATCAGATATACACAGGTATCCAACAATCCACACACAATCCATAATTATCATATCCACATAGTTATCATATCAAACATAATTTCCATATCGACATAACTACCCCAAACTCTAAGGTTTCCCCACACGGTCCTACCACAGACTAACTCTAACGATCTCAACCACGTAACGAATAACGCAGACGCCACAACGGCCCTAGATCTGCCGCTACACGAACGAACTCAAATTCCCGGACCTAGAACACAAAGACATATCCAAACAAAACTTTGCCATTCAAGGTCAACATTCATATAAAAGATCACACCTATATAAATCTACGTATATATATAAACCAATAAGCCACAAATCGCCTACCACAAGGCCAAAACCCTGGGATAGTTCAAGGAAGAAAGTAACCCCTACTCGAGAAGGATCCTCCTTGCTCTTGCTTCAATGGCAACCCCGTCCACCCACGCGAATCACCATATGTTTACCGATGGGCCAATCTATCCAAAGCGATTATTGTAAACTAGGGTTATGGTGATGATGGCGAGGCTAAAATATAGAAGAAGGCAATGAGTAGAGGAGGGCATCTTTTGACAGCCAGAGAAAGATGGAACCCTAGTAGAGAGACAACATAAAGGAGAGAAGATTGTTAATAGGGACAATTTGTGAGGAGAGAAGGTTAAATTGCAGTGTAAAAGAACAATGAGTATTTTCAAGAGCTATTATTTCTTTCCGGGCAAGAGTTCTATGATGAACTAACCCTCCTATTCTAGGGGATTAATGAACCTATCTAATCTATGATGTTTGGTATGTAATTTGTTGCATGTTTTTGATTTACCTATTGGTTTTAAATGATCTTATGCCTAATGATAGTGATTGAGTGCACAAATCAATTATTTAAACCCTTGTCCTGGGTGTAAAAGGAGAATTTAGGTTAACAATTGTAAAGTAAGCCAACCTACAAGAGTTAATTGGCATATATCACTTTCAATTATCTTGTTAATTATGGGACATGTTAACAAGACATTTATAATCCTTTTATTATGGGCATAAGTATGAAATGATAAGTGATTGTCAAACCAATAAGAAATTAGCCTCAAAAAGTTACAAACAAGCAAAGTTAGTGAAGAAAGGATAATATCATTCCCTAAATATTTCATCCATTATTTAAAACTAGAATTACCTCATCATTTGTTGTTCCGTTAGGAGTCTCATGTTCAAGTCGTTAAAAGACCAAAGTAGAATTAAAAGAACTCAAAGTTGATTCATTTAGACATTGCTCAAATCGTGAATTTGATGTTCACTCACCTAGATATGTCGCCTTGTGGGATCAATATTAAGGTTGGTTGAAAACCCTTATTACTTATACGACTTATGCACTTGTAGATACGCATATGTTTAACACATAGTCAAGTTTTTAACGTCGTTGCTGGGGAAACAATAGTGATGAGGCTTAGGTGACATTGAAACCAGAGATTACGAAGGATCTGGATATTTGTGTGTTTATTTCATGTGTTGCTTTGGAAATTCATTTTGTCTTTTAAATTTGTGTATGAAGTTTTCATCGGGTTTTATCGAGGTATTGTTGTTCTTGTGTATGCGTTATGCCGGACTTGGGATCAAATAGATTATTAGTATTTGATCCAAAACCGGAACAAACATTACGCAAGGCTCGGTTGTCATCATCGGTTTTGCTTCGGCCCATTTGGGGTGGGCTCAAACTAAACTAATTGTGAGAAATTTAGAGTTGCTACTAACTATTTTTAGGTACAAGTTGGATACCCTTTACTTTGAGTAGTTTAAGGTATGGTCTCAGTTAATAAAGAATGGTTCGGGAGTTGGTTACGTGTAAAGGAAGGATTAACACCTTATAGCGCCTTTTCGGTATCTATTTTCGGAGGAGGAGGTTTCTATTTATTGTCACCATTTTTTATTGGGTTAAGGAACTATTGCGTTCCTAGAAAATTTAATATTTTTTTTATTTAGCTAAGTTATTTGTTAAAGTTATAGTTAAGTTTAATTTACCTAAGTTTCTAAAAGAAATCCTAAAAATCTTGTTTTGCTTTTTGTTTTAAGTGGAATTGAAAATCCTAAAAATGGAAATCTTTGATTTGAAAATATTTTTTTGTTTTTTTTTTTTTTTTTTTTTTTTTAATACGTTTTTTTTTTTGCTTTGAAACTGTTTTTTTTTAATGTTTTTTTTTTGTGGTTTGAAAGGGTTAAAACTAAGCACCAACACACGTTAAAAATAAATAAATCTTTATGTGTTTTTTTGGGTTTTGTTAGCTAATGAAAAATGAAAAAAACAAACACATCAACATAAAAGTTATGTGTGTGATGGTGACATCTACAAATAGAATAACAAACTCACTCCCTCTTTTTTCTTTTTCTTTTTTTTTTTTTTTTTTGCATAATTCTTCTTCTTGCTCACTCTCTCAATTTTTTTTCTTTCCTCTAATTGCTATTACAAATTACAATCATGTATTAAAACAAATAAAAGATAAGAAAAAACAACATAATACAAACAAATACATGAAGTAAAACAGAACAAATTAAGACAACAAAATAGATATAAAAAAACATAAAGCAACTTGGGCTCTAGCTTGGAATTCGATAAAAATGACGCTGGTAGAGGGCTAGAGACCAAGACGGGTCGGCCGAATCGGGGCCGGAAGTCGAGCACCTCCGGCAAGACCTGCGAACGGACTCAAGTTCTCTCTTGCCGTTTCTTTTTTTTTTCCTCTTAATTTATTTTTTTTATTTGATTTTGATATTTGTTGCTGGAAATATAAAATATAATGAAAAGAAATGAAAATGAAACCGAGGAGATGAAAATGGCGTTTTAGAAATTTATAGGTTTGATATGGGGAAAGGTACGTATGGGTGTTGAAAAAAAAATGAGGAGAAAAGTGGTAGGAAAAGAAAAAAAGAAAGAGGAATTGGCCTATGTGCCTTCCTTTTTTGTGTTTTTGAAAAGAGCTAGCAAAATTATAGAGAATGACAATAGTTTTTTTTTTTCAAGGTCAAAGGATTTTTTCAGGCGTAACTGGCATTTCTCCTAGGTGTCCTCTCTTTTCGGGATCGTGGAGCCGAGTGGAAGACTGGACAAATGGCGAATAGTAGATTTTTTTAATTTATTTTTTCGCGTAATCTCCTCTTTTTGCATGGAAGAGAACCTCTTTTTTACGGGATGACGAGAATTTGATTGGACCGTCATTATTGTGCATTTATTTTCTATTATGATTGTCAACATTTTTAATTGCAAGATTCTAAGTTTTGTCTAATGGTCAAGAACGTGTGCACAAAAATAAGGCAACTTGTGATTATTTTTTTCGCTTTTTGTGAGCACGGTTTGATAGGCATTGAAAAGCATCTCCCGACAATGGCCAACTAATAAAAACGGTCTTGTGACTAAACAGAAAGAGCCCACGAAAATAAGGCCAAATAGCAAAAGTCCAAGGTCAAAGGGTTGGCAAGGTCGAAGATCAATGGTCAATGGGTCAACGGTCAACCGGTCAATGGGTCAAAGGTCAATGATCAAGGTTAAGGGTCAAAGGGTCAAAGGTTAGAGTCAAGGGTCGAAGGTTAATCCTCAAAAATCCGGGTCAAAGGGTCATAGGTCACAGTCGAAGGTCAACGGTCAACGGATTGAGGTCAATGGTCGAAGGTTAAGGGTCGAAGGGTCAAATATCGTAGTCAAGGGTCAAAGGTCAATCCCGAAGATTCACGGGTTGAAGGGTCGTAGGTCATGGGTCGAAGTCAAGGGTTGAAGGTCAATCCTCGAAGACTTGAGCGCCTTCGGTCAAAGACTCAAAGGCTTTGGGGGCTCGAGTCTTTAAGTCTTTTTTTTTTTTAATTACCTTTTTTACTCCCATCCAAAATGCCAAAATGGACAAACTTTTAGAGATTGTTTGGGAAGACCCATATTCACCTGAATAGATATATTTTAGACTATTTCACATTAGCACATTTTGGGCAGTTGGACCAGGGGCATTGACCGTCTTTGGCAAGTTTGACTTTTTCTCATAAAATTGTTTTGGTCATAACTTCTTCAAGCAAATCGGAATTGAGCTCAATCAAGTGCGTTAGTCTCCAAATTCCATCCTCTATCACTTGGTATTGGCCTTGGGGCACTTTAGGGGCTTGTAGCAGAGGTTATCAATTTTGGGTTTCCCTATTTTTGTTAAGTGTATCCATCTTGTGTAAATAGGGGTTAATATCGACTCAAACCGTTCCTTGGTGGTGGGGAATCTTTATGGACTTGTTCAACAAGGTATATGGCATAGGTAGAAAAACTTATAAAATGGGGTTAATATGTCCAACTCGGACAAAATGGGATCTAACACTCGCTACTCAACGACTATAGGAGACAAGTGAGAGTTCTAGCCGCAACAGAGTGTTTTCCTTGTCAACAAGACCGTAGATACTATAAGAGGTAGTTTGGGCACCAATGGCATATCAACATTCACAACCAGCTGCAAAACACGCATAAGCTATGGAGCAGCCAAATCGGACTTACAGGATTATATGTGCTCGATAAGAAGCAAAGCATTATTCTAGCATTCAAAGAGTTCTAAGCAGGTGCGAACAACTTCGAACCGAAGCCAATACTAATTAGCATGGTTAAGCTAAGTATTATGGTGGGACATCGTTGGAAGATCCTGTATAACCATCTCTCCCATCTTTGAGATGTGCAACGCAGCCCAAATTAATGGCATGTTAGTGGGTGTCATCCAATTGAGGTTATCTTTTTTCTGTGGGATTAGTGAAGGGATGGCTACACTCTTACCATCTGGCTCTATCACCTCAAGGAGGAGATGGCAGATAAATTTTTATCAAAAAAATTTCCCCCAACGAAGATCGCGTAGCTAAAAAATGAAGTGAGCAAGTTCCAACAAGAAGAGCACGAATCGTCGTATGAGACCCGGGAGTGCTTTAAAGATCTGGGTAGAAAAGGAGGCATGAGAATGCTTAGTAATTGAATAAAATCTGTTTTTCATCTATTCATTGGGAAATTTGTGGTTCTTTATTTTGATGACATTCTTATTTATTCTAAGAACCTTAATAAATATCATGAACATTTGAAACTTGTATTTGAGACTCTTAGAAAATAGGTTATTAGCTAATTTTGAAAAATATACATTTTGCTTGAGTTCTATTGTTTTCCTTGAATTTGTTGTGGGAGATGATGGTATAAGAGCTAATGAAGAGGTGAAAATAATCCTAGATTGGCCAACACTAAAGAATGTTAATGAGATGAGAAATTTTCATGAAATTACAAGCTTCTATTAGAGGTTCATAAAAGCCTTTTCAACCATTGCTGTACCACTAAATGAATTGGTTAAGGAGTCAGTTTCAAGAAGGACAAAGTATAACAGCATGCCTTCTTTAAGTTACCAATTCTCCTCTCTTAGTCTTACCTGATTTTTTGAAGATATTTAAGGTTGAATGTAATACCTCTGGAAAATAAATTGAAGCTGTTTTAATATGAAATTCTAAGCATATAGCTTATTTGAGTGAGAAGCTTAATGGGGCAATAAAAGCCTGAGAGCGCAACAGATTTTATGTTTTTGAACTGCCATCAAATAAAGATACTGTTCATTGGGCCACAAAAATTATTCGCGCCATTTTCTCTAGCATTTGAACTACCTTTAAGCTCTTGAGCAAAATGTTTCCTGTAGCAGCATCGATCATCATTCTGATCTGGCTGCCCAACCCCATGTAAAAAGAATGGATTTGGTTGTAGTCCGATAGCTGGTGTACCAGTAAACGACGCAAAAACAGAAATGCATTTTCGCAAAAGATTTTAAGATATCACATTAATCATAATTCAATCAACATAACCAAATTTTTGGCAGTCGCCCATCACACAATGAACAAAGTCTACTACCTCGACAAATTCATTTAAATTTGCGTAATACACAGTAACACAGGTGAATGTGAATTGATAAGCTTCCAAATAAATTACAAACTTAGGCCTTTGTAGCATTGGATATGCAATTTGGTATTGACTAATGGATTGCAACCCAACTCAGCACCATACATCGTACCAGTGTGACAGCACACATAAATCAACTTTGACAAAATCCAATGCGAAAGCAACATATTTTGTAATCACACACAACTGTAACGATTATGTATGCATCATCAGCTATATATACATGAATTCGCCTTCGCGAACGGCATTTGCAGCACCTTTCCTCCTCTTCAGCCCTCCTCTCTCCTTCCAAGCCTCATATTGATGATCATCAGTTCGCAGCTCGTGCCGGCAGATTGGACAAGAATTGTTCTCATCCTGCATCAAACATTAATTAGAGAAAGTCATCGTGCTGAAAAAGAAAGTATCAACAAGGAATCTGAAACAGTCAAAATTGATGGATGTGGATGACAAATGACAGACCAAACATGAAATGTTAAGTGGGGCAAAAAAGGTGAAATAGAGCAAGATTTAAAAGGATTTTACTCTGTTTAATACATCTACAGGAAATAAGGGATGTAAAATCACCGAAAAAGACATCTAAACTTAGCCCGTGAAAACATGGGACGAGAAAGAGAGAAAATACCAGCCAAGGCTTCACGCATACTGGGTGAAATGTGTGCTTGCAAGGTAGCTCCTGCATGTTGCCTCCCACAACGAAGTTCTCCTTGCAAATGGCACATTCTGCTTCTGGGCCAAGCTTCTCCAGGACATCGACAGTGAGGTTTATGACAGGGAAGCTTTGCAACTACTTCTTTACTGGCTGGTGGTGCCGTTCGGGCTGCAGATTGACCTTCTGGAAACTTCAACACATTGCCAGGCAAGAGATTATGGGACCCAAAATCAATTTAAATTAAGGTGCCAAAAAGCAATGACGTACAGGGAAGCAATATATGACTAAAAAGAAGCAAAAACTTTAGTCTTTAATAAGTTGGGGCCTTTTTAGCAACATTGCTAGGTTTTGCTTCCATTTTTAAAATCATTTGTTCAGAAAACATGTTTGCTTAAACTGTTTCCATTCTCTGTTTAAGATGGGGTTTTTTTTTTTGTTTAAAAAGTGAAAGCTTAAATGGAAACACTTCAAAACAAATGGTCCTATTAAGTAACATTGCCAATTTTTTGCTTTGTCGGGTTGTTTTCATTTAAAAATTTAAAAAAAAAAACATGTCTGGCAGCTGTAGGGTGTGTGTAATAATTTCAAACACAAAAGTTGAAAAACACTTCTACCTACTCTTATTTTCCTGTAAAAATTTAAAAATACAAATAGAAGAATAACATAAAAAAAAAAAATGACACTGATGCTTAACATATTGAATATTATAAAAAAAAAAATTGGAAACTGTGGGTAGCATTTTAGGCATCACCCAAAACAGTATCATTTTGATAAAAAAAAATAACAATCATTAGGTGATACTGGAATGTTACACACCTACCAATCACCATCCCTCTGACTTTTTCTGTCAACAAATAGCTCAACACAATTCACAATTGGAAAATATGTTCTTCATTTAAGTGATCTAAAAACTATGATTGGATACTTCAATTTTTCCCCAGTAGACTTCATTTTGTGTGAGTAAGTGTCATTACTTCATTTGTTTTTGAACTTTGAAATCAATACAACAAAATTAAACACAAAATGCAAAGTCATGGTATCAATGCGACCCAAATCAGTTGGGAAGGGCTCAGACACTATCAATAAAAGCACGTCAACAAAACTACAACAAAATAACCAAAGCACAATCTACTTAGAAGAAATATAAACCTCATAGACATAAATGACAGCTAGTATGTAAATTCATATTATTACCAAACAAAACAAAATAACAAGCAAAATATAGTAGAAATTTAGACACACATGAAGTTAGCCACACTCAAAGAACCAACTTGAGGCTCATGACAACTTTTTAAAAAGATTTAAACACACATATATATAGCAGGCAAAGCATAAATGAACGGTTAATATTATCACTCGTCACCTTCCATTTTACTAGAGAGCAAAGAGCATAATGCTTGGGCAGAGAGAATACAGAGCTGGGTGTAAAAAAAAAAAGGCAAAGCACCTCCTTTGGACACTTAAGCACCTCCTGTTTTTCTCATACTTTCAAAGCACAGCTACAACAAAGCATTGTGGGAATGCTTAAGACACTTAAGCATCACTTTCACAACTATACATAAAACAGCAATTAACAACCTTCCTACACGACATCACTTCTAACAGCTAAAAAATTCTTTGTAAGAAAAGGCATTTACACAAATTCCTTTAAAAGTAACAAAAAATGCAATGCAACCTCACTAAAGGTTTGCCTTGGCGGATTTAGTGAAAATGTCACAAGTATTATGATGGTCCTAGCTTCAAAGCTAATGGCTAATCAGCAAAAAAAAGTGAAACCATACTGTAAGAAATATAATATGCTATCAGACGTGTCAACAGACCTTTAACTTGGGTGATAAAGGATGCACAGTGTTCTATCTCAGTATTTTTAACTGGGAAAAGAATCAATGGATACCTCTGGAATAATATCCATAAAGTCAGCTGCATCAATATTACTGGCAAGGTTCTCCATCAGCTGTTGGACGGACTGACTATTTACTCTCTCTGCAGTGCTACTATAATCCTCGTGACCCTGTGCAGACTCAACTGTTGAAAGTGGATCAGCAATACTAAAAAGCAACGACTGCATACGAAGCCAATTAGGCCGTGGAGGTTCGGGATCAACAGTCAGATGGCCCTCGAAAAGATATCCTGATCAATAAATAGAAAGAAAAAATTAGATCCCAATTCACAAACTTAGGAACTTATTAAACTAAACTAAGGAAAAAGTGGTGAAAAAACTTGAGACACAGCTGCATCTGAACCTCTATTTGGCCTATGTTGACTAGATGCTAAAGCATCAGTTTGATCCTCTGGAACATGCAATTGTTCCTGGGCCGCAACAATATAACTCCTCAAGTGTATCCTCTCTGAAGGTTCCGATACTAATCCCTCAGCCAGCTGAAAAAGCTTAAGTCCCGCCTGCCAAAATCCGGGTGCTGTGTATCTGGTCTTCAAAATTGTAGAAACTCGGCTTATTGCCGAGAAAAACTGCATTCAAACTGGTGGGTTTGTTCAGAAAATGTTACCAATAAAAGGAATTAGAACAAATGCCCACCATCAGAACATAGATATTACATTCATTGAAGAAATGACATGAGTAGTCGATTCTAAATGGAAGTTCAAGAATGTAATAGGGAAGAGCAGCATACAGCTTCTGATTAACGTATCATAATAGCTTCAGCTCCTCTTGAACAGAAATAGAAACCATTTCATTGATGAACATAATACTAAGGTTAATTCTTGGGATCGGGTACACTGAATGGGAATATTTCAAGGCGTAGGTATCGATTCATTGCGTGAGGTTTTAATAGATTTGATTGAAACAATGCCCTATTTGCGAACGTACATTCAATTTTTAACAAAAAAAAGGATGAACAAAATTTCATACAGAGAGAAGAGTGGGGAAGAACACGCAGACCAGTTTCTGAAGGGATGGGGAGGCGGATGGGTAGCTCTCCCGGAGCAGGGATCCAATGGAGAAGACGGCCTCCTCGAACCTCTGTTTCTTGGCGAGCTGCTTCTGCAGATCCTGCAATAGCTGTTTCAAAACATCCTCGGACGCCATTTCTCGCTGAAACTGAAGCAATTCGAATTCCTGTCTCATAACATCCTCGGACGCCATTGTTTGTTAAATCTGAGGCAATCAAAACCAAAACTCTTCTCCAACAGACAGAGAGAGAGAGAGAGAGAGAGAGAGAGAGAGAGAGAGAGCGCTAACTGCGAATCGCGAATGACGGGGGATTTAACTTGGGCTACGCGTGATGATTTCTTGAGACGGGGGAAACAGTACAACCAAACATTAATTTAAATTATTAAAATTCTATTCGCTGGCTAATGGTCGCAGGAATAAAAAATAAAAAATATTAATACCAGTGTCTCGACTCTCGAGTTCGGATCTCTTCATGCACTGCATTAATTTTTTCATTAATTTCCTACAGTTATAAATTATTTTTATTTTTTTCAAATCAAATTCTATATTATTAAAATAATATTTTATATCACTTATTTTATTTAATAATATTTTTTTATAATTTAATATGAAATAAAAGTTAATATTATAAGAAACGCGTAGGAATAAAAGAAAATTTTTAAATATAATTTAATAATTATAGGAAATGAATAATGCTTTCAAAGTCTTCCCAATATATTGAAAATTCTATACAAATTCTATAGAAAAAATTAAATATAAAAACATTTGTTGTAAGAATATTTATAACTTTTTAACTTTTTTCGCTAAATTTAGGGAAACAGACTTATATAGGAAATTTGTTACTAGTGCTCTTATGATACGTTTAGCGTAATTTTTTATTTTTAAAATAATAGGTAAATTTATCTTTAAATACGTTAATTTTATTATTATTTTTAAAAAATTATTTTAAAATCTTTTTGTTTTAAAAATTAAACTTAATGTTAGAAAATTTAAATAATTTTTTTTTCTTATTTCCTGAATTTTCATCAGTAGGTGATAATATGGTATGTTGTTCTATGTTTTTTTAGCCTTTCTTGTGTAATTGATTTTTTGTTTTTTTGCAATCGTATTTCATCATCCATGTGTCATGTGATCTTCATTGCTATTATGGCTCCATGGGCAAAGTTAGTATATCTTTTCTTTTAATTTACCTTTATCAGTTTGGTTGCTTTCGAAATGTTGTTACGCTTTTAAGTGTTAAGAACATTATTATGCAAACATAATAATGTTCTTTTTTACAAACCAAAACTTTAGTTTTTTACAAACCAAAACTATTTGATGGTCATATGCACCGCAAATGTTAGTTGGTCTTGACCGACTAAAGGCATGAACGGGTCCGTTAAACTTATTCGATGTAGAGAATAATATACATCTTAATTATACTCTCTACCATGTGAACATATATTTAAATGGAAGCAATAAAACATAATTAATTTAATTATCTCTAGTCATTACTATTGAATTTGTGAAATTGATTATACTTGAAGGTCTTTTTTCTTGACAATTTTTTTATGTTTCGATTATTAGTTTCTAAGCCTTTCTTTTCAATTTAGATGATATTATTTCTTTAGGAGAGTAGATTTAGTGAATCATTGAATTAGAAAAGAAACACACTTAACTTTTATGTTACTTCAACTATGAGCAATATCAATGCATAACAATAATGGTGAGGGTTACACAAATGGAAAGAAAAATATGGCATTTATTAGCTCATAGATTTATTGCCAAAATAAATGGGTCACAAAATAGGGTTTTCATAAAACTAAATTAATAATATTTACTTTGTTATTATTATTATTTTATGAAAATCTAACATTCTCCCACTTTGCTCATTTATCAAAGAGACACGATATGCGAATCATAGTGATGAAAACTCTTAAAATGAGAATTAATCTTCCATGTATCATGATATATCAAAAACTCATCACACCGCTATCTGGGTGAGCGCTAACACCATTGTTGCTCGACGTGCGTTTTTTTTTTTTAAATTTCGAAGGGGTAGGAAAAAATAGAGATGTTTCTTACTTCCTTCGAACCTTCCTACGCAAGCAAACAACTTCATCGACATCTCTCATGTAGCAAAGCATCTTCGCTCGCAGCCTAGGGTTCTCACTTTCATCTTCGATCTTCACTCCCTATACGAAATCGTCGTCGCCAAGAGCATTGTCGTTACCAAGATCGCACCGTCACCAATACATCGTCTTCTTTAATCGTTCACGTGTGATCGACATTGTCTAGTGATCGTCGCCATTGCCAACTAACGGTCGTCACCACCACGGTCGTGCGCCCATCAACCAATCATCATCGCCCATGCATAAGTGTTCTCTTCAATCAGCGATTTCTTCAATCGCACATGTGTATTCAACAGTTTAAGTACAACTGAGTTAATTTAATTTAATTTAATTTATTTAATTAGATTTTAATGTATGTTTGATATGTTGAAATGGCCGAGAATGTTTATGAATTTCTATATTACCAAATTCTTATATAAAATAAATATATTATAAACGCCTAGACCACTCTAGTCACCACCTAGGCAATGCTCGGCCAGCCTAGACCCTTTAACGCCTAGGTCACCTAGACATCTTGAAAACTATGCCACACACACTTAACTTAATAGGAAAACCTCATGTTTTACTTTAGGTTCAAACAAAATGATATTTTTCAACTTAATTCATAAAAATATGCATAATTCCAAAATGAGAAAATTATCCAATGTAATAAAGGTTCAACATAAACATAAGAAATTGACAAAAAAAAAAAGAGCATGTTTGATCAATTTCTCCTTGAAAGTCTTAATTGGCATGCCTTTAGTCAAGGGATCGGAATCATTAAACCAATCCTAATGTGCTCGATGATCACTTTTCTTTTTTTGAACATGTACCCTCATGACTAGATACTTTATGTCAATGTTCTTATTTTTACTTCCACTCCTAGTATTTTTTAGCCATAAAGACAACAACTCAATTGTCACAATACATTATTATCAGCCAATTAATAAAGTCAACAACTCTAAGCCTGCATATGAAACCTTTCAACTAAACACCATGTAAGGTAGCCTCAAAGCAAGAAATGAACTCCATTACCATAATAACCGCAATCAAGGTAATTTGATTTGCACTCCTCTAATATATGACACCATCATTAGCATGAACACATATCCTGATGTGGATTTAAGCGAATCATTGTAGCCACCCTGGTCAGAGTCCAAATAGCCTACCACTTTGAGATTTTCAGCCTGTTTATACATAAGCATATAATCCTAAGTACCCTTAAGGTACCTTAACACTTTCTTTACAGCCTTCCAGTGATTGATCCCTAGATTACTCTAATATCTTAATAATACTCTAACTACATATGCAATATCAGGTCTAGTCAGACCTTAGCATACATAATGCTACCAACAACTGAAAGATATGGAACAATTTTCATCTGTTCCCTTTCAATGTCATTCTTGGGACACTGGTTCAAACTGAATCAATCACCCTTCACAAATGGTGCTACACTTGATGAACAATCATTAATTCTGAATCTTTCAAGCACTTTGTTGATATAAGCCTCTTGAGACAATCTTAAAATGCCTCGAGATCTATCTTTATGGATCTTAATGCCAATGACATAAGATGTCTCTCCCATATCTTTCATATCAAAGTTACTTGAAAGGAATTGGTTCACTTCATGTAACAACCCTTTATTATTAGTTGTAAGCAAAATATTATTCATATACAACACAAGAAAATAAATTTTACTCCCATTAACCTTAAAATATATACATTTATCTATAATATTTTCTTCCAAATCGAATGAAGTAATTATTTTATGGAACTTCTTATACCATTGGTGGGAGGCTTGTTTTAATCCGTATAAGGATTTGTTTACCTTACAAACCAAATGTTCACCGTCCTTAGAGGAGAATCCTTAAAGTTGATTCCTATAAACATTTTCCTCAAAATCATCATTGAGGAATGCGGTTTTCACATCCATTTGATATAGCTCAAAGTCAAAATGAGCTATTAATGTCATAATCACGGGAAGAGAATCTTTTTTTGAGATAGAAGAAAAGGTCCGTGTGTAGTCGATTATTTCCCTTTGAGTGAACCTTTTAGCAACGAGTCTTGCCTTATTTTATTGATGTTACCAAGTGAGTCTCTTTTTGCCTTAAAACCCCACTTGCATCTAATATGTTTTACACCATCAAGCAACTCGACAAGATCCCAAACTCGATTAAATGCCATACAATTCATCTAATCTTTTATAGCATTCATCCATAAGTTTGAATCAGAGAACTTATGGGTTGTAAAAATGATAAATGATCATTATCAACTTCAATATTACAATCTAATTCTTGCAAGTACACTCGCGTAATCATTAGAAATAGCTAATTGCCTTTCTCAAATAGATCTCCTTAATGGGACTTGGTTACTTTCATAATGAACTGGTTCCTCATTTATAACATGATCAATCATATTTGGATCGATAGTTTATGGAGTTTCGTATTTGGTTGTTTAACACTCACTTGAACTTGAGGAGCACGAATGATAATCAACCTATTACTTGATTCAGAGGGTGGAACAACATAGTTGTCCATTTCCATAACAATATCCCAAAATTGATCACTCTCACTAATCAAATCATTCTTAATAAATTTAGCAGTTTTTGATTCCACATTCCCTGGTGCTATGTGACGAATAATAGAATTTATAACCTTTAGCTTTTTGGCATATCTAATGAAATACCCACTAATAGTCCTTGGGTTAAGCTTCTTATCTTGTGGGTTAAAAATTCTCACCTCTGACGGACATCCACAAATGCGTATATGTCGCAAACTCGGTTTCCAACCTTGGAATAACTCAAAAGGTGTCTTAGAAATAGCCTTAGAAGGAACCCGGTTCATATATACGATGTCATCTTAAGAGCATCAATCCACAAAAATAATAGAAGGTTAACATTAGTTCTCATGCTACACATCATGTCAATTAATGTCCGATTTCTTCTTTTTGCTACACCATTTTGGTCTGGAGAACCAGACATAGTGTATTGGACAACAATTTCATGCTCTTGAAGAAATTTAGAAAATGGACCAAGTGCTTGTCCATTCTCAATGTATCCGCCATAATACTATCCATCTCGATCTGATCACATGATCTTAATGTGCTTACCACTTTGATTCTCCTCTTTAGCCTTAAACAATTTAAAGGTGTATAAAGCTTCATCCTTTGAACAAAGTAAGTAGAGATACATATACATCCTTTGAACAAAGTAAGTAGAGATACATATATCATTAAGAATCATCTATGAAGGTGATAAAGTATTTCGGATCATTAGCATTCATGTACAGACAACAAATATTTGTGTGTATGATTTCTAATAAGTCAGAACTCCTTTTGGCACCAATTTTGTGTTTATTAGTTTGCTTTCCTTTAATGTAACTAACACAAGTATAGAAGTTGGTAAAGCCTAGAGTATCAAGTACACCTTCTTTCACTAATCTCTTATCTCTCTCAATGAAGATGTGTCCCAATCTCGGGTCTGCTACAATATGAAGGAATCCTCATTCATAATACATTCTTTTAAACCAACATTAACATGTATAGAATTATTATGAGTGGTATCATTTTGGAAGCCAAAATAAAATAAATTATCAAATAATGTGCCAAAACCAATAACTTCGGAATTTATGATAATATCGAAACTAGAGCCTGCAAAATTAAAGGAAAATTCAAAAGATAAAAGTCCAGGAAATTGAAATCAAATTCCTTGCAAAATTAGGAACATAGAATGTCTTTTGAAACATAAAGTGAAACCACTACTTAAAACCAAATTGCATGTCCTAACAAACTTCCACATGTGAAGTTGTCTTGTACTGAATATATAAATCTTTCATTGTCCACCGGTTTCCTTAGGTTTGTCATACCTTAAGTTTCGGAACATAGATTGTAGTCCCAGTATCAATCCACCATGTATCATGATTAACATTAATCATATTAGATTTATAATAAACAAATGCTAGAAAATTACCTTTCTTCTCGAGCCAAGCTTTGAACTTAAGACAGTCCTCCTTCATGTATACCTTCTTTTTACAGAATTAACAGTTTGACTCTTTCTTTATGACTTAGTTCACATGAATCTTTCCCTTTTCCTTTTCCTTATTGTGATCCTTTTTTTTTTGAAAGAGAAGTTGTTGCAAGTTTCACCTTTTCGGCCTCTGCCATCAACAATCTACCCTCCTCTTGAGCACACATGGTCATATGCTCATTAATTGACCATTTGTACTTGTACTTGTTATAAAAGATCTTAAAGGGGACATATTATTAAGGTAAAGTGCACAAAATGAAATGGACATGGTAACTTTTAAAGCTTGTAGTTAAGCTGCTATATCCCTCATGCGCATGAGATAATCACACACTCCTTTAACCTTAGTGTGCCTCATGGATGAGAACTTTATAATCAAGGTGCTAGCAAGAGCCTTATCAGATGATGCAAACTACTCATCGATAGCTTTAAGAAGATCCTTGACCTTACAATGTTGAATGACTAAACCTCGAATGCGAGCATAAATATTGGTCTTTATGAATATAACTGAGAGGTGATTAGATCACTCCAACTTTTCATAAATATCAATTGCATATGGAGTACTAGTCTTTGTTATGTTTGGTGGTTTGTCTTTTCAAATAGCATAGTCAATATCCATCCATCCTAATTGTAGTAACACTCTCTCCTTCTACACCTTATAGTTATGACTTCTTAATTCAGTAATGCCACATTTACCATTAGAAATGTTTCTAGGTAAAATTATTGCAAATAAAAAAATACATGTTTATTAACAAAAATTGAGACTTTAACTTTTATCACAATTTACCAATGTAAACCATGCAAATATGAATCTAGTGACGTAAAACTTGCCTTATGGGCTAAAACATACTCAAATCAGATTCATAATATAACTCTATAAGCGAAGCCATCAAATCATTATTTCTTAACTCTTGTGGGTAAATTAAGAAATATAATCTAGTACCTCATCCTAATTAATCATGCAAATACAATAAAATTTCTTGTGGGCATATATCATTATATTATACATGATTAGTTACAATTAATGTGTAAAGACCCGTATTTGGGTAGTGTTAAGAGATAGTCATTCTATGGGAGTGCAACTATCTGGACGGTAGTATAGTCGTCGATGTGAGCATTTTGACAGTAATTGGGCCCAATTTGAGTCGGGGCCCCGAGTGGCCCGATTGTTGACTTTTCGGGGTTTATTGGTTGACCTCTACGTTTGAGCAATCAATTGGGTTGGAAAATATCCTGGATAGTGATGTGTTTGTCATTTTGAGCGTTTGACCGTACTTGGGCTCAATTTGGAGTTCATGACCTTGGGAGGTCAATTAATATTTTTGGGATTTATTAATGAAAGAAAATACGGAAATATAAATAGGGGGAAGAGAGCTTCCACGTTACGTTTCAGCGTTTCTGCGTCTGCGTTGGAGAGCTTAGAGAGAGAAAGAGAGAAGGAAGCTTGGAGCCTTCGATTTGGGGCGTTTTGAGCTCGTTCAAGCATCAAGAATCATTCCAGGTAGGTGTTCCATTGATTCTTCACCCTTTTCTTGCTGTTTTATTGGATTAACATGTAAGAATTAGATGAAATCATGCAAATTCGTGATGAACCCTAGAAATTGGGGAAAATGGAAATTGAGCATGAAACCTAAATGATTTAGGTTGTTTGGTATCCTACTATGGCTAGATGATGTTAGAAACCCTTAATAGGGATGAATTGTTGCTTAAAAATGGAGATTTAACGAGTATAATTGGGTTTTGGGACGAATTGGGGAAGAACGCAATGGAAATTCATGACCGGGGGAGCTGCTCAAGGCTAGCTTCGAGCAGAGTCTTGAGCACTCTCGAGCGGAGGCTTCGAGCAGGAGCGTCGAGCGGAATGTAGCTCGAGCATGATGCTCGAGCCTAGAGTGTCGAGCAAGCATCGAACGAGCATCGAGCAAGGTGTCTCGAGTAGCAGGTTTCGACGGTATGACAGGCGGTTCTAGTGTGATCGGGATGGACCATTTACATTGTAAACCATTATGCCTCTCCACATTGACATTGTATTATACTTAAATTACAATGTAAATAACGAAATATCCCCCATTTGGATTCAAAGAAAAATACTAGAAAAATTAATTCTCACTCATTCAAAATGTGAAAATTGGGATTTAGTGTAAAACCTCGGAAAAACCCAAAAGTTCGTAATGGTGACTTTTTGGAAAGTGGGGTTAGACATCTCAAAAAAATCCCCAAAAATCAGATTATCTTATTTATGTTATGGGAACCAAATGCCGGGACTTTTGATTGCAAGAAAATAGCTGCTATGGGTATCTCCTTCCTTAGTCAAGGAATGAAGATCGACTTGTGAAGACTGGCTACAGTTCTAAAGGGAGTGTCGTACACCTTAAGACCATATTGGTGTTGGTATGTTGGTTTGTGGATTTGGGACTTGGGTTCCATGACTTGTTGGGTTCTCACTGTGAAGCATAGATGATGCTATGTGGTTGACGGGGCAGGCATATGCTCCGATGGCAGCCCGTGTGGCACCGTGGTTGGGCATATTGCGCGCCGTGGTCGTGGCAGGCATATACGCCGATGGCAGGCCTGTGTGGCACTGTGTCCGGGCATATAGCGTTGTGGAAGGGCTGAGTGCCCTGAGCTGAAATCCCATTGAAGATTGTGTTGAGCTGTTGAGCTCGTGGAGCTTGGGCTAAGTGCCCTAAGCTAGGATCCTGTTGAGGATCGTGGACAAGCTGTCCTGTGTGAGCAGGCTAGGTCCTGATGTTTGTTTGCAGGCTGAGTCCTGATGTTTGTGCACTGCACAGTGCACAGTACAAGAGCATGTAGTATAGACGTGTATGTTTGCATGATGTGGAGTGTTGGGGTAACCTACCGAGCTTGTCGCTCACCCCTACTTCTTGTTTACCTTTTTCAGGTGTGACTCGGGACTAGTGGAGGACTTTCTTCCAGGAGGACGTGCCCACTACTCTGATGTATGATACAGTGTTGTATTCTGTATTGTTTGTATTATATCTTGGACATGGGTCCGTGGACTTGTATTTGCATACTGTTTGTGATGTGATGTTTGTATGACTGTTTGACTTATTGTATGCATGATGATGTATGGGAAAGTACAACATTACCTTTGATGTATGATTGTACAAGGTTGCATATTTGAGACAGCACCCACGGTGTAGTCTCCATTGGTGCTAGTCACTAACCCCTTGACCTTTCGGTGCAAAGCAGGGGAAGTCATGTACCGGTCTGGGTTCCCTGGAATTCGGGGCGTGACATAATGTCTAGCATTCACATGTGATTTCAATATCAAATTTCTAAAAGTTAGAGATGTTGTGATTGTTCCCTAACTAATAAATATTTTAATCACTTGACATTTCACTTTATTATATACCTAACTTTATGTATATAAAACTTATAGTCTCATTCCAAATCATAAGGATCATATATGACATATGTTAATTGTATAAATTCACAATATACGTTAATTAAACCAAAAATAAAAACATGTAAGATGTATATGATGAATCTACACAAGATATACCTAATTTGATCGATGCCATTAATCTCAAATATAGCGCAGTGCATATTAACTATTTGGATTGAACAAAATTTGGATCAAACAAAATACAAGCAAATTCAATTGATGACAAAAATATAAACCAAGAGGAATTGCCGGCAAAATTAATTAAACAAAAACTAATCTAATACACCGTGTAATGATTAATATTTACTGGCAAAATCGAACAAAACACTAGCTAATCCCCTTGGATAAAAGCAATAATATATGAGTCCACCAATAAATAGTAGGATCAAATTGAATTGAAATTCAATCAATTAAGAAGACCGAATATGAATTTCAACGTAATTAATGATAACCAATTTCTAAGTAAGGTAGAGATAATAACCTTGCTCGATACTAATTGTAGAGAATAATATACATCTTAATTATGCTCTCTACTATATGAACATATACTTAAGCGAAGCAATAAAACAATCAATTTAATTACATTCACCATTGCTATTGAATTTGTGAAATTGATTAAACTTGAATATGTTTTCTTCTTGTCAATTTCTTATGTTCTATTTGCTAGTTTCAAGCCCTTCTTCTCAATTTAGATGGTGTTATTTCTTTAAGAGAGTAGGCTTAGTGAACCTTTAAATTAGAAAAGAAACACACTTAATTTTTATATTACTCCAACCATCATAGAGCAATTTCAACGCATAGCAATAATAGTGGGGGTCTTGGTAATGGGGACAAGCATGGATTTATTGTCAAAATAAATGAATATGACAGTTATTAGTCCATGAGTTTATTGCCAAAATAAATGGACCACAAAATAGGGTTTTCATAAAACCAATTAATAATATTTACTTTATTATTATTATTTTATGGAGATCCAACACGATCAAATCGTTAAAATATTCTAACATCGGGGCATTTTAAAGGTGATCGACCAAAAGCTGATCATTGAAAGTGTTTTCTTTACTCGATTACATATCGTAATAGTACTCGGCCATTTTTTCTTTAATAGGCCACTTTCAAGGGTTTTCTTCAACCAATCATTTTTTTAGTTGGTTCATAACACCAAGCAAATAGGTTCGAGTTTAGTCCCTTTTTTTTAGTTGGTCCATATGTTTATTCCCATGTCACAAAATATGTGTGTGGATTGTTGTTAGTGTTAATAGCTAGTCCAATATTGAGATTTTTATACATATATTTGTTTTTAGTTTGTCTTTTTTATATGGGAGGGCCTTAGTAACACTGCTTGGTTTCTTTGTCACGTTCTATTTCTTTGGGAAAATTTTTTATTATGTAACTATGTTATTAAATGTGATGCAAAGCAAACAAAGTAATAGTAGTACTAGAGTTTGTAACTGTCCGCATATAAAATGAGATTTACAATATGTGTCTAACTAAATCTTTTACATTTTTTATTTTTTATTTTATATTTTTCCTAAAACAAGATATACAATCTATGTATTTTTTAAGATTGTCAAAAGCACTAAGCACACATAAGGCACAAAGGGTACCCTGTCGCTTTAAGTACAATACGCAAAAAGCGCTGCTTTAGTGAAGTAAAGTGTTTGTTATAGAAAAAACAAATGGTATTGTGTTGTTGAAAACTTGAGAGAAAGAAAGAGCTGAAATAATTTATTTATTTAATCTCATATGTATAGAGCACGCCTAATATCTCATTGAGAACTTGAGCACTTGGCGGCAAGGAATAGCCGTAAAACGATAGAAGAGGTCGCGTTAATGGAGGAAGAGATTGAGAGAAGAGGTCATTGTTGGATCAAGCCTAGAATTTGGATGATGCGAATAAAACCCTATGTAATTTGATCTCGAGACTTTGGTTGTTTTATCTTAAGTTGTTACGGAAGATATGATCTTAATCCGGACCTACACTCGTGAGAGCAAAGCTAAGGACAAGATATATAATCCCGATCCGAACAAGAGTGAGTGTCGTCAAACACTTGGTAAATAACCAAGTCTATACTTCTACGTAATAAGGATAATTCGTGTGGACTAATCATTTAAAGCTACGGATCGAAGAAATTGCGCCTAACACCTTAAACGGACTAAGTCAAAGATGTGGAGTAAGAATCCTAGTTTACAAGTTGCATGAAGTAAGAGATAGTCATCGCGGATGACAGACAAGATTTTTAGCCTCTCAAAAAGAGCTAGCTAATGTCGTTAAATCTCTCTTCAAAATAATAAATTCCCTAAGTTTGCACTAAAAGAATAGCAAGCAGAAAGGGGTCGAACCCACAGGGATTAGCCTAGTTCTCTAGTTCTCAAATCAAATCACCCAATTACTCTTGTTTTATAAAATGTCTTAGCAAAAAGTTTTCTTTTTTAAACTAAAGATCTAATTTTTATTTGGTTTTCCGAATAAACAAAGAAAGTAAACTGATTTTAGGATTAAGATTCAAGGATTAAAAGCATCTAGGGTCACAATTTCACCTCCCTATGTTATCTCTCCTGGTTCATGGTATTAGGGTTGTCGATTGAAAACATGCTAAACATAAGCCAAGGACAACAAATGGTCATTGAGGTCCTTTTAAGAGTTGTATGCCGGAATGGTCATCTAAACACACAAACATGCAAAGCCAATAAATCATACTTGCAAAAGGATAATGATCACACCAATCACAAATAAGTTATGAATCTCAATCAGCCCCGGACTAGAGCTAAGAATACCAAGGTGTACATCCAAAGATAGAGTTTAAGAACAGATTCATAAAACATGCAAAACTCAATCATCCAAAACCCAAATATTCATAAATACAAGTAAAGCAACAAGGGGGCTACATTGCTCCCCTAGATTAAAAGAACTACTCACGCATGATTACAAGCAAACACAAAGCAAAAAGCTCAAGATCTCTTCTTCTGATCACGCGCACAACGAAAGCTTCAAATCCAGGGCTCCAAAATCCGCGACGGCTCGCGACGGTTGCTCTCCTAGGTCAAGGACAGCCTCCAAGACGTGGAGCCTCTCTCTCTCTCTAAAAAAACGTGTGTGGGGGTTAGGCATGCACAAGCAGAGGCGTAGAGCTCTTATTTATAGAGTTTGGATGGGCCTTGAGGTGTGTAACCTAGCCCACTTATCAAAACGGCGTAGTTTTGATAAGTAACACTTGAAACATTAAAAACTCTATCTTCCATCCACAATTTGGACTTGGGCCTTCAGGAACAAATGATCAGCATGGAAAAACGATTGGATCGGTCCAAAAATATCTCTGCACGCCAATTTGCACGTGATATGGTGAATTCACGTGCACTCCAAATTAGCTCCAAATGCTCGAAATTTCTCCTGGTAGGTAGAGGCCATCATTCTAAGCAACTTTTGTTCTTGCACGCCAATTGTTTGAGGTCATCTACTATGTCAAAAGTGAGGTCCAAAATCTGCCAAAACGGCTTAAAAGCGCATGTATTTGCAAATAGTATCTTCCTAGGGGTTAGAGCAAATATATATGATATATGAAGCAATAAGGCTCTAATCATGCTCTTAAACATCCTAAATAAACACTAGAATAACGGCATAAAATGCACGTTATCAAATACACCACACTTGAACCATTGCTTGTCCTCAAGCTAAAAACATACAAGCATGCAAAAATAAAATAAACACGCGATCAACAAACAAGAAAAATAAAATAACAATCAAGGAGAATCATGGTTTCCTAAGCATGCAACTCCATCATGATGAAATGGAAATTTAAGCATCAAAATGAGTCATAACTTAGTTCATTCATGTCCATATCCCTAGTCCAACAACCATGCAATATCACCACTTAAATTTCGGATATGAGTAAGCAATCCATGATAAAATAGCACCTAGTTTCCCTTTAAGTTCTTATCAAGGATAAGCGACCTCACTCAAATATAATAATTCTCAAGCCCAATACCTATCAATGAACAATGGATGGAAAACTCTATCTCTACACTCGCCATCGGCTATTGATTAAGTACTTGCCAAGCAATCATGAGAGTTCCCTATTGTGCTCATCAAAGAAAACACACTCACTATTCTACTTTATTTGAACTCACACTCTAGTCTAAACTCAATAAACTCACACTCTAGTCTAAACTCAATAAACTCACACTCTAGTCTAATAACCGATAAAACAAAACCATGAGCTAAGGAATTGAGCTCAACACTCTCAAAACAAAACACAATTCAGCCAATGTGGCTTCACAAATCTAAACAATCACACATAAACATCAAGCCATTGTGGCTTTTATTCGAATCTTTCTTTTTTTTTTTTTTTTTTTTTAAGTAATAACCTTACAAGGTTGCATTTTATGCTCTCCCTTGATGGATTATTCACTCCTTTTTTTTTTTACTCACATAACACATAAATAAGACCGATTTTTCTAATGCATACCCCTTGCCATTTTGCTACATAAGGAGAGACAAATTCAATGATGTCTCACATCCCATTTCCCAATTAAGTGATGGCTTTTTCACATTCTAAATCACAACCTTTTCCAATACTATCACACAATAAAGAAAAGAATGCAAAGACATCACAATGACTTAGAGGTCTTGCATCCTAACTAAACACCAAACACTGAGCACTAACAAGTAATCACATGCTTACTTGACTCCTACCATTAAATAACCAATGTTGAATGCAAGAAGAGTAGCAAATCAAACTATTACCCATAAACCAGAAATGTCACTCAAGGGCTAAAAAGAAGTCTGTTCTCATTTTTCATTTCTTTTTCACTCAACTTTAAGGGTTACTTAGGTCTATCATAGCATTTCATGCTCACTAATATTCAAAACTCGGCTCCAAAAACATGGTGATATCATTCAAGAGATATAGACATGATTAAACCAATTCAGAGCACATTTTAACTACTTTAACACCCTTATCACAACATGATACTAATGTGGCATAAAAATTAAATTTTAAGCCAAAATTGCATACTTAATATCCATGTCTCCACAAACAAATCATTCAAGCAAACAACTCAAACAATCATGCAACTAAAAACAAGTGTTGTTTGTTTTTTTTTTTTTTTTTGTTTTTTTTTTTTTTTTTTTAAATAAAAACATGCAATCACAATATAAAAGACAAGCAAGTGGCTCAAGTAACTCCCTATACACCACACTTAAAATATGCTATGTCCTCATGGCATAAAAGAAGGAGTAGGAAAAACAGTTACCCCTGGTTTGGCACACTGTAATAGTAGATGACATTGGCCACCATTCGTCGCACTCTGAGCCACAAAGTCGGACGACGTCTCCTTCTCTAATACTCGGATCCGGAGTGATTTTGGTGTGGAAGCCTTTGAAGATGGCCTCCCTTTATATAGCGTGCACAAGGAAAGATGCTCCAATTGGCGTGATACACGTGCCCCTAACTTTGCAGAGTGTTCGACCAAAATACCCTCCGCACGTGAATTGGGCTGAATTGGCGTGCAAGGTCGAATCGTCCCAAACTTTGGTGGTGGGTCCCCACCGAGCTGGAAAGCAATACTTCCTTCGCACGTGATTTGTGGGAAGCTTCTAGGAGGGCTAAAATCGGTATTTTGCATTTTTGGGCCTCCATATACAACTGTAGAATTCGCGTGCAAGAGTAAACGTGATTCACATGGTCTTCATCTACCATTCCGAGTTACGACTGAAAGGAGGTGAACGTGAATTGGGCAATTCACGTGCAAATTCACGTTCGGGCCGAAACCGGCCCAAATTTCTCCACCGAGTTGCTTATGCATTATGGACCATCTTTAAGTCTTGCACGTGAATTGTTTGAGCCCATCTTCAAGCACTTTTGGGCTTCACTTGCTCCTTCCTCCTTGACTTTGACTTTAAAAACAATTCCACAAGTTCAGGACCCAAAAATTTGCTCATCCCGCACATGGTTAGCTAAGAAAGGAACAAAGTCTCCGCACAATGGTTAGCTTGCAAACAAATTTATTGAAGAAAACAAATAAAAGAAATAACATAAAATAAAACATAGCAATAAACATTGGGTTGCCTCCCAACTAGCGCTTTATTTAAAGTCCTGTAGCTAGACTTTCGGTGGTGATCATGCAATGGTGAAAGAGAGAGGGAATCAACTATCTCCCTCGAGTTGAATCAAAGTAAGGTTTCAGCTATTGCCATTCACCCAAAATTTCTTGCCATCTACAACTTGGAGCTCAAAGCTCCCATATGGCTTCTTATCAATTATCACAAAAGGTCCCATCCACTTGGACCTTAATTTGCCAGGAAATAACCTCAACCTTGTGTTAAATAGAAGAACTTTCCGCCCTAAGGTTAAAGGTTCATTGTTGAGTTGCCTATCATGCCATTTCTTAGTTCTTTCTTTGTAAAATTTAGCACTATCATAGGCATCCAACCTAAGCTCATCTAACTCAATTAATTGAGTCATCCTAAGCTCCTTGATCTCTTGTGGGTTGAAATTTAACTTCTTCAAGGCCCAATGAGCCTTGTGTTCTAGTTCCACGGGCAAGTGACATGCCTTACCATATAGAATACGGTAAGGTGACATCCCAATGGGAGTTTTGTAAGCTGTCCTATATGCCCATAAGGCTTCATCAAGCCTTTGAGACCAATCTTTCCTATTGGCTCCAACGGTTTTCTCTAAAATGGCCTTAATCTCCCTGTTGGACACTTCGCTTGTCCATTAGCTTGTGGGTGGTAAGCTAAAGACTTCTATGAGTGACACCATACTTGTTCAATAATTTATCAAACAATTTGTTGCGGAAATGACTACCCTCATCACTGATTATAGCCCTTGGTGTCCCAAAACGGCTAAAGATGTTCCTAGTAAGGAAATGAGTCACAACCCTAGCATCATTCACTCTAGTAGGAATAGCTTCTACCCACTTAGACACATAATCCACAGAAGCAAAATGTATGAATACCCATCAGAGTTGGGGAATGGCCCCATGAAGTCAATGCCCCAAATGTCAAAAATTTCAACCTAAGGATTCCAGTTAAGGGCATCTCATTTTTCCTAGACAAACCACCTACCCTTTGACATCTATCACACTTTTTGATGTAGACATAGGTGTCTTTCACCATGTGAGGCCAATAAAAGCCACACCGCATGATCTTAGCCACGGTTCTCTGCACCCCAAAGTGGCCCCCATAATGTGATGCATGACAATGATGTATTATGTCATCTACCTCCTCCTCAAGGACACACTTTCTTATGATTTGGTCTGGACACCTCCTATAAAGAATTGGGTCTTCCCAAATGTATTTCCTAGCATCCACTACCAATTTCTTTCTCTCTGGTGGTAGTCTAACTGTTTGGGTATGAACCCGGTGGCTAAATAATTTGCTATATCAACGAAACCAAGGAAGATGATGCACCTCAAACAACTTCTCATCAGGAAAGTCATCTACAATGGGTAGAGACTTAGGTGCATTCTCCACACCGGAGAGGTGATCAGCCACAGAATTTAGGGCTCCCTTTGTGTCTCTAATTTCAAGGTCAAATTCCTGTAAGAGGAGAACCCATCTAATCAAGCGTGGCTTAGCTTCTTTTTTAGCAAACAAATATTTCAACGCGGCATGATCGGTGTAAACAATGACTTTAGACCCCAAAAGGTAGGGTCTAAACTTGTTGCGACCATAAACCACAACTACCGACTCTTTCTCGGTGGTGGTATAGTTCATTGAGCATCATCTAAGGTCTTACTGGCATAGTAAATGACCCTAAACACCTTTTCTCGCCTTTGCCCTAAGACTACCCCCACAAGATAATCACTCGCATCGCACATTAGCTCAAAAAGGTTGAGCCCGGTCGTGTAACTATAACAGGTGCGGTGACTAACTTACCCTTGAGGATGTTAAAAGCTTCAAGCAATCTTCATTAAACTCAAAGCTTGTGTCTTTTTCTAACAACCTACTCATGGGTTTTGCAATTTTTTGAGAAGTCCTTAATAAATCTCCTATAAAAGCCAGCATGGCCAAGGAAACTTCTCACTCCTTTTTCATTGGTTGGAGGTGGCGAGTCTCAATAGTGGAGATTTTTGCCTTGTCTACCTCCAAACCATGTGCGGACACCTTGTGTCCTAGAACTATCCCTTCTGTTACCATGAAATGGCATTTCTCCCAATTTAGGACTAGTTCCTTCTCCTCACATCTCTCTAAGACCACATCTAGATTTCTCAAGCCTGTTGGTAAGAGGAACCAAACACCGAGAAGTCATCCATGAAGACCTCCATGATCTCCTCAACCAAACCCTGAAAAATAGCCATCATACACCTTTGAAAGGTGGCGGGGGCATTACAAAGCCCAAATGGCATTCTCCTAAATGCAAATGTGCCAAAAGGGCACGTGAAGGTGGTCTTTTCTTGATCCCGGGCTTAACCATGATCTGATTATACCCGGAATAGCCATCTAAAAAGCAAGAGTGACTATAGCCAGCTAACCTATCCAACATTTGGTCAATGAAAGGAAGAGGAAAATGATCCTTCCTAGTGGCCTTGTTAAGCTTCCTATAGTCAACACACACTCTCCACCCCGTCACGGTGCGAGATGGGATCAATTCATTTTTCTCATTCTTAATCACGGTCATGCCCCCTTTCTTGGGCACAACATGCAATGGACTCACCCACTCACTATCCGAAATAGCGTAAATTATACCCGCATTTTTCCATTTTAAAATTTCTTTTCTAACAACTTCTTTCATAGCAGGGTTTAATCTTCTTTGTCTTTCAAGCGGGGGTTTAAAATCATCATTCATTAAAATCTTATGCATGCAAATCCCTGGACTAATACCCCTAATGTCTTCAATGTTCCATCCTAGGGCCTTTTTGTGTTTCCTAAGGACTTCTAACAATTGAGTACACTCCACATCATTCAAATTAGAAGCAACAATAACAGGGAATTGATTTGTAGAGTCTAGAAATTCATACCTTAGGTGTCCAGGCAGCTCCTTCGGTTCTGGAGCTGGAGGCATGTCATCTTCTTTTTTCCTCCTCGGCTTGCTCCAAAGAGTTTGTAATTTGCTCATTTTCCTCGGTTTGTCAAGTACATCTCTTCATCTTGTTGAGCTTCTATAAGCTGAAGGGCTTCATCATTGGTGGTGGTAATTTCTTCGCCAAGTAATCTTCCACCAATTCCTCAAGGTCTTCAACCCAAAGGCAATCCTCCTCCTCTTGACCTTGCAAAGCCTTCCCCATGTGGAAGACTAAGGTCTCCTCATTAATTCTCGAGTTAGTCGCCCTTGAGCAACATCAATCAATGCACAACCCGTTCGAGAAACGGTCTTCCAAGGAGTAAATTTGAACTCCTCTATCTTCTTCCATCTCCAAAACAACAAAGTCCGCTGGAAATATAAAGGAACCCACTTTGACTAGCACATCTTCAATAATTCCTTCAGAGCCTTCCAGGGACCGGTCCGCAAACCGCAATGATATGGAAGTGGGCTTCATGCCCTTAAGCCCAAGCCGCTTATACAAAGCGAAGGAAATCAAATTGATGCTGGCCCCTAAATCACATAGGGCTGCTTCTTGTGCATTGCCAATCACACAAGGGAGATTAAAGCTGCCCGGATCTTTATGCTTGATGGGCAAACTCGTTGAACAACACTGCTCACCTCGTTAGTGATTGCCACCGTCTCATGATCCCCATATTTCCTCTTCTTTGTCACAAAATCTTTGATGTATTTTCTCGTACCTAGGCATCTCGCTCCAAAACTTCCACAAATGGAATGTTAATCTCAAGCTTCTTGAACAAACTCGGAAGCGCTCATACTCTTCTTCAACCCTCTGGGTTCCTCAGCCTCCGAGGAAATGGCATACTAGGCCTGAGCTCTTGCTTCTGTTCTTGAGGCTATTCTGTCTTGACTCAAGTGCTTGTCCTTCTTTTCTTGCACTTTTTCTTCGACTTTATCTCGATTTTCCTTGGTCATCGACTTCCAAGGGTCCGCTTTGTTCTTCTGGAATTGCCTTCTTCTTAGGCTCCTCGGCTTCATTCGGTGTCTTCCCGCTCCTTAGAGTGATAGCCTTGCAACTCTCCTTGGGGTTCACCTCGGTGTCACTTGGAAAAGTGTTGGTGGACACCCTTTGATTAGCATTCCGTGCCATGCTCACAAGTAACTTCTCCATACTTTTAAATGAAGTCTCCATATTCTGAATTGAAGATTCCGGTGTGACTACCCTTTCCTCCAAATTATCCTCTCTTTTGGTTGGCTCATCCACATTCGATATACCCTTCCTCTTTCTTTGTTGAGGCCGAGGTCGTTTACCTTTCGAATCCTGGAGGTGGGTGTAAATAATTATCCGTAGCATACGGATTTTGCTTCATCCCCGGGGGCACATATTTGTACTGAAATGAGGTATCTCCCCCTTGGTTCCGAGTTCTCTCGAAATGGTTGAGATTGTTGCTGATTCCGGTTGTACCCTAGTTGTTGTTGTTGAGGATAAAATTGCCGTTTCTCGGTACAAGCCCTTTCCTCCAACATAATTTGCTTCTTCAGCTCCACTCCCATTACTGCTCAACTACCTGGTAAAGCTTGTGATCCTTCAACTTTAAGAGCCAATACTTCCATGCCTTTCACTAAAGCTTGAATGTTGTGTTTGCACATCATTGGAAGAATTTTCAACCGAAGCTATCTTCTCCCTTGGCTTTGAAGTACGCACATTAGACCATCGCCAATCAGCTAATGACAGCCTCTCCAAGAGCTCTACGCTTGCATCGGCTCTAGGTTCATCAAGCATCCTCCAAAGTGCATTCACCTTGTCTTGTGAATGGGACTGAAGACTTGTGTAGAAAGATTCAATTTGAATCCACCGGGGTCTTCCATGATCGGGCATCTTCTCACTAAGTCTTTGAAACGCTCCCAAGCTTCATGAAGAGTCTCCATCTCATCTTGCCTGAACCTCGCTAATCTCTCCTCTGAGCTGGATCACCTTGGAAGGAGGGAAGTACTTTGACATGAACTTGGTCCGCATCTCCTCCCAAGTGATGATTGAACCTGCTCGGCAAATGTTGAACCAGCCAAGAGCTCTATCCTTTAAAGAGAAAGGAAAAAGCCTTAGCTTTATGGCCTCCTCCGACACATTGTTGATCTTGATGGTGTCACACACCTGGTAGAACCTCATCAAATGCCGGTGTGGATCATCCACGGTTGTTCCTCCAAATGCGTTGTTGCTCACCATGTTGATCAATGCCGGCTTCACTGAAGCTATTCGCTTGGACTCTTGTCTGCCGAATCCCGAATAATGGTCCGACATCATCGGCCTCGCATAATCTAAGAAGGTTCCGGGCATAAACCTATTACCCTCTTCTTCTGGATATTGGCCATTGTAATTGGCCCCTCCTTGCGGTGCACCACCATCAGTCCGAGATCTGCCATCGGATCGCCTACGGATTGCTCCAAGCCTTGTAGTGCTTCTTCCGCCTCACGTGCCGCTTCCCCTAGCTGCTCTACGACGAGCTCGAACAACCTTTCAGGTTCCCGCGTAAATTGTATATCCTCCTCTCTTTGCATGCACAACTAGGAATCCTTGATGTATGTTCCTGTAAAACAACAAGAACACACCCAGCGGGCTCCGAACAATGCAAAATAAACAAATAAAGAACACAAAATAACAGAAAATAAAAGACAAAATAAAACACCAAGATCGAAATTCAAACAATTTCACTCAATGTTGATTTTAAAAACTAGTCAACCGTTGAATCCCCGACAACGGCGCCAATTTGACAGACAAGATTTTTAGCCTCTCTAAAAGAGCTAGCTAATGTCGTTAAATCTCTCTTCAAAATAATAAATTCCCTAAGTTTGCACTAAAAGAATAAGCAGCAAGAAAGGGGTCGAACCCACGGGGATTAGCCTAGTTCTCTAGTTCTCAAATCAAATCACCCAATTACTCTTGTTTTATAAAATGTCTTAGCAAAAAGTTTTCTTTTTTTAAACTAAAGATCTAATTTTTATTTGGTTTTCTGAATAAACAAAGAAAGTAAACTGATTTTAGGATTAAGATTCAAGGATTAAAAGCATCTAGGGTCACAATTTCACCTCCCTATGTTATCTCTACCTGGTTCATGGTATTAGGGTTGTCGATTGAAAACATGCTAAACATAAGCCAAGGACAACAAATGGTCATTGAGGTCCTTTTAAGAGTTGTATGCCGAATGGTCATCTAAACACACAAACATGCAAAGCCAATAAATCATACTTGCAAAAGGATAATGATCACACCAATCACAAATAAGTTATGAATCTCAATCAGCCCCAGGACTAGAGCTAAGAATACCAAGGTGTACATCCAAAGATAGAGTTTAAGAACAGATTCATAAAACATGCAAAACTCAATCATCCAAAACCCAAATATTCATAAATACAAGTAAAGCAACAAGGGGGCTACATTGCTCCCCTAGATTAAAAGAACTACTCACGCATGATTACAAGCAAACACAAAGCGAAAAAGCTCGAGATCTTCTTCTTGATCACGCGCACGACAAAGCTTCAAATCCAGGCTCCAAAATCCGCGACGGCTGCGACGGCTGCTCTCCTAGGTCAAGGACAGCCTCCAAGACGTGGAGCCTCTCTCTCTCTCTCTAAAACGTGTGTGGGGGTTAGGCATGCACAGCAGAGGGCGTAGAGCTCTTATTTATAGAGTTTGGATGGGCCTTGAGGTGTGTAACCTAGCCCACTTATCAAAACGGCGTAGTTTTGATAAGTAACACTCAAAACATTAAAAACTCTATCTTCCATCCACAATTTGGACTTGGGCCTTTAGGAACAAATGATCAGCATGGAAAAACGATTGGATCGGTCCAAAAATATCTCTGCACGCCAATTTGCACGTGATATGGTGAATTCACGTGCACCTCCAAATTAGCTCCAAATGCTCTGAAATTTCTCTGGTAGGTAGAGGCCATCATTCTAAGCAACTTTTGTTCTTGCACGCCAATTGTTTGAGGTCATCTACTATGTCAAAAGTGAGGTCCAAAACCTGCCAAAACAGCTTAAAAGCGCATGTATTTGCAAATAGTATCTTCCTAGGGGTTAGAGCAAATATATATGATATATGAAGCAATAAGGCTCTAATCATGCTCTTAAACATCCTAAATAAATACTAGAATAACGGCATAAAATGCACGTTATCAGCGAATAAAAAACTAAGTCTTCCACTCAAGCGGACTAAGGAAAACAAGACATAGAGTAAGGAATCCGAGTCTTCCATACATGCGGAGTAACGAACGACTTGTGTGAAATAAGGACCCGAGTCTTTTATTTGCACGGAGTAAGGAAACTAGATACGGAGTAAGGAATCCGAACCTGTCACTCATGCGAAGTAATGATAAGAATCTTTTTACCGCTTAACCACAAAGCAACGACGTCAATGTAGTGTAGCCAATGATTGCGGGTCGATCCCACAAGGACAAGGGTTAGGAATCCATAAAATTCTCACGCGCTAATTGTCTAGGCAATTGATTTTATGATTTTGATGAATTAATTATTAAAGAAAAGAAAGTAAATTAATTAAATTAAAATTCAGAAAATATCTTTTTTAAATGGAGAAAAATTCAATGGAACAAATGCCTAGGGTTTATGGTTTCACCGATCCCCAATTTCCTAATTTTGCATTGAAACATAATTGTAACAATTCTCTCTTTATTCTTTAGGGTGATTTATCCGTTCGCAATCGTCAATCATCGTCGTAAGAATAACGACGTATTTGAATTTAACAACGCCCTACTTTTGTGGTACGTTGTAATAAAATCAAACCCATTAAAATCATGTGATAATCAAATTTTCCATTAGGATGGTGGTCTACTTTCGTGACACACTAAGCCCAATTCTCCTTCCAGGGCTCTAACAATCAATTTTCATCTTTCGATCCTTCAATTAATTATTTGAGATATGCAATTTGTTTATTCAAATGAATCACAATAATATTTTCATGCTAGAAGGAGATAAAGAATTAGAGAGAATAACTTTCCAATCACAATATCATTGCAAAGAATATTCAATTGGGATTGGGATACTCCCAATCCCTAGACAAGAAGATTAGCCACACATGGCTAAAGATTTCATACAAATTAAAAAGAAAATTCCTTACAAATTTAGGGGCAAAGGATCGTCACACGCGAATTACCAACTACACTTCCCCCACACTCGATCAATTAAACATATGTCATCATTGCTAATAAACAGGTGAAGCAACCATGCAAAGTTAAAAAGGTAAAAGCAAGAAGAACTTGGAGCCCTCACCGTAAAGACTCGTATTTGGGTAGTCTTGAGAGATAGTCATTCTATGGGAATGTAACTATCCGGACGATAGTATAGTCGTCGATGTGAGCATTTTGATCGTACTTGGGCCCGATTCCGAGTCGGGGCCCCGTTTGACCCGATCGTTGACTTTTCGGGTTTATTGGTTGACTTTGCGTTTGGGCGGTCATTTGGGTGTAATAATATCTGTTTAGTGTTGTGCTCGTCATTTCGAGCATTTTGACTGTAGTTTGACTCAATTTGGAGTTCGGGGCCTTGGAGGTCAATTATTGACTGGGTCAATGGTTGACTAGGTCAGTTGACTGGCAGAAATATAAATAGCAGAAAAAAAAGAAGAAGCTTTCACTTTACGTTATCATGTTTGTGCGTTTGAGAGAGAGAGCTTGAGAGAGCTTGGAGGCCTTGGCAATTTGGGGCGATTTGGGTTCGTGGAGCTCAAAGATTCACTTCAAGTAGGTGTCCTTGAACTTCTTATCTCTCTCTTGTTTTGGATCTGCACGAATTTATCATGATTTATGAAATTGAGCATGAACCCTAGAATTTGGGGAAATCCAATTTTGGGGTAGATCTAATGGTTTAGCATAAGATCTGTGGTTAAGAACTGTTTTATATCATTGTGGATATATGTTTATGTGATTTTGGGGTTGATTTACTGTGTTTTTCATGAGGGTTGATAAGTCAACCATGGAAATCTGGGTTTAGATCTAGATTTTTGGAAATCTGGAATTTTATATGTGTTTCTCTTGTTTCTGCGTGATTTAGAGGCGTTTTGGACGCGTTTTGAGGTGGATATCATAGTTTGTGGCGAAACAGGGGTGTTAGTGAGCGTCTAGGAGTTTCGGGCACGTTTCGGACGAAGAACAGTGAAAACGACGATGAACAGTACCCCGGGCGCGCGTTATCGGGTCGAGCCGACGAAGACCCGAAGTTCCGGGGTCGAAGGTTCGTAGTTCGTAGGGTCGTAGTTCATAGACCCGTAGTTCGTAGCTCGAAGGTTCGTAGTTCGTAGACCCGTAGTTCGTAGCTCGAAGGTTCGTAGTTCGTAGACCCGTAGTTCGAAGGTTGAAGTTCGTTGCCTCGTAGGTCGAAGGTCATAGCCTCGCTTCGAGTCTTCGAGGCGCGCTGCAGCTCCGCACTCCGCAGCTACGAGTCGCAGGTTCTGAGCTACGAGTCGCAGCTCCTGTAGTGTAACTGGATACTGGACAGCATTGGATTGGACCTATTTACATTGTAACCTATACCCATCTACACATTTAAGTATTACAATGTAAATAACGAAATACCCCCCATTTGGATTCAAAGAAAAATACTAGAAAAATTAATTCCACTCTTTCAAAATGTGAAAATTGGGATTTAGTGTAAAATCTCGGAAAAACCCAAAAGTTCGTAGTGGTGAAATTTTGGAAAGTGGGGTTAGACATCTCAGAAAAATCCCCAAAAATCAGATTATCTTATTTATGATATGGGAACCCAATGCCGGGACTTTTGATTTCAAGAAAATAGCTACTATGAGTACTTCCTTCATAAATCAAGGATTGAGGATTTACTTGTGAAGACTGGCTACAGTTCCAAAGGAAATGTTGAGAATGACATGCCATACTAATGTTAGTATGTTGGTGTGAGGTATTGGGGCATGGACTCCGTGACTTGTTTGGGTTCTCACCGTGATTCACTGATGGTGCTATGTGGTTAACGTGGCAGGCATATGCACCGATGGCAGGCCTGTGTGGCGACTGTGGCCGGGCATTGCGCTATGGACAAACTAAGGCTTGAGTTGAGCCGTTGAGCTTGTGGAGCTAGGGCTGAGTGCCCTGAGCTGGGATCCCATGGAGGATCATGGACAAGTTGTCCTGTGTGGGCAGGCTGAGTCCTAATGATTGTGCACACTACACGGTGCATGAGTACACTGAGCATATAGTATAGACTTATATGTGTTGCATGATGTGGAGTTTTGGGGTCACCTACTGAGCTTGTCGCTCACCCCTACTTGTTGTTTACCCCTTTTCAGGTGTGACCCGAGACTAGTGGAGGACTTTCTTCCAGGAGGACGTGCCCACTACTCTGATGTATGATACAGTACTGTATTTTGTATTTTATTGTGTGTTGTATCCCGGACATGGGTCCGTGGACAGTTGTATTTGCATACTGTTTGTGATGTAATGTCTGTATGACTGTTTGACTTATCATGTGCATGATGATGTATGGAAAAGTACAGGATTACCCTTGATGTATGATCGTACGGGGTTACATATTTGAGATAGCACCCGCGGTGTAGTCTCTATTGGTGCTAGTCACCAACCCCTTCACCTTTCGGGTGCAGGCAAGGGGAAGTCATGTTCCTGGTTCCGGGGTTTCTTGGAATTCGGGGGTGTGACACTCATAGTGGGAAAAACAAGACTGCCTCACTCAAGTAATCTCACATCCCTCAACACTCTATTCCACCAAGGGTCTTCAGACCGTTAGAAAGTGCACACAGTCCCTCACTTTAGCGACACAACCAAACAAGCCACTAACCAAATTGGCCTTGGCCACATGCCACTTGAAAAGGTAACAACAAAAATGATGCTCTCTAATTAAAACAAGACTCATCCATCAATAGTTGTGACTTTTTCTACAAGAATGCAATTGTCTTTTTTTATTGTACTTTTTTTTTATTTTGTTGGGATTTTTTTTTAGAGAGAATAGAGAGAATATCTTTAACAAAATGAGAGTGAGGAGACAAGAGAGATATTAATATGGAAAACCAATAGAGTGGGTGATCAGATCATTCCATTGGCAAAAACACTATCTTTGCTTTATAGATCTTTTTGTCTCTCTTGTGTTTGGCTTTTTTTTTTTGGTAGATAAATAGCTTTTTAGAACAAATAGGAACATCAAGATATGATGAGCAACAAAACTAATAGAGCATGAGAGAAGTAGTACCTTGCAAAGTGACAATGTGACTCCAACCCATACCATGCAGACCAATACCAATCACCATAGTATGACATACAATACACTTTCCAAAGCTCATCAACCAGGAGGATACACACAAATAAAGGAGGAAACATGGATAACTGTATCGCTCTTAAACACACAGCTCCAAGCAAAAATAAAGCAGTTACCATTTAACGTTGTATAGCATTTCCAAAGTGTTAGCTTAAACGAATGAAAAACATCATTCCTTGCGTAAGGGGAAACGATGGGCAAATCAGAAGATTATCCAATCAAAACCCATATTACACAACAACCCATACTATATAAGCATGCATAAAGAAGAAAAACAAATAACCTCTCCAAGGGTAGTCATAAGGGGCATGTAAGATACATAACAAAATACAAAACCTCCCCCACACTAGAAAGCACAGTGACCTCACAAGCACAAAAACAGGAAAAGAATAGGGACAGGGAGGGGGGAAAAGAAAAAGGAAGGAAAGAAAAGGAAAACTAGAGACTAAACAACGGGGGAAGAAGGAGCATCGTCGCTGGAACTGTCGTCATTAGAAGGGAAAATGGCAAGGGAAGGACCATCAGGAAGGTCTCCCAACCGAGCAAAGTACTCAAGATAGCGGGAAGTGTGTAGCTGAAAGCAATGATTTTGACGACGCTGCTGGCGCATTTGGAGGGAAAGGTCCTCCAAAGAAGCACGAGTGGCAGTCATAAACTGTGTGAGATCCTGAGCAGAAGGGTAATCCGCAGAAAAAGAGGCAGGAGGGCTGGGACCATGAACATCGGAAAAATGATCAACGTGAGATAGTAAATAGGCTTGCCCATCCTAGAGACGCTGCTGACCAAGCCCGAGATCAGCAAAACCTTGCTTGATAATTGCTATATTGGATAGAAACCCCGGAGGACGTCCTGGTCGGGAACTAGAACTAGGACCAGCAGAAGATCGGCAAGCGGAAGAAGGTCGATCTGTAGGATCACCGAATAGGCGCATCCGACCATCGAAGAGTGGTGGTGGAGTGGAAAGGACTTCCTCCTCAGAATCAACAGAGAGACCCGAGTCCAAACATAGGCGAGTGATGAAGGCTGGAAAGATAAGGGAAGAACTAGCATGATCGATAACCTGTAACTCGTTGAGGATACAAGAGGCGACAGGTATGGGACGCCGGTGAAGAATGTCATAAAGAAGTCGGGTAGCCCAAAGTGACATATCACTCAAGTGGGTGGTGGGCAGAATGCGACTAGAGAAAAAAGCCTGTCATGCCCGATTCTCGCGATGTAAATAATGTTGGGAGATACGTGTCGGTACTCCGGAGGAGGTAACAGTCCACTGAGCCCATGGGGCAGCAATAGAAGAAAGAATATTAGTGAGTGAGATGGAAGAAGCATGGCTCTCATGTAAGTCGTCCTCAGAGATCATCGGCAGACCATAAATTTGATTAATACGAACAACAAAGACCAATACTGGGATTGCGCGAACCATGACTTCAAAGGAACCATCGGGCAGTATGCACTGATCAACTTTGTTTGCATAGAATTCGTGAACAAGGGGAACAACAAGGTTGTGTATTTTGTGGGATAGGAAGAAAAATAAATAAATAAAAACACCCAATGATGTGTGGTCGATAAAAAATCATCTCGCCCGCCATAGCTGGGCGGGTTTGAGTGGCCATGGCCACTAAAAAACAAACATTTATTTATTTTGACAACTGTGAGTTTTTTTTTGTTTTGATAAAGCATAACAGTTCCTTCCCAAATAAAAAAACAAAAGAGTAAAAATAAATAAATAAAAAAATAGAAAGCATAAGAATAAAACAGGAAAGGATACCATGGGGAATGATCACCCATAAAAATGCTTTGGTTAACTTCACAAGCTCGATGTCTTCATCCGTATCTTCATGTGGAGAATGGGAGTGAGAGGTGATGTACCTCACCACTGTCAACCGGAGCACCAGTAAAATAAGTCTTTAATCACTGCCCATTAACCTTAAAAGAACCAGAGGCTTCACTCCAAATTTCTATAGCACCATGTGGAGCAACCAAGATGACACGATAAGGACCGGTCCATCATGATTTAAGCTTTCCTGGAAATAAACGCAAATGGGAATTGTATAATAGCACCAAGTCATTGACATGAATTTGTCGACGTTGAATGTGACGATCATGCCAGTGCTTAGTGCGCTCTTTATAAGTCCGTGCGTTTTCATACGAATCGAGACGAAGCTCCTCGAGCTCCCGGAGATGCAAAAGTTGCTTGTCACCAGGCGGCCATGAAGTCGAAATTAAGGGCCTTAACTACCCAAAATGCCTTATGCTCCAACTCAATAGGTAGATGGCAAGATTTGCCATAAACGAGCCTATAGGGAGACATACCAATGGGGGGTTTTGTAAGCGGTAGGATAGACCCAAAGTGCATCGTGGAGCTTCGTGACCAATATTCTTTGCGTGAACAGGAGACAATCTTTTCTAAGATCGTTTAATTTGGCGGTTAGTGACCTCCACCTGCTGCTGGTCTAGGGATGATAAGCAAGTGAGACCCGATGTTGAACATGCTACTTTTTAAACAAGGTCTCTGTTTGATGGCAAGTAAAATGGGAGCCTCCATCACTAATGACGATATGCAAACATCCGAATCGTGGGAAGATGATATGCTGAAAAAATTTTCGTACGACCTTAACATCATTGGTAGGAGATGCTACGACCTCCACCCATTTGGAGACGTAATCCACGCCAACAAGGATATAACGGTGGCCATTTGAAGGTGGAAATGGTCCCATAAAATCCACTCCCCACATATCAAATATCTCAACTTCTAAAATGCCATGTTGAGGGAGCTCCTGACAAGTGAGAAAGATTTTCGGTTCGTTAGCATTGAGGACACGGTTGAACAAAAGCATAGCTGTCACAAAATAGAGTCGGCCAATAAAACCGCATTGAAGAATTTTAGCGCCGTCTTTGAAGACCCCATATGTCCACCACTTGGAAGAGAATGACAATGAGTAAGGATGGATTGTACTTCCTCCGATGGTACACAATGCTGAAAAATACCATCGAACCTTGCTTAAATAGAAGAGGATCCTCCCAATAATAATGCCTCACATCCTTCAAAAATTTCTTCCTTTGTTGGGAAGTCAATCCTGGTGGTAAAAGATTACTAACTATGTAGTTGGCAAAATCTGCGTACCACGGGGTGGAAACGATCCGTCGAGTAGCTGTTCACCAGGGAGGGAATCATCAATAATGTTGTGGCTAGTTTCAGCTTGAGGCTCAAGAGTGAGCCTGGAAAGTTGATCGACCACGGAATTTTTGGAGCCCTTCCTATCCCGAAAGAAAACTAAAGCAAAATACTAATTTAACCCTAATTAATATAAACTATGAATTAAATATGGAAATAAGAGAAAAGGAAAGACTTTTAAATGAAGTGTAAATTAAATAAGAAAAGAAGGGAAAAGGAAAGACTAGTAACTTGATCAACAAGACAATTACTCTTCATCATTCTCCCTCCCTTCAAGATTGCCTTTGTCCTTAAGGGAGAATTTGGGAAAGTACTCTTCCAACTTGACAGAGCCACCCCAAGAAGCCTCCCGCCAATCTCCATCACCCACCACCACAAAGCATTGAGCGCTACTAGTGTATGGTCCCTTGAACTTTTGAGCTTCATGTTGGTATTCCCCCTTAGGTGGCAAAGCTTCCCAAGTTCTTTTTCTTTCATCCAACTTGAAATCCATTGTCATGGCTCGATAATCGCAACAACCTTACTAATACCTTTTAACCAAGTAGTGCCCAAAACCACATCAACTCCCACCATAGGCAACACATGCAAATCGGTAGTGATCCTGACTCCTTGGGCATTTATCTTTGCATTTGGAACTATTTTCTCGCATTTTAGTTTTTCTCCACTAGCCACTCTCACCACAAAAGGTTCTAGGGCAAAACTTTTTATTCCAACCTTCTCTATGATATCAATGTTGATGAAATTGTGGGTAGAACCAGAATCTACAAGCAATGAAACTTCATGAGTTCCAATCCACACCATGAGCCTCATAGTAGCTGGCTTTGATCCTCCTGTCATGGCATCAAGAGATAACTCAGCGTCACAAGTATCTTTTTCAACTTCAACCAACCTCAATTCACCACCATCACCGATGTTGTCTTCATCGACCGAGCCGAATAGTCCATCATAAACACTTTCCCAATGTGACAACGATGACCCTTGTCCCACTTCTCGCCGCATTTGAAGCAGAGACCTTTCTTAGCTCTCTCATTAACCTCTTCATATGAAAGTATTTGACTTTTCTTGTCGTCCCTCTTGAATCTACCTTCATTGGGCACTTTTGCTGCTTGAGAGTTTTCCACAAGTTCTGCTTTAACACTAGTGTCTTCGGAATCCTCCGTAGCAAGCTTCGTGCTATGGTAACTCCCCTTTAAGACTTCGCCATTCTCATGGCCTCGGTTAGTCGTTGAGGTTGCTTCACTTCGGTTCTCGTGCTATCCATGGCTTTAGCCCTTTGATAAAGGTACCCAACAAAGACTCTTCGGACCAACCACGAACAAGAATTTGGAGTCGTCGAAACTCCTTTACATAGTCAACAACATTGCCGTCTTGCTTCAATTTGGCCAGGTTGCCCATGATGATTGACGACTAGAGAGGGTCCCCATTGGATTAGGAACTTTTGCTCGAATGCGACCATCTCAACCGTCGCCCATCTTGTTCATACCGGGCCTTGATCCAACGCCACCACCAGGTGGCCTTCGCATCCAAATACATGCAGGCCACCGCAACTCGATCATCTCCTGGATACCTTGAAAACTCGGAAGTAGTGAGTGTTTTATCCACCCACTTATATGGATCGCCTCCTTAAAGTGCGGGGACTCGATCTTTGGTTTCCTTGGACCCCAATCACGGCGTCTATCGCCATCGAATCATCGGCGTCATGCCTCTGTCCCCTTCGGTGTTCATAGGCGGTCTCGTCCATGGTCCGTCCTGTTGGACATCCCATCAAATTCATAACCGTCTACGTTCTCTCCACCGACTAGATCATCTCGCAACCATCGCTCAACAACCATCGGACCTCGCTTCGCACGCCCACTACGCCTAAGCTGGCCATGGTAAAGATTGTATGCAATATCTCGATGAATCATCGGCCTCCTTTGCGAATCATCGTGATCGATGATCGTCTCCATGAGTTCGTCTTCCTCCGATTGGTTCCTTGCCCTTGCCTGGAGTGAGAAGACGGTTAATATTCTAGTTGGTTATATCTTGAGAACGAGCCATCTCCACCATTGCCGTCGAAAGTTCTCAGAATGAGAATGCTCTAGGGCTTCGAACCGTTGTTTGTTCGTCTTTGTTGCCTCCTCCGTCATTCTTTGATGAAGAATGCGAGATAAAATCGAGAAATCTTAGTGAGAACCTCTCAATGAAAGCACCAAATTATTGAGAACCTTGATTAGGATCCAACAACAATCTAGAGAAGGATAACCGAATACCCAAACTCTAGCCCAAGCAATTCAAGTAATTAACTGAAAAAGTCAAAAATAAGTATAAATCTCTAATATGAGAATTTATAATTATCAATAGCTAATAATCGAATACATAAATTGTCATAGACAATGCCTATTTATAAGCAAGCTAGTAACTAGGAATTGGAAACCTATTATAATAAGAAAACTAAAGCAAAATACTAATTTAACCTTAATTAATATAAACTATGAATTAAATATGAAAATAAGAAAAAAAAGGAAAGACTTCTAAATGAAGTATAAATTAAATAAGGAAATAAGGAAAAAAGAAATACTAGTAACTTGATCAACAAGACAATTACTCTTCATCATATACACGCAACCTACATTCTATCACCATCGCCATTAGATCGGATCAGGCACCTTCAACCCACTATTGCTTACCTTGATGCCGATATCCAACATTTTTGCTAGGCAACCACTAACTTAACCCTTTGCTTGGCAATACCTGGAAAAGGGGTGGAAAAAAAATATATGGAAAAGAGGTTGAAAGAAAAAATATAGAAAAAAAAAGGGTGGAAAAAAAAGAGTAGTTGATTAGAGGTGGAAAAAAGGTGGAAAGAAAATTTTATGCTATGCTTTGTCAATTGTATCCCTGTTTTTACAAATAAAATTTAAATCAATAAGGTCATTTTTGAAAAAACATTGACACTATTTATTTTTCATAAGTTCCCATGCTCATTTATTACTTTTTCATGAGTTTTCTATGTCTACCAATAGAAAATAAATTTTTCATATATTTTTCTTACTTTTACTCTTCTTCCGTGTTGGTAAAAGTTGGTCCTATAAATCTTAGGGCCGCCTGGGTTTTAGGCTGACATAAGACATTGATCATCAATCATACAACGCTGACAAAAGAGGAAGGTTTTAGGCTACCTCGCACCCCGACAAACCAAATCCAGCCGTCTGATTTCGACTTTTCTCCTGATTGGTTGTCATAAGAAAAGTTTGACTTTCCATGACATTAATTGCCCCACCCATGCATGACCCAAACAGTGCCTTGTGACCTCTATCCCGTCTCCCCACGGCCCAGCCCTGCATGGCCAAACGCCTGTTAAACCGAAAAGGACAGAACCACCAAACGATGAAGTTGGTCAGCAAGATGAACGGTCGTGATGTCTCATGCACACCCGTACGCTGTCCGATCCAGACACAGTAGAACGCTGCGTGTCGGTCGGTAAGGGCGTGTTTAGTTTTTAGTCTTTATTATTATTTTTTGCATTTTCCATGCTCGTAGGAGGAGGTTGGAACATTGAAGGGAGAAGGAAAAACCGAAACCGAAACCGGGTTGGATTCATTGACCCCGGGCGCAGATTTATTATAAGACTTTAAGGAGTCCGAAGGAAACATCGGCTCTTGTGATCGTCTCGATTTTCATCTCTCACTTTATTAGAGTATTGATTGTTCGTTGAACTCATCGGATTCTTTGAAACCCAGAACAGGGAAGAAGTGTAACTACAAGGAAAGTAGAAGAAATCGAACGAACTCTTCTGGACCTGGATCAGGCGGCCGCCCATGAAGGTTTTTGCTGTTTTCGTATGATGTTTGTTCAACGCAACCACCCCCTCCCCTTCCCCGGCCACGCTTTCCTTCTTTTTAATTGATTTGTTGACTACCCAGTTATTGGATCGAATATAAACTGAAATTTTAATTTATTTCATTTCTCATTTTGACATTTTGAATACACATTTGCGTAGGGGCATTTTTTTTAGTCGATCCTAGTTCTTCATTAATTTGGTGATAATCCATTTAAGATTCGTTTTCTTTGGCTATTTCCTGATTTTGAGATTCTGAACGCCTTTTGTTTTTTGTTTTTTTATGTTTCCATAGTATGCTTATACTTTTCGTTGGGTCAAAAATTGGGCGTGTTTTGGAATTTAATTTTGTTGGGAGCATCCTAAATCATGAATATGATCCTTTATTATGTTTCCTTTGTAGCTCAATTTTAAATCTGTGATTATTATTATTATTATTATTTTGTATTTCCTACCTTAGTTCTTGTTCCTAAAAAATGCGTTTCGCTTTGGACTTCATTTTCCAGAACGCCCAAATGAGGGTTTTGTCCAATTCTTGGTTCTTCTGAAATAACCAGTTCAAGAATCTTTGTGGGGTTTATATCCCAGGGAACAAAATCAATCAAAAAATCAGAAGAATCCCATTAAATATTGGGTCTTTTGAATCTGAACGTCTGAGAATCCTTAAGGATGTCTACTGTTCATGATCAGCTAGAGATCAAGTTCAGGCTAGCTGATGGATCAGATATTGGCCCCAAAAGCTATCCTGCCGCTACAAGTGTTGCATCCTTGAAGGAAGGAGTCCTTACTCAATTGCCTAAAGGTTGGTTTGGTTTTTTATTGATTTTATCTTACCCTACATGCCTTTTCATCTGGTAATTTTTGTTGTACGATTTGACCTATATTTGTTATTATGGATATTTTGGAATCATGCGAGATGAGGTTGCCTTTGCTGTTTTATTATTTGAGTTTAAAGTGATAGAGCTTAGCACTGAGTGAAAGCAATTAAAAAAAAGCAGTGAAAGGCACATTGAATTTATATTCTTGAACTCACATTGTTAGAGCATTATTGTAAACCCTTCCAATGTATATTTTGTTAGTTTGAATAGTTTCTCTCTATATTTAACTCACTATTATTCACTCTATTTATTTAAAAAATATTTTTTCTCATTATATTTACTTTTTTTATTTATTTATTTTTTATTATATTTATTTTTAAAATAAATAAATAAATAAATATTTTAAAAATAATATTTTAATTGATAAATAGTTAAATATAGAAACTAAAAAGTGAGCTTTAAAAAAGTAATTTTTTAAAATGAAAAAAGTGATATTTTTAGTTATTTTGAAGAGCTAAATTTAGAGAGGCGGCTATGAATGCTCTTAGATGAGTCAAGTTTCTGTCAGGTTTGAAATCCAGCAGCTTCCCTAGAAAAAGATTTTAGTGACCACCGGACTACAAACTACATTAATTCTTTGCATGATTAGTACCTAAAATTTAGGTACCTTGTAGTCTTTAATTGGTGGTGTAATAGCTTAGACAGCAAAAACTTTATTTTTCCTTTGCCTTTGAATGGGGAGGCAAAATACCTACCAAATACCACTTATCATCCTAAGAAAGTAATTCAAAATGTTTACATGATCAAAAAGATTAGCCCTACTTCGTCAGGGAGTTGTGGTCAGTCGGTTTTAGCTATTATTTTGAGGTGTACTATAGCGTCTGTAGAGCATGGCATTTGTCATGTTAGAGAGGAAGCAATGCAGTTTTTCTTAAACCTTTGATTTAAAAATGAGTCCTTGTTTGGATTCTAAATTATATTATTGAATTTTAAAATTATTTTTGGTGGTTTACCATGCAATGCAAGCTTCCTTCTAAAAAACGTCTTTGTTTAATTTTTGGAATCTCTTGATAGAACCTGGTTGTTTAAAAAGGTGATGATGTTAAATGATGTTTAGATTGTGTTATTGTTGATCATGCATTGTTTCAGCTACCGTTTCAATCCATTATGCTGAATTATCGTATCTGGAATTGATCAGGAAATGATAATGCTCCAAGGACTATTAAAGACGTCAAGTTAATTAGTGCTGGAAAAATTCTTGAGAACAATAAAACGGTCGGAGAGTGCAGGAGCCCGTTATGTGATATTCCTGGTGGAGTTACGACCATGCATGTTATTATACAGCCCTCATCGGTGGATAAAGGTGCTGCTATTCTCCTCCAAGAAATTACAATTAAAAATATCAGATTCTTCGAAATTTTGTTTACATCTGCAATTCCTTCTTGGGCATCTTGTATTTGCTTGGGAAAGCACCATAATATTTAGTGCTGACTGTAAATTCGTTGTTTCTAATCGTCCGTTTTTGTTTTTCTTGCATTCAACAGAAAAGAAAACATCAAACCCGCCAACACAGAGTTGTGGATGCATCATATTATAAATTGCAGTTGTTGCTACGAATGCCATCATATGCAGGTTGTCGATATGTTTATTGCTACTGGATGGATCATCTATTTATCTGACATGAATACTTCTCTCTACATTGTTGACATTTTGGTTCTGGTCTTTGGACAGATGAGGAATTTTGGGTTCTGTTGGTGTTGAATTCCTGTTGGTCAATGGGCTGACGGATTGCTCGTGATTGGGTCAAGGATCTGCGTATACCATCATGGTTCATATATTTGGGGCTGCGGCATGCCTATCTTGTTGCTGCGTCCCTTGCATTAGGGATGCTTTTTCTTTTTCTCTTGATGATTGTTTGGCTGAAAAGAAACTGCCCAGTACGCATTTGTTCCCCCAAAGTCCACTTGTTTTTAATTTGTGACATTTATTTATGTATCAACTTATGAAAAATATAAGAGAAAGAAAAAGAGAAACTATAGAATTCAAATGGCTTCAAGTAAATTGAGATAAATGTGATGTTTTGGTATTGAAAGCATGAAACCAGTTTAAATTTTCCAGGCAATTATGATTTTTCATTTACGCCATGCAGTTAAATCGACTAGTTCTTAAGTTGCATCAATTAAATCATTGCATAAATAACATCAGTAGGAATAACAATTTTGATCTGGCCTGTCCGATTCGATCTGGACTGTTTTTACCTTATCTGATCCGACTTGAATAGACAATGGCAAGGATCTGATTCCGTCTACACCTGTTAAGCTCTTTAGTCTCGTTCCGTCCCAATTCTAATCCAACCGGATAGACATTGCTATACGAAGAAGCAGGAGTTGCTAATCATTTATTTATAAGAAGAATTGTCAAGTAATTGAGTGAAGTGGACGTGAAGAAATCAACCCAATTTTCTTTTTTTCTTTTCCCTTCCTTCCAACCTTGAATCAATTAATTGATTCATTCATTGAATTAGTTGATTCTTTGCATCAAAACCAAAATGGAATTACAATAATTTATTACTGAATTAAAATATTTTATTACTGAAAAAATTGTGTCGGTGACTTTGAACACGGAGTTTCTGATTATTAATATTTTTTAATTATTAATATTTTTTTAATTGTCTACTTTCTAAAAGGGTTTAATAATATTTTATTATTTGGAATTAAAATTCCAGGTAAGTTGACCTTACCAAAATATTACTTTAGATTTGAAAGAATCTTTCCCTCCGATCTGATGTAGATACAGGTGACGATTCAATTCCCTCCGATCTGATGTAGATACAGGTGACGATTCAATGTTACAATTACTAACATGTTTCTAGATTTTAGTTTTTCTTTTTCCCATTAGAAAAATGTAAGCAATTTATTAACGAAAGAAAACTAATAAATACAACGTCATTCTTAAAAAAACAGGACTTGGAATAAAAGAAAATGGGTGCCCAAAAAATAGCAGTCTTGCCACAAGATGGGCAATGGGTGGCGGCAGTTCTGAGACATCTTAGGCTTGTTCACTCCAAATTATCCACAAAATCAGAAGAGTTAACATGCGATTAACAATATATTCCCCACCTTTATTTTGTGATGCCTAAAGCTAGAGTAAAGTATAGACGTACTTAGGACCCACATACAATAATACAGTGGCTATGAGAGTTTGATTGTACTCTTAATAGTTATAATGGACATATAAGATTTTAAGTTTTGGTTGGATTATTGAGTAGCGTGTGGTTATAGGCTATCTATGGAGCATACAAGTTCACTCTTACGCTATTAACATGTTTTCCAGGAACTGACACCGATTAACTAGAGGCCACCTTAAGCCAGTTATCAGATAAACTCCAACATTCATAGTGATAATGACATATTTCCCTATAGATGGAATAAACACTATAATGCGGAGTACAAACAGGGGATACATGTCTCTTAGATTTCTGATTTTCTACTGTTCCCTATGACCTAATCTATTGCGTTTGGGTGACGCGCTCTTGGCCCTAGATGCGTCAACTTAGCCTTTCCTTTCTTTTCGGGTGCTATAGTTTTGGCTTGAACTGGCGGCCTTCCTTTCATCATTAGTTACGGGTGCTCTTTGTTTGGGAATAGCGAGGACAGCCTCTCTTCCACGATCATAAACTATGGTGCCACCTGAAATGAAACCATCCAACGGTTTAGACGTACTAACAGGATATAAGTTAGTTAGTTTCGGGAGTAAAGTCCGAAGGACACTTAGTAGCATGAGCAATGGAAGTCGATGGTTCGGAGCCTAGACCAGGTTTGACTCGAATGTTATCCTGGATCGGTCCTAAATGTAAAGGCTTATTTCCCCGGTGTCACGCCCCAATTTCCTTCCACTTGGAAATGAGTAGTGATCGCCCATGCCCGCACCCGAAGGGACAAGGGGTTGGTGCAAGCACCTTAAAAGGACTTCCTGGCACGGTGTTGTCCCAAACCTGCACAACCAGTGCTAACATGCCAAGGGGCATGCTCCCTGCTCCCAAACTATGCACACAAACACAAATTGAATAACAACATCTCATTTTATTTCATTTCAAAGACTAAATGTTTATTACAACCTAGTCGGGGAAAAACCCCTATGAAACCAGGTGTCTTGTTACAAATAAAACCAAACCAAATTCCAGAACATAAAACCACGAGCACGACAAAGGAAATAACATAAAACTCTCGGCCTCAGGGACCTAGCTCCTCGGGCTTCACCTACCGCCTACTAAACCTGCGCGAAAGGACGGTTTATAGGAGGGGTGAGCAAACCATAGCTTCGATGGGGATCCGGTCTCCCCGACCCGTCCCGCTCTACAACATGCATGATATGTGTATGCTTGTACTCGTGTCATGCCTAAGGCTAAAGCAAAGAACATCACCCAGGAAACACTCTTTACCTGAGCCCGCACCGAAGGGCAGAGGACACCCCGCCACCACGGCGACATGACATACCACATCCAGGCGAATGTTGCATGGACACCAATGCAACATTTTCCACCCGAGTCGAGATATGGTCAACCACCTCCTCGGGCGCCATATCTACCCTCAGGGAATGGGTGTAGACTTAGCCCATCGTCGTGAGTGCTACACCGAGACTCGGGACCACGTCCTGGCCAAATCTCAAAGGGGTCCAGGTTATTGTGCCTGGCCCATATTTCAACTTCCGGTCTCAAACAGACCAACGAACAAAGATAGCATTACATCTCGACATGTAAACTCAAAGACAACATTTACACTTTATTTCAGAGGGACCAACATGGTCGATACAAGCCACACACATCAGCCTCACAAGGCTTTTTATCAAATACAAATCAAACACAAGACACACCATTATGGTCTTCATCTACCATTCCAAAGTTACGACTCAAAAAGGAGGTGAACGTGAATTGGGCAATTCACGTGCAAATTCACGTTCGTGCCCAAATTGGCCCAAATTTCTCCACTTTGTTGCTTGTGTATTATGGACCATCTTTAAGTCTTGCACGTGAATTGTTTGAGCCCATCTTCAAACACTTTTGGGCTTCACTTGCTCCTTGACTTTGACTTTAAAAATAATTCCACAAGTTCAGGACCCAATAATTCGCTCATCCTGCAAATGGTTAGTTAAGAAAGAAGCAAAGTCTCCTGCACAATGGTTAGCTTGCAAACAAATTTATTGAATAAAATAAATAAAAGAAAATAACATAAAATGAAATATAACAATAAACATTGGGTTGCTTCCCAACCGCTTTATTTAAAGTCCGTAGCTAGACTTTCGAGTTATGATCATGCAATGGTGAAAGAGAGAGAATCAACTATCTCCCTCGAGTTGAATCAAAGTATGGTTTCAGTTTGTTGCCATTCACCCAAAATTTCTTGCCATCTAAAGCTTGGAGCTCAAAGCTCCCATATGGCTTCTTATCAACTATCACAAAAGGTCCCATCCATTTGGACCTTAATTTTCCAGGAAATAACCTCAACCTTGTGTTAAATAGAAGAACTTTCTGTCCAAAGGTTAAAGGTTCATTGTTGAGTTGCCTATCGTGCCATTTCTTAGTTCTTTCTTTGTAAAATTTAGCACTATCATAGGCATCCAGATTAAGCTCATCTAACTCAATTAATTGAGTCATCCTAAGCTCATTGATCTCTTGTGGGTTAAAATTTAACTTCTTCAAGGCCCAATGAGCCTTGTGTTCTAGTTCCACAAGCAAGTGACATGCCTTACCATATAGAATACGGTAAGGTGACATCCCAATGGGAGTTTTGTAAGTCGTCCTATATGCCCATAAGGCTTCATCAAGCCTTTGAGACCAATCTTTCCTATTGGCTCTAACAGTTTTCTCTAAAATGGCCTTAATCTCTCTGTTGGACACTTCGCTTGTCCATTAGCTTGTGGGTGGTAAGCTAAAGACTTCCTATGAGTGACACCATACTTGTTCAATAATTTATCAAACAATTTGTTGCAGAAATGACTACCCTAATCACTTGATTATAGCCCTTGGTGTCCCAAAACGGCTAAAGATGTTCCTAGTAAGGAAGTGAGTCACAACCCTAGCATCATTCACTCTAGTAGGAATAGCTTCTACCCACTTAGACACATAATCCACAGGAAGCAAAATGTATGAATACCCATCGAATTGGGGAATGGCCCCATGAAGTCAATGCCCCAAATGTCAAAAATTTCAACCGGAAGGATTCCGGTTAAGGGCATCTCATTTTTTCTAGACAGGGCCACCTACCCTTTGACATCTATCACACTTTTTGATGTAGACATAGGTGTCTTTCACCAGTGAGGCCAATAAAAGCCACACCGCATGATTTTAGCCACGGTTCTTTGCACCCCAAAGTGGCCCCCATAATGTGATGCATGACAATGATGTATTATGTCATCTACCTCCTCCTCAAGGACACACTTCCTAATGATTTGGTCCGGACACCTCCTATAAAGAATTGGGTCTTCCCAAATGAATTTCTTAGCATCTACTACCAATTTCTTTCTCTGGTGGTAGTCTAACTGCTTGGTATGAACCCGGTGGCTAAATAATTTGCTATGTCAACAAAACCAAGGAAGATGATGCACCTCAAACAACTTCTCATCAGGAAAGTCATCTACAATGGTTAGAGACTTAGGTGCATTCTCCACACGGAGAGAGGTGATCGGCCCACGGAATTTAGGGCTCCTTTGTGTCTCTAATTTCAAGGTCAAATTCCTGTAAGAGGAGAACCCACCTAATCAAGTGTGGCTTAGTTTCTTTTTTAGCATACAAATATTTCAATGCAGCATGATCAGTAAAAACAATGACTTTAGACCCAAAAAGGTAGGGTCTAAACTTGTTGCAACCATAAACCACGGCTAAGAACTTTTTCTCGATGGTGGTATAGTTCGGTTGAGCATCATCTAAGGTCTTACTAGCATAGTAAATGACCCTAAACACCTTTTCTCGCCTTTTGCCCTAAGACTACCCCACAAGATAATTACTCGCATCACACATTAGCTCAAATGGTGAGCCCAGTCAGTGTGACTATAACAGTGCGATGACTAACTTACCCTTGAGGATGTTGAAAGCTTCTAAGCAATCTGTATTAAACTCAAAGCTTGTGTCTTTTTCTAACAACCTACTCATGGGTTTTGCAATTTTTGAGAAGTCCTTAATGAATCTCCTATAAAAACCAGCATGGCCAAGGAAACTTCTCACTCCTTTTTCATTGGTTGGAGGTGGCAGAGTCTCAATAGTGGAGATTTTTGCCTTGTCTACCTCCAAACCATGTGCGGACACCTTGTGCCCTAGAACTATCCCCTCGGTTACCATGAAATGGCATTTCTCCCAATTTAGGACTAGTTCCTTCTCCTCACATCTCTCTAAGACCACATCTAGATTTTTCAAGCACTGTTGGTAAGAGGAACCAAACACCGAGAAGTCATCCATGAAGACCTCCATGATCTCCTCAACCAAACCCTGAAAAATGGCCATCATACACCTTTGAAAGGTTGCAGGGGCATTACAAAGCCCAAATGGCATTCTCCTAAATGCAAAAGTGCCAAAAGGGCACGTGAAGGTGGTCTTTTCTTGGTCCTCGGGCTTAACCATGATCTGATTATACCCGGAATAGCCATCTAAAAAAGCAAGTAGTGACTATAGCAACTAACCTATCCAACATTTGGTCAATGAAAGGAAGAGGAAAATGATCCTTCCTAGTAGCCTTGTTCACTTTCTATAGTCAACATACACTTTCCACCCCGTCACGAAGGCGAGATGGGATCAATTCATTTTTCTCATTTTTAATCACGGTCATGCCCCCCTTTCTTGGGCACAACATGCAATGGACTTACCCACTCACTATCGAAAATAGCATAAATTATACCCGCATTTTCCATTTTAAAATTTCTTTTTTAACAACTTCTTTCATGGCAGGGTTTAATCTTCTTTGCCTTTCAAAGATGGGTTTAAAATCATCATTCATCAAAATTTTATGCATGCAAATCCCTGGACTAATACCCCTAATGTCTTCAATGTTCCATCCTAGGGCCTTTTTGTGTTTCCTAAGGACTTCAGCAATTGAGTACACTCCACATCATTCAAATTAGAAGCAACAATGACAGGGAATTGATTTGTAGAGTCTAAAAATTCGTACCTTAGGTGTCCAGGAAGCTCCTTCGGTTCCGGAGCTGGAGGCACGTCATCTTCTTTCTCCTCCTCGACTTGCTCCAAAGAGTTTGTATTTTGCTCATCTTCCTCACTGTCAAGTACATCTCTTCATCTTGTTGAGCTTCTATAAGTGAAGGGCTCCATTATTGGTGGTGGTAATTTCTTCTCGCAAGTAGTCTTCCACCAATTCCTCAAGGTCTTCAACCCAAAGGCAGTCCTCCTCCTCTTGACCTTGCAAAGCCTTCCCAATGTGGAAGACTAATGTCTCCTCATTAATTCTCGAGTTAAGCGCCCTTGAGCAACATCAATCAATGCACAACCCGTTCGAGAAACGGTCTTCCAAGGAGTAGCTGAACTTCTCTATCTTCTTCCATCTCGAAAACTACAAAGTCTGCCGGAAATATGAAGGAGCCCACTTTGACTAACACGTCTTCAATTATCCCTTCCAGGATCTTTATGCTTGATGGGCAAACTCACTTGAACAACCTGCTCCACCTTGTTAGTGACTGCCACCGTCTCATGATCCCCATATTTCCTCTTCTTCGTCACAAAATCTTTGATGTATTTTCTATACCTAGGCATCTGCTCCAAGATTTCCACAAATGGAATGTTAATTTCAAGCTTCTTGAACAAACTCGAAAAGCGCTCATACTCTTCCTCAACCCTCCTGGTTCCTCGGCCTCCGAGGAAATGGCATAGTAGCCTGAGCTCTTGCCTCTGTTCTTCAGCCTATTCTGTCTTGACTCACTGCTGGTCCTTCTTTTCTTGCACTCTTTCTTCACTTTATCTGATTTTCCTTGGTCATCAGCTTCCAAGGGTCTCCTTTGTTCTTCTGGAATTGCCTTCTTCTTAGGCTCTTCAACTTCTTTCAGGTGCCTTCCGCTTCTTAGAGTAATAGCCTTGTAGCTCTCCTTGGGGTTCACCTCGGTATCACTTGGAAAAGATTTAGCCGAGACTCCTTGATTTACATTATGGGCCAAACTCACAAGCAATTTTTTATATTCTTCATTGAAGATTCTATGGTGACTACTCTTTCCTCCAAATTATCCTCTCTTTTGGTTGGCTCATCCACATTTTGATATACCCTTCCTCTTTTGTTGTTGAGGCCGAGGCTATTTCGCTCGAATCCGGGAGGTGGGTGTAAATAATTATCCGTAGCATACGGATTCCGCTTCATCCCCGGGGGCACATATTTGTACTTGAAATGAGGTATCTCCCCCTCGGTTCGGTTTCTCCGAAAATGGCCGAGATTACTGCTTGGTTCCGGTTGTACCATTGTTGTTGATGTTGAGGATAAAACGCCGCTTCGGTACAAGCCTTTTCCTCCAACATAATTTGCTTCTTCAGCTCCACTCCACCTCGCCCATCGGTAAAGCTTGTTGTGATCCTTCAACTTTAAGAGCCAATACTTCCATGCCTTTCACTAAAGCTTGAATACGTGCTTGCATATCATTGGAAAGAATTTATCAACCGAAGCTATCTTCTCCCTTGGCTTTGAAGTACGCACATTAGACCACCGCCAATCGGCTAATGACGGCCTCTCCAAGAGCTCTGGTCATGCGTCAAGCTCTAGATTCATCAAGCATCCTCCAGGAGTCGCTTTCACTTTATCTTGTGAGTGGGACTAAAGACCAGATAAAAGATTCAATTTGAATCCACTGGGGTCTTCCATGATCAGGGCATCTTCTCACTAAGTCTTTGAAACGCTCCCAAGCTTCATGAAGAGTCTCCATCTCATCTTGCCTGAATCTGCTAATTTCTCCTCTGAGCTGGATCACCTTGGAAGGAGGGAAGTACTTTGACATGAACTTGGTCTGCATCTCCTCCCAAGTGTTGATTGAACTGTTGTGATCGTTGAACCAGCCAAGAGCTCTATCCCTTAAAGAGAAAGGGAAAAGCCTTAGCTTTATTGCCTCCTCGATACATTGTTGATCTTTATGGTGTCGCACATCTTGGTAGAACCTCATCAAATGCTTGGTGTGGATCATCCACGGCTGTTCCTCCAAACGCGTTGTTGCTCACCATGTTGATCAATGCCGGCTTCAGCTCGAAGCTATTTGCTTGGACTCTTGTCTGCCGAATCCCAGAATAATGGTTTGACATCATCGGTCTCGCATAGTCTAAGAAGGTTCTGGGCATAAACCTATTACCCTCTTCTTCTGGATATTGGCCATTGTAATTGGCCCCTCCTTGCGGTGCACCACCATCAGTCCGAGATCTTGCCATCAAGTCGCCTACGGATTGCTCCAAGCCTTGCAATGCTTCTTGACCTCACATGCCGCTTCCCTAGTCGCTTCTACGACGAGCTCGAACAACCTTTCAAGTTCCCGATTAAATTGTATATCCTCTCTCTTTGCATGCACAACTAGGAATTCCTCAAACACTTGGTGTATGTTCCTGTAAAACAACAAGAACACACCCAGCAGCTCCGAACAATGCAAAATAAACAAATAAAGAATACAAAATAACAGAAAATAAAAGACAAAATAAACACCAAGATCAGAATTCAAACAATTTCACTCAATGTTGATTTTAAAAACTAGTTAACCGTTGAATCACCTAAGAACGGCGCCGATTTGATGACAGATTTTTAGCCTCTCCTAAAAGAGCTAGCTAATGTCGTTAAATCTCTCTTCAAGATAATAAATTCCCTAAGTTTGCACTAAAAGAATAAAGACGAAGCAAGGGGTCGAACCCACAGGGATTAGCCTAGTTTTCTAGTTCTCAAATCAAAACACCCAATTACTCTTGTTCTATAAAATGTCTTGGCAAAAAGTTTTCTTTTTTAAACTAAAGATCTAATTTTTATTTGGTTTTCTGAATAAACAAAGAAAGCAAACTGATTTTAGGATTAAGATTCAAGGATTAAAAGCATCTAGGGTCACAATTTCACCTCCCTATGTTATCTCTACTGGTTCATGGTATTAGGGTTATCTGATTGAAAACATGCTAAACATAAGCCAAGGACAACAAATGGTCATTAAGGTCCTTTTAAGAGTTGTATGACAGAATGGTCATCTAAACACACAAACATGCAAAGCCAATAAATCATACTTGCAAAAGGATAATGATCACACCAATTACAAATAAGTTATGAATCTCAATCCGCCCCAGACTAGGGCTAAGAATACCAAGGTGTACATCCAAAGATAGAAATTAAGAACAGATTCATAAAACATGCAAACTTCAATAATCCAAACCCAATATTCATAAACACAGCAAAGCAACAAGGGGGCTACATTGCTCCCCTAGATTATAAGAACTACTCATGCATGATTACAAGCAAAACCATAGCAATAAAGCTAAACATCTTCTTCTAATCCACGCGGCGTAACAAAGCTTCAAATCCAGGCTCCAAAATCCATGACCACTGCTTCTCTAGGTCAAGGAGCAACCTCCAAGTCGTGGAGCCTCTCTCTCTAAAACGTGTAGGGGGTCTAGCATGGGTTGCATGGGGCGTGGGGCTCTTATTTATAGAGTTTGGATGGGCCTTGAGGTGTGTACCCTAGCCCATTTATCAAAACGGCGTAGTTTGGACATGGGCCTTCAGTAACAAATGATCAGCATGAAAAAACGATAGGATCGGTCCAAAAATATCTCTGCACGTCAATTTGCACGTGATATGGTGAATTCACGTGCACCTCCAAATCAGCTCAAACTTCTCCCCAAGCTTCCTTGCATCCTGTAGAGGCCTGAGAGGCAAAAATAGGCTTGCACGTGAAATGGGTGAATTCACGTGCGGCTCCAAATCAGCTCCAAATACTCGAAATTTCTGTGGTAGGTAGAGGACATCATTCTAAGCAACTTTTGTTCTTGCACGCCAATTGTTTGAGGCTATCTACCTAGTCAAAAGTGAGCTCCAAAATCTGCCAAAACAGCTTAAAAGTGCATGTATTTGCAAATAGCATCTTCCTAGGGGTTAGAGCAAATATATATGATATATGAAGCAATAAGGCTCTAATCATGCTCTTAAACATCCTAAATAAACACTAGAATAACGGCATAAAATGCACGTTATCAGGAGTTACCTTGTCACTTTTCTCGGCCACTTTAGATTTGGATCTACAATCCTTGGCCCAGTGACCGGTTTTCCCACAGTTGTAGCATTCTTGGGAACTGGACTCCGGTCGCTCCTTTCTTTGGAAAGATGATGAGGAGCATCTCCTGAATCCTTTTCTGCTTTTCCGTAGGAATCGCTCAAAGGATTTGACAATAAGAGCTATCTCCTCCTCCTCGTCGAATCGGGAATTCTCGGACGCATCTGTATCATCATTCCTCGTATGCTTGGACATTCCGTAGCTTTGAGAGCTACCCTCTTTTCCTTCCGAGCTATTTTCTCATCCCGGTCAGAGTACTTAAACCTCACTTCATGAGTCCGCAGCTCTCCATATAGTTCTTCAAGGGGAACATACTGCAGTTCTTGTCCGATGCATCTCGGAGTTGTTTGGAGTAGTAACGATCCGGCAAGTTGCGAAAGAACTTAGCATTGATCCGAGATTGAGAATTATGCTCATTGACGGTTTCGATTCAAGAATGAGTTTGCCGAATCTCCGATAGATGCTTTCGAGTGATTCGCCCGGTTTATGATTGAAACTCTCAAAGTTCCGCCTGAGAGTACAGATAACATTCTGCATTTGGGATTGACTTCCCTCATAGAGGATTGTCAGTTTATCCCAGATAGCTTTCGCTGTCGTGCATCCCTGGACGTCTGTGAAAGCCTTAGAATCCAAAGACGATGTGACATATGCCAGAGCCTTTTCGTTGGCACACTGCCAGGCTTTTTCATCATTGGCGAGTTCGGCATCAGTCTTTTGTCTTCTGACTCCATGTTTTCCGATAGTCATCGGAGTAGGTATCTCCTGATGAAGACATGGCCACATGAGGTGATCATGGCAGACTATGAACATTCTCATGCGAGCTTTCTGAGGGAGAAAAGCTCAGGTGTGAACTTGGGTGGCTTTGTCGAGTGAAGCCAGGAACTCCGTGGTTGTGCGGCCAGGTAGCGACGGGTTGAAGTGGATCGACATTTTCACTGCTGCTTCGATTTGGAAGGGGCTCTTGTGCACCTCCGGAGTTAAGGCGAGTGTTGAAAAGCATGCTATTTTCTTCAGCCATTGGTAAGAGAGAAAGAGTGGGATGTCTACTTGGAACAAATAGAACTTGCTCTGATACCACTTGTTGGTCCCTGTTAGCCTAGAGGGGGGGTGAATAGGCTTAAAACAAAAACTCTTTTCTCACTGGTGTAACACAATCTGGTTAAAGGATATAAAATTAGTGCGGAAGATAACCAGATAGTGGAAGTATTTTGCTTTATTATCAAATGATAATTACAACAAAATAAGTAGCAGTTAGCTGATTACACTAGTACTCGGCTTTACAATAACACACACTGGCGTTAATAATCTCTATAAGCTCTTGTACAATTACTTCGCTCACACGCGTATCAGTTTTCCTTAGTATGTGTACGCACCCTTTAATGTACAAACACTACAGATATATATATAGACATCCTAGGAATCTATCTTGGAACTGTGTTTTCCGAGCGCTGTGTGGACATTAAGTTCTTCTTGGAAAATACTTCGCTATAATCGCCTGGATGTGGAGCTCAAAATATTGGAAGCATAAGTAAATTAAATAACTTCGCTCGCTTCCAATTACATTTGGGACTGCATCCACATCTCCGAGTGGTCCACGTGTAAAACAGGTTTTAGATCTTTAATGAGTTTGTCTTACATCGGAACACAATGGAGTTTATCATAAATGCGGTATCGATAAGTTGAAGTAGCGTACTTTTAGTCCGGGTGTGCTTTCCTTACTCCGTATCAACGAGGTTCGGATCCTTACTCCATATTAGTTATTACTCCGTATACATGAAGTCCCGAAATCCTTATCCCGTGTCAACGTTTCCTTACTCTCTGCATGAGGTAGATATGCGAAATCCTTATTCCGCATCAGCGCTTCCTTACTCGTGTGAGTTAGATATACGGAATCTTTATTCCGCATCGCGCTTCCTTACTCCGCGTGAGTTCCTTACTCCGCTTTAGTAATGATTCGGATTTCTTATTCCGCATCAGATGTCCTTACTCCGCATCGTTTGTCCTTACTCCGCATCGCTTGTCCTTACTCCGCTTGAATGAAAGACTCGGATTCCTTATTCCGAATCTTCTTTTCCTTAGACAAATTTGAGCGAAGGACTTAATTCTTTCTCTGCAACAAATCTCTCTTACTCCATACAAGGCGTAGACTCGGATTCTCACTCCACATAAAATGACTTAGTCCAATCAACAATAAGAGCGTGGAATCCTTAGTCCTTTTGACAGGTGATTAGTTCGTACGAGAGAGTCCTAACTCCGGATGAAGACTTGGTTATTTACCAAGTGTTAGACGACACTCATGATGTCCCGGATCATGATTATGTATCCTGTCCTTTGCTTTGCTCTTACAGGAGTAGGTCCGGATAACAATTTAATCTTTTGCCTGGACTTAAAATAAACATGAAACAACTAAAATCAAATTACATTAGGTTTGATCCGCATCATCCAAATTCTAGGTTTGATCCAACACTTATATATATATATATGTAATATAAATAGGATAAAATAATTGGAGTGTAATGTAATAATAATAACAAAAGGGAATATTACCCTAGCTTGAAATTGTAGACGTATGCTATGAATATTAATTGGGGTTTGTTATTATTTGTTGGTGTCGTAATTATCATTTGTGTCCCGTTAGTATGGGTTTGATGATTTCAATACTCTGATTGCTGTATTTACTAGATATTGAATTTAACATTGTTTTGTTCGTTGGTTTAATGTGCGTGAACTGGTGGGAATTTTGGTGGTGGAGTTTATTGGGATAACCTCAGGTCCCACATAGGGTTGGCAAGAGGCCACAGGTCCCTTATGTGACCTGGTTACCTCAGGTCCCATATGTGGCTGGTTGTCGATAAGAATACCATGGGTCCCACATATAGCTAACTGGGGAAAATTAGACCCCTTGAGGTTGGTCGTGGAAATCTTATGGATGGTTGGGTTACTTTGCAATTAGTTGTGACGACATAATTGTGATATGTTGGTTGCTTATTGAGGTTATATGTAATGTGAGTTGTTTCATTCCGTTGTTTTTATATATGCTTGTCGTGATAGAGTAGGACACTACACTAGCACTAGCGTACACTGTTCATATAGACTTGGGGTTTCATGTGTTAAGGTGGTGGAGATGGGAGTCACTCAACGGCACTCGTGCTCGCCCCTACTTTATTTTTATTTCCTACAGGTTGTAGGGACTAGCTGGTGGAGCTATAGCGAGTAGGTCGGGACATCCTTCGTGTAGGATTCATTTTTATTGATTGTTGATTTGTTATTTATTTATTTATTTTCCCAGGACATGGGTCCGTGGCGATTGTATGAACCCAATTGGTTAACCTTGTTATACTTGTCTACTTGCTTGAATATTTTAGTGGATCGGTGGTAAGTATAATTCTACCCTTTGTGGAGTTATATAGGAATTGGTGGGTCACTAATCCCCTCGATCCTTGTAGACTATAGTGTGGGCGTGGGGAAGTCGCGTTCCCACTTTTGTGATTTCGGAATTTGGGGGCGTGACAAGTTGGGTATCGAGCATAGTCTAGTGGACCTAGGTTAGTGAGGGGTGGTTGATAGACACTTAGAAGCTTGGAAGACTATAGGGAGAGCGCCTGATCAACGTAGTCCTTATATGTGTTCTTGGGTTGACTAAGGGTCCATCGGACCATCTTAGGAAGCATTTGGGTTGGGTGCATACATGCCGCAACCGATTGTGCATATCTAGGCACTAGAGATGATTTGCGTGATGCTATTCGATGACGTGTTTGTGTTGGTTGTATTATTGAATGTTTGTGATTTGATTTTTCCTTGGTGGCCGGTTCCACTTGACTGAAAATGCTATTAAGTTAGTTTAAACTTAGGAAGCCTAAGTGAATAACAACCTATTGTGATATGTGTGGATGAGAGGCTTGGAACCTCATTGTTAATTTGGTTGTTTGACAAGTACGCAATAGTTAATAGATATTGTTGATATGTGTTCGTGCGAATGACACCCAAGACTAGGGCTCAAGGTCTAGCAGAGGAGTCATCCATTTAGTCCTGAACCACAGGGACAACGAGTTCCGCAAGTGCCTTAGGTTCGAAGATTGCTACTCAGTTGGGGCACGATTTTGAGCCGATTCAAGGTACCATGCAGGGTACCATGAAGGAGGTTGCCGAGAGAAGTGATGCAGGGGGAACGAGGAGGCGGCAACGCCTCGGCATGAGCGATGGCGGAAGGTTCTAGAGGAGAGCCACCACAGGGCACGGCGATGCGCCCGCAGTACCTATTGATCGGGTGAGCCGGTTCCTAAAGCGTAAACCGACGAAGTTTGAGGCGAATACGAGACCCGATGAGGCCGAGGAATGGGTCAAGTGGACAGAAGACATCTTCGAGCTGATCCAGGTGCCCGAAGAGGTTAAGGTCCGTTTAGCCACGCATTTCCTGGTAAGTGGGGCCCGCAGATGGTGGGAAGCTTTGAAGCATGTTCGCGGAAGCAAGATGGCATGGGAGGACTTTGTGGAACTCTTCTACGCAGAGTATTTCCCTCGCTCTGTGCAGAAGATGAGGCGACGAGAGTACTACACACTGGAGCAGGGTAGTCGGACTGTGACAGAGTATGTCACCGCTTTCACTGAGCTAGGGAGATTTGCCCCAGATTCATGGACGGTTGAGGCTTATAAAACTCAAGATTTCATTGATGGATTGAGACCGTCAATCAGAAGGGGATTAAACATGATGGAGTTGACTACGTACAGTGATGCGGTCAACAAGGCACTTATTGTAGAGCGGGACTTAAACCAAATTAGGACTCAGAAACCAGGGAGCTCATCGGGGCCTAGCCAGAAGAGGCCAAGAGAGGAGCAGTCTAAGGGACAGGGAGACAAGAGGTCGGTGCCTAATTTTTCACATTCGGGGACCTCAGGCAGCTGTTCTGCCCCATGATTTTTGGGAACGTGTCGATCATGCAGACTTCGGAGACACAAGGAGGCGGATTGTAGGCGGAAGAGTGGTAACCCACTCAAGTGCTTTCGATGTGGGGGACTGGGACACAGGATGTAGAGAGTGTCCTTCGCCTGGTTCGGCTAGTGTTGCGGGGCCACGGTGACCTCGTGACCAGGGCCGGAGGAGCAGGGCTCCATATCGGAGACCGGCTCGGTCGGGACGGGTCCAAGACAGGGACGACTGCTACACAGCGGCCCTCGGCGGGAGGCCCCGGCTTAGAAGGGACAGAATGATCGAGCTACGACTAGTCGGTCGGCGGCGGTGTTCGAAGGGGAGGAACTATGCTATCACCGAGAGAGAAAGAAGTTCCACCGGTTGACGTGGCGAGTCAGGGGCCACTCGGTGAGAGGTACGATTTTAGTTTCACGCACTATTTGTACCGTTTTGATTGATACGGTGCTACGCACTCGTTCATCGTGCACTCCACCGTGGAGGGATTAGAGTTGAATTGTACCACTTGTTGATTAGCCCCTTGTGGTTGATACACCAGGAGGGGGCCTGGTGGTGATTGATAGAATGCTGTTTAGGATGTGAGATTACTCTAGGAGGTGTCAACCTTCGGTGTAACCTATTTGTGATGCACTTTAATGCCTTTGATGTGATTTTGGGTATGGACTGGTTGACCCGTGTAGAGGCTATGATTGAGTGTTATAGGCGTCAGTAACCTTCCTCACACCGGAGGGGACTCGGGTACTTTTGTGGGTGAATGGTCCGATGATGCATGCAAGTTGGGGCCTTTGAGGCAAGGATGGGGTGATGTAACCCATCGGTTGGCGATCCCAACACTAGTTGACCCCTAGCAAGGAGGGTAAGGCGGTGTTACCCAAAGTGGTGGATGATAACGTGCATTTATGCCGTTATTCTAGTGTAGATTTAGGCTATTAAAGAGCATGATTAGAGCTTAATTCATCCATATTTCTTAAATATTTGCTCTAACACCCTAGGAAGACTGCTTGGCCTATATATATGTGTTTTTGAGTTGTTTTGGCAGGTTTTTAGGCAATTTCATTTCATGGACATCACCCAAATCACTTCATTTACCAAAGAAGGAATTTTTTGGCAAAATAAAGGAAGGCCTGAGGAGGCAAAACAAGAGTGCACGCCATATGGACCATTATGACGTGCAAGGATTTTATTGCAGCCCTACCTTCTACACATTTCAAGGAAGCTTGGAGTAAAATTTCAGACCATTTAGAGGTGCACGTCATATGGCCATATAACGTGCAATGTGCCGTGCAGCCGGATTATTGCATCGATTCATTTGTTTTATTATTTTAAACACTTTTCTCTAAAGCACCTAGTTCAAATTATGCTTCGTTCGAGTTGTACTCAAGTTGGAAGAAGAATGGAAACCACTTATCAAAACTACGTCGTTTTGATAAGTGGCGAAAAACGGCAACCGGGACACTTATTGCACAAAGCTTTCCTCTATAAATAGAGGAGGAAGCAGTCCTTTTGGAGCAGACTTAGAGGGGGGCACGTTTTAGAGAGAGAGAGAGAGAGAGAGGCTAATGATTTTGGAGGCTAGGGTTCCGATCCTAGAGTCGCCGGCCCTAGAAGATCCGACGGCTGCAGAAGACCTAAAGTTGGAGTTTTGCTGCACCTACTTGAGGATGATGATCTTTATTTGTGATTGTTTATCCAAGAACATGTGTGAGTAGTTTCCTTTATCTAGGGGAACAATGTAGCCCCCTATGTTGTCAAACTGATTATTTGAATATTTGGTCTATTTAATTGAGATTGCATGTTTTATGAATCTATTCTTATCTTTTAATATCTGGGCTATACACCTGGGTTTTCTTAGCCTTAGTCTGAGGCTGATCTTTGATTCATAACATATTTGTGATTGGTGTGACCATTATCCTGTCATGAGTATGATAATTAGGCTTTGCATGTTGATGTCATGATGACCATTCAGGCAGACAGCACTTAGAAGGGCTGGCAATGACCAATTGCAGTACCTTGGCTTAGTTATAGCATGTTATCAATTAAATAATCTCAAGAACCTTAAAATCAGTAGAAACAACATAGGGAGGTGAAGTTGTGACCTTAGATGCCTTTAATCCTTGAATCTTAATCCTAAAATCAATTTGCTTTCTTTGTTTATTCGTAAAAACCAAATAAAAATTAGATCTTTAGTTATAAAAAGAATTCGTTTTTGCCAAGACATTTTATAGAGCAAGAGTAATTGAGTGGTTTGGTTTAAAAACTAGAGAACTAGGCTAATCCCTGTGGGTTCGACCCCTTGCTTGCTGCTGTTCTGTTTAGTACAAACTAAGGAAATTTATTATCTTGAAGAGAGGTTTAACGACATTAGTCAACTCTTTTAGAGAGGCTAAAAATTTGTCTATCAGTGGATCAGTTTCCCGACATGTTTCCCGAGGACTTGGTTGATTTACCACCAGAGAGAGAAGTAGACTTTTCGATAGAGTTGCTACCTGGGACAGCACCTATCGGTTAGCGGCATACAGATGGCACCAGTTGAGCTCCGAGAGCTTAAGAGGCGAGATAGATGATCTTTTGGCGCGTGGTTTTATTAGGGACGGAGTAGTTCGCCTTGAGTGCTTCGGTGTTATTTGCCAAAAAGGTGGATGGTTTGCTTCGGTTGTGTATTGACTACCGGTTGAACCAGGTGACAATGAAGAATAGATACCCCTACCGAGGATCGATGATTTGTTTGACCGCTTAAGGGTGCTCGTTGGTTTTCCAAGATCGATTTGAGGTCCGGATACCACCAACTACGGGTGCGGGAGTCGACATTCCAAAGACAACCTTGATTGCAGATATGGCCATTATGAGTGGCTAGTGATGCCCTTCAGCTCACAAATGGCCCAGCGTGTTCATTGGACCTGATGATCCAAATATTCACACCCTATCTCGATCGGTTCGTGATAGTCTTTATAGATGATATCCCGATTTATTCCCGACGAGAGCGAGCATGAGGAGCATTTACATGTGGTGTTGCGACGCCGAGGTACCATAGACTATACGCAAAATTCACGAAGTGTGATTTTTGGCTGCGTTGGTGAAATTTTTAGGGCACGTGGTATCATCGGAGGGTATCACGGTGAATCCCGGCAAAATTGAGGCGGTGATGTCATGGAAGCGCCCAACGAATGTTTTTGAGATTCGGAGTTTTCCGGGGTGCGGGTTATTATAGGAGGTTCGTTAAGGACTTCTCCCGTTTAGCCGCACCGATGACTAGCTTGACCCGAAAGGGGGTACGATTTGTCTTTTCGGGATGCTTATGAGAATGCTTTCGGTCGGTTGAAGGCCAGTTGACTTCGAAGACCTTTCCTGGTCCTGTCATGGAGGGTGTACCCTATGAGGTCTATTGTGATGCCTCTAATGTTGGTTTGGGTTGTGTACTCATAGAAAGGACGGGTAATTGCTTATGGTTCCCGTCGGTTGAGGACCCATGAGAAAAGTTACCCCACACATGATTTGGAGCTAGTTGCAGTGATCTTTGCATTAAAGAGTTGGGCAACACTATCTCCTTGGGGGAGAAGTTTGTGGTATACACCGACCACAAGAGCTTGCAGACATCTTCTCTCGCGGGATCCCGAATCTCGGGCAGGCGTTGGGTGGAGTATATGCAACGGCCCGGTTTAATCTTCATGATACACCCAGAAAGGGAATGTAGTAGCGATGCCTTAAGCCTGGAAGAGCAAGGCCACGGTGGCTCTCTCGGCTGTCAAGGAATAAGAGATGATGGGGCAACTAGTCGTTTGAGGTTACAACCAAGGAGTAGTGAGGAGGTATGCCGAGTGCGGTTATAGCGAGGCCAGTTGCGGCGTCGGGTTATTGAGGGCCGTTTGGGGGATGTGGAGTGTGAGGTCCTTTGAGATCGGATCGGATTGCCGTACTTTCTGCTGATTGGATAGAGGATTCCAACCATGTGTTGTAGCTTATCGAGGTCGATTGATAGTTCCATCTTCTCTCCGGAGACAAGTTTCGGGAATTCCATCACTCTCGTTTGGCTTCACCCCGGAGGAATGAAGATGTATCATGTGTTCGGAACGTTGGTGGTCGGGCCTTAAGAAGGTCATGCGGAGTTTGTTCAACGGTGCTTGACATGCCAGGAAGTCAAGACCGAGCATTTACGATCTCCGGTGAGTTGTAGTCGTTACCGTGCTGAGTGGAAGTGGGATCATGTGACTATGGACTTTGTCACAGGGCTTCCTGGTTCAGTAGGTCATGATACTATTTGGGTTGTTGTAGACCGTTTGACGAAATCTGCCCACTTTATTCGATTCGTGAGACCGATCCGGTCCGGACCTTGGCACATCGTTACGTCGACGTGGTGGTACGATTGCATGGTGTGCCGTTATCGATCGTCTTTGATAGGGATGCTCGGTTCACTTCACGCTTTGGTGGCGAACATAAATCGGCATTGGGCACCCGAGTGCACTTGAGTATAACTTACCACCCTCGAACGGATGGCCGGTTGGAGCGCACTATTCGGACCCTCGAGGACATTCTCCGTGCTTGTGTGTTGGATTTTGGTGGTTGTTGGGAGGCTCACCTTCCCATGGTGGAGTTCTCCTACAACAACAACGGCATCGTGCTATGATAGGGATGGCGCCATATGAGGCATTGTATGGGCGACCTTGTCACTCCCCTTGTGTTGGGCCCAGGCAGGGAGGCAGTTGTTTTGGGTTCCGATATGGTTCAGGAGACTACCGAGTTGGTTCAATCGATCCGACACGGATGTCGACGGCCGAGTCGACGTAAATTATATCTTGACGATGGCGGCGACCGCTGAGTTCGTCGTAGGATCGCATCTTCTTGCGAGTCTCGCTACGACGGGGCACAGCGATTTGGGCGGGATCCAAACTCTCACCACGGTTTGTTGGACCTTTTCCTGTCATTGCCATTGTGGGACCGGTTGCTTATCGATTGGAGTTACCACCCGAGCTAGCTCGTGTTCATGACGTTTTCCATGTCTCCCAGTGCGAAATATTACCTAGATTCTTCTCATGTGCTTGATTGGTGTGAGATAGAGTTAGTAGATGATGGTTCGTGGTAGAGGCACCGGCTCAATTTTAGACCGTCGGGGGCGGGTCTTGCGGGGCAAGACAATTCCGTTGGTTCGCATTTTGTGGCGTCATCGCAACATGGAGGAGCAGACAGGGAGCGCGAGAGTCGATGCGTGTTCTTCACCCCGAGCCGTTCGAGGACCAACGGCCCTAAGGTGGGGAGGATGTCAAGATCTTTACCATGCGTTGAGGTAGCTAACATTGTTTTCCTTGTTTATTTTGCTTGTGTTGCTGATATTCTTGGTTCGTGTGATTTGATATGAGTTATTGGTTATTTTGTTCATGGGTGTTGTTTTGTTTATCATGCTGGTTGTAGCTAGGTTATGCATAAGAAGTGTTGTCTTGTTAAGGATGACTTGTCTTTTCGATGACGAAAAGTCCTAAGGTGGGGAGGATGTAGAGACCCGTACCTGTATGGTTAGAGTTAGGCCAATAAGAGTTTGGAATATTTCTTCGACGAAAGGCGGCCTTAGAGCGAGCGTTTGAGTTATTATTAATATTATTTTAATATCCGGAATTTATTAGTATGCATTATTATTAATTATTATAATTACTTTAATATTTTGAGTTATTCCTATAATAATAAGTATTATAGTTGGGAATTTTATTATGGGATTATGATTGTTACTGTAGATATTTTAATATTTAGACTATAAATATTAATTGTAACATTATTATTATTTATTATGGTGAATTATTATTATTAATTATTATAATTATTGTTATTAATCAAATTATTATTATTATTATTATAATTATTACTATTATTAATATTATAAATCAATTAATATATAGATATAGGTATAAATAGAGGGGAACCTAGGGTAAAACCCTACATTAGTGGCTTCGCACTCTGGTAGGGAAGAGCAAGAATTAAAGCCATCGTGTTCTTGACCTTCCGAGTTTGAATCGTAGGTGATTCTTGATTTTCACTCATACTTATGCATGAACATTGTTGGATTTGTGTAGGTTGTATAATTATATATATATATATATATATATATATATATAACCTATGTAAAAAATGTATTTTGTTTGGGTCGTCTTGCGTACATCGCCGGTGTGAAGAGGATTGGATGGAAGGTGGCGTCGACACCACCTATGAAGCATCTCTTTCTTGCACCGTGCGAGGTGATGGAGGGAAGAGGAAGCGGCCGCGTCGTGTCGTGTGGCGGGCGAAGGCGTCATTCCATACGGTAGCCGGGCATTTGTGGAGCGTCTTCCTAGCGTCGTGTAGGGGTGAAGGAGGGAGAGAGAGAGAGTTGGCGGTATCTCTCCCGTCTAGTAGGTCGACCGGCGTCGCAGTTGGCCGCGTGTAGTGCGGATGTGAGGAGAGGGCGGCGGCGACGTGCGCCGCCTACGTGGCTGCGTGCTAGCCTGTGTGTGGGAGGAGAAAGGGGGCAGCTTCGTGCCGCCCAGTGCGTCCCGGCCAGCCCCAATGGGCTGGCAGTTAGGCCGGCCCTTTATGGGCCAATTCCCCCCCCCCCCCCCGGATGAATTGCTTATATATATATATGTAATATAAATAGGATAAAATAATTGGAGTGTAATGTAATAATAATAATAAAAGGGAATATTACCCTAGCTTGAAATTGTAGACGTGTGCTATGAATATTAATTGGGGTTTGTTATTATTTGTTGGTGTCATAATTATCATTTGTGTCCCGTTAGTATGGGTTTGATGATTTTAATACTTCGATTGTTGTATTTACTAGATATTGAATTTTACATTGTTTTGTTCATTGGTTCAATGTGCGTGAACCGGTGGGAATTTTGGTGGTGGAGTTTATTGGGATAACCGCAGGTCCCACATAGGGCCGGGCAAGAGGCCACCCGCTTATGTGGTTGGTTACCTCAGGTCCCATATGTGGCTGGTTGTCGATAGGAATACCGTGGGTCCCACATATGGCTAATCGGGGAAAATTAGACCCCTTGAGGTTGGTCGTGGAAATCTTATGGATGGTCGGGTTACTTTGCAATTAGTCGTGACGACATAATTGTGAACTCTTGTGCATACACAGATTGATTCAAAGCTTGCCGCACACTTTAAATATACAAGTATAAATATTTATACAAAAACATTCCTAAAAGACAACCTTGGAACTTGTAGTTCTAATGCGTTCGGGCACTAACTATTCCCGTTAGTCTCTCCGCCTTGACCGCCGCGGCTTGTGGAGCTCAAGATCTTGGGTTTAAGAGTATAAGTGCCTTTGTGAGTTCCCAAATATAATTAAAGTTGTGTCCACATATCCGGGTGATCCACGTGTAAGATTCTTCGTGTTCTCAACAAGTTTGTCTTACATCAGACACCACGAGCCGATAACCTTAAATGCGGTTAAATTGGAAGCAAGATCTTCTTGGTCCGGTGTAATTTTCCTTACTCCGTAGCTAATGAAGCTCGGAACCTTACTCCGTGTCGTTGGTTGCTTACTCCGTATCTATTTGATACTGGAATCCTTAGTCCATGCCGGCTTCCTTACTCCGTATGAATGAGAAGGTCGGAGTGCTTATTCCGTATCAGCGCTTCCTTACTCCGCATGTAAGTTCCTTACTCCGTATGTAAGTTCCTTACTCCGTATGTAAGTTCCTTACTCCATGTGAGTCTAAAGGATCGGATGACTTACTCCGTACTAGCACATCCTTACTCCGCATGAGTGAGTGGTCCAGATTCCTTACTCCGCATCTAAGTTCCTTACCCCGCATGAACAGGAGCAGGAGTGCGCTGAAGCAGGAGTCCGCAGGAGTATCAGCAGCCGCAGCTAGGAGGGCATCCGGAGAAGCAGAGGCATCCGGAGCAGCGGACCCGCTGACCGGATAGTCAACAACGGGAATGTTAATAGATAGAGAAGAAGGTCCAGCCTTAGCGGAGGACTGTGCATGGACCGGGCTGGAGGAGTTAGGGGACGGCACATCTGGAATGGAGGCCGGCGTAAGAAAGCCTTGGTCCACATTCCAGATGATCATGGTCTCCGGGGATTGAGTATGGCGAGTGTAAAACACCCGGAGATCGGTGTCAGGAATGGAGGCGGTGGGGCAAGGCCGAAACGGAGCCAAATGTCCGTTAAGGTGTCGGCGGAGAGATGGTCAAGGTAATCTCGGGGTTGAGGTAGGGGAGGCAAAGGAGCTTCCTGGAATAGATTCCGGGACATTAGCAATGCGGCAAAACGGCGGTATCAACCGCGGCAACAACAACGGAAGTGGAGGGGGTGGGGACATCCGCAGCAAGGGGTCAAGAAACAGCTCTAGGGGCACCGCGCTGAGATGGCCCCACAACCTCGGAGGGTTCGGCACGGACGCCGTGGCCGGGAGGCCCGAGAAATGGAGGGTGCCGCAACGGATCGAATCCGGGAGGATCGGTGAGCGGAGCCGACGCCGGGGGCATGGTCGTCGGAGGGGTCACCACCGAATCGCCTTGTTGTTCCATGGAAGGGAGAAGGCAGAGAGTCGCAGAGGGACGATGGACCGTCATGTTCCCATCAGGCGTAAGATAGCGAAGGTAATAAGCCGTAGGAAATGAAACAACATCGTAGCGGGCGAAATGATCCGGATGAAGATGCCGAAAGACAATGCTAAGGATGCGCCCGAAGGAAAGGTTCTTGGGTCCGGTCTGCAGAGAGTCGTAACGAACGTCCCCAGGCCATCGAAGACCTTCGAAAATGCCGTACATGGCCGTAAGAAGATCGTACGGAATGAGTCCCAGCGAAGTGCGAGCCAAGAACAATGACTCAAGATGACCGCCATACGGCGATAGCGGCCTTGGAAGGACTTCACCTTGTATTCCTTGCCTTTATAGGTGCAACCCATGGAAGCCGCCATGGGATCGGCATCGGGGCGCTGTGGTTCACCGAGGGGTAGGCTGAGAGCAGTGTGGAGAACGTTGGGGGTAATGAGGATGGATTCACCGCGAACATAGGAGATGATGGAGTCGGTGGTACAGCGGATCCGTTGGTAGTACTCGAGAATGTCGTCTACAAGAAGATCGATAGGATTGGAGATCAAGTCGAGTATGTGAGAGGCTTCTAGAAGAGGGCGAATATGGAAAAACCAGTCCGGAGGGTTGGAGATAGCGCTCCAATCGACCAGATGGCCGGGATTGACGCCAGAAAGAGAGGTTCTGGGTGCCATTATAGATGAAAGGTGAAGGGCGAGAGGGAAGGCGAGGTCTTTGGGGATTGAAGGAGCAATGAGAGTTTTAGGGATTTGAAAAGGGTAACACTCGTGCTTCGCAAGAATGACCAGAATATATAAGACCGAGTCCCTAAATGTCAGCGGGTCTAGGAATGTGGCGAGTGAAACAAGAACCGCTTGACAGGGGATGTCATTAGTCTTGATATCGATGCACCTCCGAATTAAAAGACGACGTGGAGACGACATGACCAAGTAAGGGTAACAATGCTTGCCTTTCGAGGAAGTGTGAGCATCCCAAGATATGCATTTAATGAATCATCATGATGCCTCCTCAAAAGCAAGCGATATATAATAAGACATGGATTATCACAATTTGACAAAGGTCGAGTCCGGAGGAATGAACCGATAATCATCCGGAATTAACGATAGTGTGTGACGAGTATCCTGATGAAAAGTAGACCGGGTCCGTAGTAACATAGCGCGGTTAAAGAGAAGTAGATTCCTTTGTTGTCAATAAGTCGAAGAGAAGAGAAGTACCACAACGCTTCAAATCCAAGACTATGGACTGGATTTATCGATAAGGGTGCAAAGAAAATCTAACCTGTAGCTTCACAAAAATAAGCTAAAAGTACAAAAGCTTAACAGGCAAGGATTAGTACGGATATGAGAAAATAATAGGTGCGAGCTATATAATCCGAACTAATGAGTAAAGCAGAACTTATGCATTACTAAGAATGAAATAGACATATACATACTAGAGAATGATCAATGTGATCGAATCAGGGCATATGTCGATAATAAATACACAAGTTCATATAGGTCAACATAAGGAAATCGTCTCCGCGAACGACGTAGCTAAGATTAATTAAAAATCATATGATTTGACCAAACTAGGATCCATGAGTGAAAAATGAGGAAGTGGACACATGTCAAAAGCAAGTAGTTGATTATCCGATTAAAATGCATGGTTGAAGAAAAAAATACATCCAAGCATGCCGCAATTTGTTTCAACAACGCATGTCCAGTGATCCTGGATGTAAAGGTTTAGAGGAGGGAGTATCTCGAGACATATTAGGGGTTATTAATGAGGTAATGGATGAAGCTTAGGCCCCCAGTAGACTCTCAATGAAAGGCTCCCCTCAAATAGACAACCAGAAAGAGGTCATGAGACATATACGGGGGGGGGGAGGGGGTATTACTTGAATAATTTATAAAGCATTTTCTCCCGTAGATTGTGCAATCCTCTCATAGACCTTTCCGCTTAAAGAAATTCAGCACGGTCTATCTTTTTAGGAAACTATACTTCGGAGTCGATCGATCGCGATTCGTATTCATCCACCAGGCATTTCGAGCTAACCCATTTTATTTCTTCAACAATACATGTTAATAGAGTAATCTAAATGAACAGCATTTGTCATGTGGTGATCGAAGGAAATTAAGATCATGAAACCAGAATGAGGTTAATCATATAAACTTTAATCATGTTTGCTTAAACGACTTCAACTGAAATGCAAGCATCATCCCAAATATGAAGTCGCTATCAATATCGAAGCATTTAAGCACATTAGGCAGAAGTATGATCATCATTAAGATCGATGTATCTACTACTATCAATAAAAGCATAATGCATGTTCAAAACAACTACTGATGGATAACAGGTGAGAAGCTATGCAGTAAAAGTCAAGCATACCTAATTTGAGAAGAAGTTCTAAAATCTTACATCGTGGTAGGGGCTTTGTAAGTATATCCGCCATTGATCTTCGAGAAGAACATCTTCCAGGGATATGTGCTTTTTAAGAACATGATCGCGAATGAAATGATGCCCGACCTCAATATGTTTTGTCTTTGGATGCACGACGGGATTATTGTTGATAGCAAATAGACTCGGTATTGTCACGGTAGAGTGGAACGGATGTCATGTTGAGCCGTAGTCGTAAGTTGACTTTGCATCCGTGAGAAGTCGCGCAAGAACTCCCAAAGCACTATATATTCCGCTTCAGGAAGATGTTGATACGGAATTCTACTTTTACCTAACCAAGAGATCAACTGCTTTCCAAGGAATTGGCATGTACCACTGGTGCTTTTCCTGTTTATGCGACACCCGGCAAAATTAGCATCGTAATATCCCGATAAGGCGAAGTTGGACTCTTGTGGGTACCAGAGTCCCAAATTAATTGTCCCTTTGAGATACCTTAATATCCGCTTTACATGAAGCATATGTGACTCTTTGGGATTCGCCTGATATCTTGGCAGATGCAAGTTGCAAACATTATGTCCAAAGCGACTTGTCAGAAGATACATCAAGGATCCAATCATCACTTCCTTCGCTTACATTCATTGATTTGCCATCAACATTCATTGATTTGCCATCAACATCCTGGGTCTAACTTGGCATTGACGGCATTGGAGTTTTGACGGGAGATGAACCTTCCATACCAAACTTCTTGATTAAGTCACGAGTATACTTAGCTTGGTTTATGAAGGTCCCTTCCTTCGGCTTGTTTGACTTCGATCCCAAGGAAGTAGGACAAGCTTCTCCCATCATACTCATCTCAAACTTGCTAGTTATCAACTTGGCGAATTCATCGCAAAGTTTCGGATTAGTTAATCCGAAATGATATCATCCATGTATATCCGTACGATCGTAGTGTGTCCTTTCTCTTTCCATAAGAATAGCTGGTGTCAATCTTCCTTTTTGAAAGTTGTGAGCAAGTAAGAATTCCGAAAGTGTGTCGTACCGTGCTCTTGGAGCTTGCTTCAATCCATACAAAGCTTTCCTTAGTTTGTAAACCAGATGTCCGGCCTTGGGTTCAATGAAACCCGGAGGATGTTCAACGTACACCTCCTTTTGAAGATCTCCATTCAGAATGCACTCTTGACGTCCATTTGATAAACTATGAAGTTTTCATATGAAGCATACGCCGAAAACATTCGGATTGCCTCAAGTCTTGCCACCGGAGCAAAGGTCTCATCATAGTCTATTCCTTCTTCTTGACGATTTCCTTTGGCTACCGGCCGCTTTGTTCCAGATTACAATTCCATCCATATCAAGCTTGTTCCTGAACACCCATTTAACTCCTATGACTTGCCGAGACTTAGGCCTTGGTACTAGAGTCCACACATTATTTCTCTTAAATTGATTCAGCTCTTCTTGCATGGCTTCTATCCAATTCGAATCCCGAAGAGCTTCATCCACCACCTTTGGCTCTATTTGAGATAGAAAACACGAGTAAAAACACATGTTGGAGGTGGCCGCTCTTGTTCTTACACCAACAGGTAGGATCACCAATCACTTGATCCGAGGGATGGTTTCGGGTCCATCCGTAATTCCGTGCATGTGATGGTTGATCTTGAATAATTTGAAGCCTTCCAGGTTAGGTGGTTCGGTGTATCTCCCGGCTGAGCTTCTTTGGACTAGATGTTTCCGTATTAGAAGGTATGGTAGAACTAGGTGGTTCTTCAACACCGTTTTCTTTCGGGTTAACTGTCCGAACGGACTTGAAGGTGCTCCGGAATTTTGGGTATCCGTAGGAGTATGTCCGGAGCTTAACGGTAGTCCCGAGTCCGAATCATCCGTAGCATCATCCATATAATTTCTTCGTGCTTCGCTGATGCCACGTGGTTGGTCGAATGTGTATCAGAACATTCATAAACTTCGAGTAATCGATGCCGCGTCCGGGACTCGCACATTAGAACTCGAAGAAGCAACTTTTGACCAATCAAGATTAGCTTCATCAAAAGTCACATGGATAGATTATTCAACTTTAAAAAGTTTTCTATTGAAGACCCGATAAGCCTTGCTATGTAATAAGTACCCGACAAAAATCCCATCATCGATTTTTGGTTCAAATTTATTCCTGGTTTCTTTGCCATTTATCAATATATAGCAAGTACACCCAAAAGCTCGAAATGTGAAATTGAAGGCTTTCGTCCTCTCCACATCTCATAGGGTGTTTTCATGGTAGATTTATTTATTAGAGTTCGTTTCGAACATAGCAGGCGGGACACGACCTCACCATGGGATCGAGAGGAAGGTTGCCCCCGCTAACATGGACCGCAACCCTCGACTAAAGTACGATTCTTGCGCCACCTACCCCATTTTGTTGTGGAGTTCGGGCGCAGAGAAGTCATGCTAATGCCCCGTTCGTAACAATATGATCTCATATCCAAAAAATCAAATTCTGTACCATGATCACTCCTGATGCACTTTATGCCTACCTTGTGAGTTGCTTATCCAGTTGAAAAGATCTACAAGATGCTCAAAAGTTTGATCCTTTGATTTCAGGAACATCACCCATGTGTATCTGAGGAAATCATCGATAACCACAAGGGTATATCTCGTACCAGCCAGCGAAGGAATGTAAATAGGACCACAGAGGTCCATATGAAGAAGTTGCAGAGGAGCAGCTATTAATTAACCGATTTGCTCTTAAAGCTATGTTTGGTCCGTTTGCCGAGTTGCCATTCTCGATAAAGAGTTGCTTGATCAAGTGATGCTAACTTAGACAGCGTCTTAAAGTTTAAATGTGCGCATTGCTTGTGCCATAACCAACTATCTTCATCTCAAGCTTTAGTGAGGAAGCATACAGGTCAAGAATTATTTCTTAAGACCACTGAGTATATGTCCCCATCTCTTGATCCGGATAACTTAACATCTCCGGATAAGTTTTCCCTTACTGTGCAGGTGTTGGACATAACGGAAACAATAAATCCTTTGTCACATAAATTACTGACACTTAGCAAATTATGCTTCAAACCTTCGACTAGTGCAACTCTAGTGATAGATACACAGCCGTTGGTTAAAGTGTCATAAGCTCAGAGATAGAAGGTACCTCGTATTTGCCATGAGGCGTACGTTCGGCTTAGAGTTGGCTCATCATCCGAGGATTCCTCCTCTTCTTCCGAGCCACTAATGTACTTTGTCACGAACGCCTTCCTCTTGTTTTTGCTGTTGTCTGAGGTGGTACGTCGAGGAGTAACCTTGTCACTTTTCTCTGCCGTCTTAGATTTGGATTTGCATTCCTTGGCCCAGTGACCGGGTTTCCCACAATTAAAGCATTCTTGGGAGCTCGACTCCGATTGTTCCTTCCTTCTGGATGATGAGGAGCCTCTTCTGAATCCTTTTCTACTTTTCCGAAGGAATCGTTCAAAGGATTTAACAAGAAGAGCTATTTCCTCTTTTGCGGCTGGAGTCGAATCTTCGACTCATCCGTATCATCCTCTTGATGATTACTCGGAGCATTCCGTAGCTTTGAGAGCTACCCCTTTTTCTTTCCGAGCTATTTTCCCATCACGGTCGCTGTATTTGAATCCGACCTCATGAGTCCGAAGCCTCCGTATATTTCTTGGGACAAGAACGGCGGCTTTTGTCCCTTGATCCGGAGTCGCTTGGAGTAGTAGCGATCCGGCAAGGATCGAAAGAACTTGTCATTGATTTGAGATCGAGTGTAGTGTTGATTGACGCTTTAGCTCTGAACGAGCTCGCCGAATCTCCGATGGATACTCTCAAGGGATTCGCCGTGTTTGTGATTGAAACTCTCAAAGTCCCGTCTCGAGAGCACATATCACGTTTTGCATCCGGGACCGACTTCCCCATAGAGGATTGTCGCTTTATCCCAAATAGCTTTTGCCGACGTGCAGCCTGGACGTCCGTGAAAGCCTCGAATCCAAAGACGATGTAATGTAAGCTGAGCCTTTTCGCTAGCGCACTTCCAGGCTCTTTCATCATTGGTAAGTTCGGCATCCGTCTTTGGCCTTCTAACTCCATGTTCTCCGATTGTCATCGGAATTGGAATCTCCCGATGAAGACAGGCCACATGAGATGGTCATGGCATACCATGAACATCTTCATGTGAGCTTTCCACCGGGGAGAAAAGCTCAGGTGAATTTGGGCGGTTTTGTCGAGTAAAACCGAACCCATGGTCGGGCGAGTAGAGGTAAAGCAGAGGCTGAGGTGGGACGACGTTTTCACCGGCGCTCGATTCGGGACGGGCTCTTGTGCACCTTCAGAGTTAAGGCGAGTGTTGAATAAAGCATACTACTTTCTTCGGCCATTGCTGAGAGTGAAAGAGTGGGATCTCTACTTAGAACAAAAAGAACTTGCTCTGATACCACTTGATGGTCCCTTGGAGCCTAGAGGGGGTGAATAGGCTCTTATCCAAACTCTTTATATTCTCTTATGACACAAACAGTTATCTAGTTAAGGGATAGAATCACCATGGGAAGATAACCAGATAGTGGAAGTATTTTGTTTTATTATCAAAAGATAAATACAACAAAATAGAGCAAGACTCTTTTACACTCGTTTATAAAAGGATTCACACTCTAGCCTATATTATCTCTTTGAACTCTTGTGCATACACAGATTGATTCAGGCTTGCTCGCACACTTTAAATATACAAGTATAAATATTTATACAAAAATATTCCTAAAAGACAACCTTGGAACTTGTATTTTTGGAATGCGTTGAAGACTAACTATTCCTCGGTAGTCTCTCCGCCTTGACCGTCGTGGTTTGTGGAGCTCAAGATCTTGGGTTTGAAGAGTATAAGTGCCTTTGTGAGTTTCCAAATATAATTAAAGTTGTGTCCACATATCCGGGTGATCCACGTGTAAGATTCTTCAGGTTCTCAACAAGTTTGTCTTACATCGGGACACCACGAGCCGATAACCTTAAATGTCGTTAAGTTAAGCAGATCTTCTTGGTCCGGTGTAATTTTCCTTACTCCGTAGCTAATGAAGCTCGGAACCTTACTCCGTGTCGTTGGTTGCTTAATCCATATCTATTTGATACTAGAATCCTTAGTTCGTGTCGCTTCCTTACTCCGTATGAATGAGAAGGTCGGAGTGCTTATTCCGTATCGCGCTTCCTTACTCCGCATGTAAGTTCCTTACTCCGTATGTAAGTTCCTTACTCCGTATGTAAGTTCCTTACTCCATGTGAGTCTAAAGGATCGGATGACTTACTCCGTACTAGCACATCCTTACTCCGCATGAGTGAGTGGTCCAGATTCCTTACTCCGCATCTAAGTTCCTTACTCTGTGCGAATAAGGACTCGGGTCCTTATTCCGCATATGTACTTTCTTACTCCGTGTGTATGAAAGACTCGGATGCCTTACTCCGTGTCTTCTTTACTTTAGTTCATTTGAGTGAAAGACTTAACTTTTTAGCTCCGTGTTGACTCTTTTTACTCCGTGCGACCTTGTAGACCAAGATTCTTACTCCGCATCGGGTGACTTAGTCCGTTTGAGGCATTAAGAGAAGATTCCGTAATCCGTAGCTTTTAAGTTCTTAGTCCGTACGGATGTTGCTTATTCCGTATGTATTGGTGACTTGGTTATTTACCAAGTGTTTGACGACACTCACTCTTGTTCGGATCGGGATTATGTATCCTGTCCTTAGCTTTGCTCTCACGAGTGTATCTTCGGATTAATAACATATCTTCTTGGAATGATCAAAGAAACACAAAAGATCTCAAATTAAATTACATAGGGCTTTATCAAGCATTATCCAAATTCTGGGCTTGATCCAACAATTAACCTTGTTATACTTGTCTACTTGCTTGAATATTTTATTGGACCAAAGGGTAAGTACAATTCTACCCTTGTCGGGAGTTGTATAGGAATTGGTGGGTCACTAATCTCCTCGATCCGTGTAGACTATAGTGTGGGCGTGGGGAAGTCGCGATTCCCACTTCTATGATTTCAGTCCAAGCGACACCAGGCACTCACAAACACGCGTTTTACTCAACGGACTACAAAATTACATACCCAAACCGATATAAACCACTTACTCCACGTATCTTATGCTAAACCATTAGATCTAACCCAAAATTAGGTTTCTCCCAAAACCTAGGATTCATACTCAATTTCATAAATCATGATAAATTTGTGCATATTCAAAGACAAGATCAAGATAATAGGTTCAAGGACACCTACCTGGAAAGATTATTTGCATCCACGAATTCCAATTGCCCCAAATCACCAAAGGAAGCTTTTCACCTTCTCTCTCTCTCTCTCTCTCTCTCTCTCTCTCTTGCTCAAACGCGCACGCACCAGGCAATTAGAGGGATAAGGAAGTTTTTAATTATTTATATACTACTCGCCAATAATTGACCTCCCAAGGTTACAAACTCCAAATTGAGCCCAATTATCGCAAAAATGCGTGAAATGACGAGCACATCATCGCTCAGATGTTTGCATACTCAAATGAACGCTCGAATGCAAGGTCAACCAATAAACCCCCGAAAAGTTAACAATTGGGCCACTCGGGCCCGACCCGAACGGCCCCGACCCAAATCGGGCCCAAGTATTGTCAAAATGCTCACATCGACGGCTACACTACCGTCTAGATAGTTGCATTCCCACAAAATGGCTATCTCTCAACACTACCCAAATACGAGTCTTTACATCCTCCCTACCTTAGGACTTTTCATCCTCAAAAATAAAACACATGCCCAAATAACATAGCAAAATTTAAGCTCAAGCACCGCACAACAACAAGACACAAACACATGATCACCAACCACACATGTGCAATGCAACTCACAACAAGCCAAACAAGATGCCAACAAACAATAACCATATCTCTAGTAGAACCACATAGAAAACATACGCAAAACAAATGCATAAACCAGAACTCATATCTCAGGGAAGGTCCTCACATCCTCCCCACCTCGGGACTCGATCGTCCTCGAACGGACTCGATTGAAGAATCCGCATCCGGGCTCTCTTTCTCCCAAGTCTGCCCTCCATGCCTCGGTGTCGCCATAACACCCGGACCGGTGGGATCGTCTTGCCCCACAAGACCTGCTCCCGCTCGTCCAAAATCTCGTGTCTGATCTCAATAACGGCACCATCATCGCCAAGTCTATCTCGCGATAGTCCAACACATGAGAAGGATCTAGGTGATACCGTCTCAACCGAGACATATGAAACACATCATGTACTCGCGCTAACTACGGTAGCAAAGCTAATCGATAAGCCACCGCACCCATGGTGGCAACAATCTCAAATGGCCCCACAAAACGAGGGGAGAGTTTGGATCCATGTCCAAACCTCCGATGCCCTCGACGCGGCAAAACCCGCAAAAATACACGGTCCCCCACCTCAAACTACAAGGGTCGACGCCTCGGGTCCATGTATGACTTCTCGCCACTTGGGCGTCAATATTCGCTGTCGAATTAATCGCACTATCTCCATGGTCTCTCGAACCATATCGGGACCGAGAACCGCTTATCTCTCCCGTCCGTGCCCAACACAAAGGTGACCTACAAGGCCGCCCATACAGCGCCTCATACGGAGCCATCCCAATCGTGGCCTGATAATCGTTGTCGTAAGAGAACTCCACCAAAGGAAGGTGAATCTCCCAACAACCTCCAAAATCTAGGACACAGCACATAACATATCCTCGAGCGTCCGAATCATTCACTCCGACCGACCATCCGTCTCAGGGATGAAAAGCCGTGCTCGGGTTCACCCCGATACCTAAGCCTCACTACAACTGTCTCCAAAACGAGAGGTGAACCTCGCATCCCGATCAGATACAATAGACAATGGGACTCCATGCAATCGCACAATCACATCCGGATACCCGTGCCAAAGTCCTCACCGAGTCTGTCTTTCAAATCGGGTTAAAATTCACCGATTTGGTTAATCGGGCCACAATAACCCATATAGTGTCGTGTCCCCCCGGAACGAGGAAGTCCAGTGGACAAAATCCATGGTTACGTGCTCCCATTTCCACTCTGGCACCGGCAATGACCGTAACTCACCAGCTGATCTCAAGTACTCGCCTGACCTATCGACAGGTCAAACACCTCCTCACATAATCAGCAACGGCCTTCCTCGGGCCTGGCCACCACTTCTACCTCCTCACGGCATGGTACATCTTGGTCCCACCAGGATGTATAGCTAATCGTTACCGGTGAAATTCATGAAAAACCTCCTCCCGAAGAGAAGTGGGAACTACCGGCCTACCCCCTATACCGCAAGTACATGTTCTACATCCTCAACCAATCGAAGAGGCCTGCCTTGTTTAAATCCTGCCTTAATGACCTCACAAGTCAACGTCCCCTAGTTGATCGTCCATGATCCTATGCCGCAACTCGGGACCGTTATAATAACACCGAGCATCCCTCACCCATCACTAGTCACCATCTGCAACCTCATCGTTGCCAACCGTCCCATCATTTCCCATTCCTTAATGGCACAACGGGCAACCACGGCCCTACTCTTCCTACTCGGAGCATCCGCCACCACATTACCCTTACCTAGGGTATACAAAGAAATCAAACCGAAACCGCCGCAGTACTCTACCCACCGCCTCTGGCTAAGGTTCAGGTCCTCTCGAGAAAAGATATATTGTAAACTCTTGTGGTCCGTATATATCACAAATTTCTCCTCAAGGAGATAATGCTACCGGATCTTTTAAAGCAAAGATCACTGCAGCCCAACTCCAAATCATCGTGGGATAATCCCGCCATGTGGTCTCAACTGCCTAGACCCATAAGCAATCACCTATCGAGTTTGCATCAACACACAACCAAGCCCCACCCCGAAAGCATCACAATACACCTCGAAAGGTACACCCTCCCGTGGAAGAATCAGGATAGGTGCTAAGGTCAATTGTGCCTTCAACTCCCTAAAAGCACTCTCACATGCATCAAACCAAACAAAAGGAACTCCTTCCTAGTCGCGTGTCATACGAGCTGCCAACCCGGAAAAATCCTCCACAAGCCTTCGATAGTAGCTTGCCAAACCAAGGAAGCTACGAATCTCAAACACATTCGTGGGCCTCTTCCACAACATAACCGCCTTGATCTTCTCGGATCCACCGTGATACCCTCCGAAGATACCACATGCCCCAAGAAATTCACCTGTTGTAACCAGGAGTCACACTTTGTGAACTTTGCATACAACTGGTGCTCTCGCAAGGTCCGCAACACAACCCCGCAAATGCTCCTCATTCTCCCTCTTGGTCATTGAATACACCAAAATATCATCGATGAACACCACAATGAACATATTTAAATATGGAGCAAACACCTGGTTCATTAAGCTCATAAACACCTGTGAGCATTTGTGAGCCCAAACGGCATCACAAGCCACTCATAATGCCCATAAAGACAACCGAATGCGGTCTTAGGGATATCTCGCCTACCTAACCCTCAACCGATGGTATCCAAATCTCAAGTCTATCTTGGAAACCATCTCGCACCTCGAAACCGAACGAACAAATCATCGATCCTCGGCAATGGATACCTATTCTCAACATTCAACTGGTTCAGCTTCCAATCGTCTATACATAGCCGAAGCGAACCATCCGCCTTCCGGCGAACAATACTAGAGTGCCGCCTTCATCCGCCTTCCACCGGATAAAGCCTCGTGCCGAAGATCATCTATCTCGCGTCTTGAGTTCTCTAAGCTCTATCGGCACCATCTGGTAGGCCGCCAACCTAATAGGTGCTGTCCCTGGTAACAACTCAATCGAAAACTTTACCTCCCTCACAGGTGGTAAAACGACTAAGTCCCTCGGAAACACATCCGGGAATCTGATATACAATGGGCGGCAAAACAGCCTTCCCTCTCTCCTCTTGTCAACCAACGTCAAGGTCGCTAACTGGTGGGTCACATCACCCCACCCATGCCTCAAAGGTCCCAACCTCGCATGCCTCCTCGGCCACTCACCCACAAAGACACCCCGTGTGCCCTCTGGGTGTGAGAAACGTCATACGCGGTCGAAACAATCAATCTTGGCCTCCACGTAAACTAACCAATCCATACCCAACATAACATCAAAATCTTCTAACTCCATAATATACAAATCACATAACAGGTTTACACCCCCAAGTGTTACCCGACAAGCACGACATATACTCTCAAGTATCACAATTCCACCCAAAGTTGAAGCAACAATCGTAGACCGACTAACTCGTCTCCGGTCTAACTCCAATCCAACCACCGTAGCATATAAAATAAAAAGAATGGGTATCACCAGATCAATCAAAACCGAACAGATAGTATGAGAAATGATGATAGTACCTCTCACCACTGAGGGTCCTGGTCTTACCTTGTCTCATCGGTGGAACCCTGCCTCTCTACAAGAAGGGCAAAAGTCCTCGCTCGTGGCCCATTACCACCAGGCTGGGCCCATTGGGGCCTTGCCCCGCTGATCAACAGACCTTGTGCCTCCCATCGAGGCTCTCGCACCGCTGGTTGCGTCGTGTGCTCCTCGCCGGTGGCACCGACCTCCGAGACGGAGCCCCACTCCTCTATCCCCGCTCTCTCGGACGAGGGCTTACATTAATGGTCGAGCTAAGGGTAACACATTCCCTAGCTCCGTGTCCCACCTTCCCGCATCGGAAGCATGTCATCTTTTTCCTCGAGTAGTCTCTCTATACATGCCCGATGAAACCACAACTCCAACGGCACCGGCCTTCCCTACGGTCGAACTGCCAGGTCCCACCACCCGGCCGGAAACCCTCCGTACTTGCCTCTTCTTAGATCGAACCGCACCGCTCTCCCGACTGGCCTCTTCCTCGCTCGGACCTCGCCGAACCGCTCGCCTCTCTCGTGCTCGCTCGATCCCCGACCTCGCTCAATAATGAGTGCCTTGTTGACCGCCTCCTTGTAGCCGGTCAACTGCATCGGCCCGCCTTATTTTTCAAAGATGACCTCAATCCCCCGAATAAAATCTTGCGTCTTACGGGTTTCCTTCTCCCATGCCTTAAGAGCAAAACCGCCCTAAATCCGTGAAGGCTTACACATACGCACCCACCATCTCGGCTACCTCGTCGAAGCTCATAATACTCTCTCCGTCGGGCATACGGTCCGAGTTGGGAAAATTCTCCCAAAAGAAGCGCTCCACAAACTCTCTCCAGCTCATCCGATCGCCATGGACGGCTCTAGTGGACTCCCACCACCTGCGTGGGATACCCAATAGATAGTGTGTCGCCACTTGCACTGCTCGTCATCCTGTACCCCAATCATCTCAAAGTTGTCCTCTCGTCCACCTAATCCGGTCCTCGGCTGCCTCTGGCCGTGAACCATCCTCAAAAGTCCCGGGTGCGTGTTTCAAAACTATGCAGCCCCGCCCACTCCTCATTGTGCCGGCTCTCTCACGACCTCCTCGCTGGCGCACATCCCGCACCACCCTCGCCTCCTGCTCGAGGCCGCGGTGGTCGCCGAGGCTACTCGCTACCTCTTTTAGCTCATCCACCTCCCTATTCATCTCCCTCATCGAGCCCCACATACCCTGCATGGCCTCCTGTAATCGGAGCAACACCTGAGCCAAGTCAGGTCCTATAACGAGAGCCAGGGGAACTCTATGGCGGACACCGCTGCCCCAGTGCCCCGACTCTATCGTGGGCTCCTCTGCCGGGCCCTGGCCTCGGACAACTCACCTCGGTGGCGCCATCACACTGGCAACAAAAATAAACAACAAACAATCAACACTAGCACTGCTAGCGTAAACAGCCATCGAAGGCATAAATCAACTCGTAGGTTCTCACCACACGACCTGTAGGTCTACAACCATGCATATAGCATCGTGTCACCCCTCAGGGCACACAAAATCAAGTCCTGCCTCTCATGGCCACGTGCCATCCTGGCACCACAAATAATCACATCACACACAAAGACAATCTAGTGCCCTATATGCACACAATCATACCACTAGAGATGCATCCATCCCCACATATGCTCCTAGGATGATCTAACTGACACCAACATAACCTCGAATACATGTAAGGACTGCGTTGATCAGACGCCCTCCCTATAGTTTTCCAAGTCACATGGAATCAATTAACCACCCCTCACTAACCAAGGTCTACTAGACCATGCTCTGATATCGGTAATCCTATACTTTCCCATACAACATCATACATACAATAAGTTAAACTGTCATACAAACATCATAAGATAAACAATATATAATACAACTGTCCACGGACCCCTGTCTGGGATATCACACAAAACAATACGGAATACAATCTTCGGATCATACATCGAGCAAAGGCCACATCTTCCTACAAGAAAGTCCTCCACTAGTCTCGGGTCACACCTAAAAAGGGGAAATAACAAGTAGGGGTGAGCGACAAGCCAAGTAGGTGACCCAAAAACTCCACATCATGCAAACATACAAGTTTATATTATATGCTCATTGTACTCATGCACCGGGTAGTGTATACAATCATCGAGACACGGCCGTAAATAAATATCGGGACCCACTGCCCACACGGATAACGCGCTTGTCCACGATCCTCTATGGGATCCCACCAAGGCACTCAGCCCTAGCTCCACGAGCTCAACTGGCTCAACACAATCCTCAACGGGATCTCAACTCAGGGCACTTAGCCCTAGCTCCATGAGGTCAACGGCTCACGAGGTCAATGGCTTAACACACGTGCCTTGGCCTCACGATGAGAACCCAACAAGTCATAAAAACCCAAGCCCCAATTCCTTAAACCAACATACCAACACCAATATGGCATTAAGGTTCACCACACTCCCTTTATAACTAAAGCCGATTCTTCACAAATCGATCATCATTCCTTGACCAAGGAAGGAGATACCCATAGAAGTTGTTTCCTTGAAATAAAAAAGTCCCGACATTGGGTCTCCATATCATAACTAAGATAATCTGATTTTTGGGGATTTTTCCGAGATGTCTAACCCCACTTTCCAACAATTAACCTCGCGAAAAATTGGATTTTTTCGAGATTTTACACTAAAACCCAATTTTCACGTTTTCAAGGAGTGGAAATTTAATTTTCTAGTATTTTTCTTTGAATCCAAAAGGGGGGATATTTCGCTATTTACATTGTAACTTAAGTATAATACTTGACTTAGAGGTTACAATGTAAATAGTCCACCAAAGGTCAGAGTAGTTGCAATCGTCATGAGCACTGTTAAGGATTGACGTTGTGGATGAAGCTACGGATTGAAGCTGCGATGGAGCTCGCTGAAACACGAGCGAGCAGATGCCGCGGACCTGAAGTCGCCGACTATGAAGATGTCGACCGAGGGCTACTAACCTGTACTGGATGTGAACTCCGTCGACAATGAACTCGCCGGCTTACGTTGCTGATTGTGAAGCTACCGACTCAAGGTTCGCCATCGCAAAGCCGCTAACTACGACCTTCAACCCTAAAGTTTGTCCAGGGTACTATTTATCGTCGACGGCTACACTACCGTCGAGAAAGCATCTTGAGCCAATAGGAATTGAAAAGGCATCATGGGCCAACAGAATTGAAAAGGCATCTTAGGCCAACAGAATTGAGAAGGTATCTTGGGCCAACAGAATTGAAAAGGCATTTTGGGCCTACAAGAATTAAGAAGGCATCTTGGCCAACAAGAATTGAAAAGGCATCTTGAGCCAACAAGAATTGAGAAGGCGTCTTGGGCCTGGAAAGATGTTAATGATTGCTTTAATTTGGGCTCCCTACGAGTTCACTTTGGAGATCGCTCTACGAGGTGACCCGAAAAGAGAGGAACTTTGTTCGAGTGTCGAAATAGTTCTTTTAGAGCTTGGGGAAACTCCAAAGAAAGACTTGTAGATTTAAGCAACGGAAGCTTTTTTAGGTTTGATGGTAAGCTTGTTGAGGATGTTCTTTTGGGATCTTCGGAGGCAATAACGTTCTGAAATTGTAGAAAATGCTAAATGTATGCAAATGGTGCATGTAATGCAATATGATGTATGTAGGGGCCGGGATGTATCTCAATGTCCAAGGGAGAGTTTGGATGATATTCAATTTTCCAAGGAACTCTTTTTCCTTGGCTTAGGAGACCTTTCCATCTTGCTAGGGAGCTCTCTTTCTATGGACGGAGGGCTTATTTGACTTACCTTCGCTGTGTTAGGAGCTTTGACTTGGGAATAGGCAGGAGCTATTGGTACTCCATGGTTTTGAGGTTTTGGAGGCAGTTGAGATTAATGCTTTGGGGTTTTATTCAATTGGACTGTGGTTCTTGATTGCCTTGAGGGGTTTAACCTCTAGAGGTTGGCCTTTCTTACCGAACAATTTACTCAATTGGATTAGGGTTATTTATTACCTTCACTTGACCCTACTCATATGGCAACTCCAAAGGAGCCTACCGGAATTTATGTAGTCTAATTAATAGTATGAAATGAAGCTGGTAAACATGATTGGGGAACAAAAAGGATTTTGTTGGTCTCATTACAAAAACATACTTATATCATATAAAATGCCATTTGTTATCATCCAATAAACATAATTACAAGTCTTTAAAAGCTTAATGTACAAATTTGATTCGAGTGTGCCTCAGTTTGATCAAGTCTTCAACTATTTACAGTTCGTTGGACCCCATTTTGTCCAGGTGGACATACTAACCCATTTTATATATTTATCCGCCCATGCCATATATCTTGTCAACGGTGCCAGGAAGCCCAAAGTTGAGAACCTCTACTACCAGCCTTTGAAGGGCCCCAAAACCAACGCCCAGGTGATAGAGGATGAAATTTGGAGACTAACAAACTTGACCATGCTCAAACCGACTTAAAACAAAGGAGTTATGGCCAAAACAGATTTCCGAAGAAAAAGTCAAACTCGCCAAAAGACAGACAATGTCCCTCGTCAAACCGCCCGAAAATGTACTTGTGTAAAATACTCCAAAATGTCTATTTTGGCAATACGGATCTTCCCAAACAATCCCCAAAAGTTGGTCCATTGTAGCATTTTGTGTGGGGGTGAAAAGGTAATTAAAACTAGCCTCGAAACTCATAGCCTTCCTCATCTTCGAGGATTGACCTTCGACACTTGACTCCGACCTTCGACCCTCCAATCCGTGCCTTCGAAGGAAGACCTCCGAGTCTCACGACCCTCCTATCCGCGACCTTCGAAGGAAGACCTCCGAGTCCACGGCCCTCCACTCGCGACCTTTGAAGGAAGGCCTCGAGTCTCCGATTCGTGACCTTCGAAGGATAACCTTCGAGTCCGAGACTCCGACCGGTTAACCGGTGGACCATGACCCTTGACTTTCAACCCTTCGACCCTTGCCCTTTGACTCTTGCCCTTCGACCCTTGCCCTTCGACCCATTGACCATTGACCTTTGACCCACCGAACCGTCTTCCCACCGACCTTCGACCTGCCGACACTCGACTCTTTGACCGTTGACCTTCACCGTTTGGTCGTATTCCATAGAATCTTTCCCGTGTAGTCACGAGACACGTTTTATGCGCTGCCATTCGACAACTATTTTTTCAAAACCTATCGGTCATAGGTGTTAACGAAAAATTAAAAAAGGACAATCACGAGCCATACGAGTCGCGGACCACCCGACAACGCATAGAATTTGGAAATAAAATACCGCATCAATAATACAACATTAAATGCCGCAATTAGTAAGAGGCACGACCCCTTTAAATTCAATCTTCTGTCATCCACGTGAAAAAGAGGGAGGAGAGCAAAAAAAAAAAGGGACACGAAGAAAAAAGAATAGAAGAAAGTACAGAGTGAAAAAAAGGACACGAGTAAGAAAAGAATAGAGGTGGACAGGAAAACAAAAAAGGCTTTAGTTATTTGTCCAAGAAGAGCTCACACTCGAGAAGAAAACAAAAGGAAGAACGCCAGTTACGCCCATTCAAAAAGAGAACACAAATAATTGTGCAAGCAAAAAAAGAAGAGAAACAAAGTTCCTTTAGTTCTGGTCCGCAAGATTCAACCTCTCGGCCTAATTCCAACCGACCAGCCTTGGAAGTCTCACCCTCAAGGGATGTACTTGCAGTTCCACCCAAAGCCAACATTCTTATTTGCGTTCTAAGCCAATGCTGCGGCACCGAAGTCAAGAAGAATTATAGCAGTGTCTAAGCTCAAGACAAAGTCGGTTTCATTATTATAATGATATCTATATGGTCATTATTCTTATCACTTGTGTTGATTTCGTTTAGTTGTTTCGTTTATTGTTCTCATTGTTTTGCTGTTATTTTCTATTCAAGTTGTAATATGTAATAGCCCATAGTAAAAACAAAAGCAAAAAAAAAGAGAAAACAAAAGGAGAGACATGAAAAGCAATAAAAGAGAAAAAAAGTGAGCTTTTAGTTATGTCACAATCACACACTTCACATTTGTTTTGATGTGTGTTTTCTCTAAACAAAAAAAAACAAAACCAATGTTTTTCTCTAAAAAAATGAAAAATGGGGATTTTGCTTAGGATGTATTTTGCAAACAAAAAACAAAAACAAAAAAAAGTCTTCAAAGCACATTTCATTTTTCTTAACGTCTGGAGGAAAAAACAAACCAAAACCTTAGGATTTCATTTTTCACTTCAAAAAAAAAAAAAAAGCAAAACTTTTTAGGATTCCCTTTAGAAATTTAGGATAAAATAATTTTAATCATAACTTTGACAAACAACTTAGCCAAATAAAAAAACTTAGATTTTAGGAAAACAATAATGTCTTCACCCAAACAAAAGGAGGAAAAACAAATAGAAACCTCCTCCTCCTATAGGTACCGAAAGGACATTGTAGGGGTATTAATCCTTCCCTACACGTAACCAACCCCTGAACCCTTATCTCTCGGTAATGTAAACCACCCACATTTTAGGTGACCAATCGCACCCCAAAAAACAACAGACGACTCTATACATTTCATCACTCGGTTGCGGCCTTGATGAAAATTATTGATGACAAAGCTATTTAGGACCTTATTTTATGTGGTTTCGTTCCCTCCTAGAGTCTAATTGATTTTGTCCTTCATGATATGTTGTCACCTTTGTATTTTACCCTGGTGCCCTTTCGGGTTTTCACAAAGTTTGCCTTTGCTCTTTTTCTTTGTCTTTTGCTGAGCCTTGTATTTTACCCTTGTGTCGCTTTCGAGTTTTCACCAAGTCTACTCATTCCTAGATTGGCAATATAGAAATGGAAATCTTGTTGAGGGTGTTTAGTTGTGGAACTTTTTGATATGAGAGTTAAGCATAAAACTTTTTTCATAAGCATTGTTATTCACCGGGTTTGGAAGCTCATCTCTATCCATTTTTACAAGGATCAATACACCTCCCGAGAATGCTTTTTTCACAACATAGAGGCCTTCATAATTGGGAGTCCACTTGCCTCTATGGTCGTGTTGAATTGGTAAGATTTTCTTGAGGACGAGATCACCCTCTTGAGAGCTTCCGGCTTCATCTTTTTATTATAATTATTTATCATTCTCTCGTTGATATAACTGTCCTATGTAAACAACTACCAAGCATTTGTCTTCAATTAAATTCAACTACTTATAATGGCTTTGGGCCCATTTTGCTTCTTCGAGTTGAGTATCCTTCACGCCTGCAGATGATTATGCCCAAGCTTTTTCCCTTTGCACGTCTTCACGTCAAAAAAATACGCCCAAACTCTTTCCCCTTTGCACGTAACACCTAGATTTTTCGCCCACTCTTTCCTTTTCCCAAGATCAAAATCAAGAAAATCAAAAACACAAAAAACTCTCCTTCCCATAGTCTTTCTCTCTCCCTATGAGTTCCCTTTCCAAAAACAAAACACTCCTTCTCTCACTCCTCTCTCGTATGGGTTCTCTCACCAAAAATAAAAATCTCTCTCACAATTTATCCTCCCTCCCTCTATCACGTTTAAATCCTTTCCATCAATTTCTCTCAACTCCAACATACCACCGTAGTCTCCAAATTAAATCCTAGCTGATCTTCATAATTTGTGCTACTAGAATTTGGCGATTTGGTGATTTTGTGTTCAAGCAGTGACTTTCGGTGTAGATAGGATAGTTCAAACGGGCAACCGTAGTTGAAGCCCCAAAGTCATTCAGGTTACCTTGTATTTGTTGATTTATTACCTTTTTAGTTTATTTATATTTATGCTTGATGTAATATTTAGTGTTTTTTTTGTATTGTTGGTATATGTTGTATTTTCCTTGTATTTTCTTGTTGTTGGTGTATGTGTATATGTTGTATGTTATAATATGTAAAGTATATTAAAAAAGGCAAAAAAAAAAGCAAAAAAAAAAAAAACAAAGAGAGGCACGAAAATGAAAAGAACAAAGAGGAGAAAAAAGAAGAAAAAAGAGGGCAACTTTATTTTTATATTTATATTATGTGTGGATGTCATAATCACACACTCCGCATTTATTTTGATATGTGTGGCATTTAGTTATAGTCAAAAACCAAAAAAAAGACACAAATATGCATTTTTAAGTTGGAACTTGTGATTAGGTTGAATTCTTTCAAAAAAAAAAATCCAACCAAAAAAAACTAAAATTATTTCAATTTTTCAAAAAAAACAAAAAAAAAAAAAAAAAAACAAAAATAACAAAACAAAATGTTTTTAACAAAACACAAAAAAAAAAAAAAAAAGATGTTTTCAAACTAAAAACGAGAAAAAACAAAAAACAAAAAAACAAAAAAGAACCTTAGGATTTCATTTTCCACTTCAAACAAAAAAAGCCAAAACAAAACTTTTAGAATGGCCTTTAGAAATTTAAGTCAAATCAATGTTAATCATTACTTTAATAAATAACTTAGCTAAATAAAAAGCATAAACTTTCTAGGAAACTCAACCTAATTACGGAGTGACAATAAATAGGAACCTCCTCATCCGAAAATAGATATCGAAAGAGCATTGTAGGGTGCTAATCCTTCCTTACACGTAACCAACTCCTGAACCCTTCTCTCGATAACGCAGACCACGCCTTTAAACTACTCAAAGTAAATGGTATCCAACTATACCCCAAAAACAATGGCGGTGACTCTAAATTTCTCACTATTGGTTTAGTTTGAGCTCACCCCAAATGGGCTCGGACAAAACCAGGTGATGACAAAGTTCATTTATAAATTTGGCTAACAATGCACAATTTCCAATCTCATTCCTACCAATTGATCCTGGAGTCTCGCCTTCTCGCTAATGTTGGTGCTACCTAATCCGAAGCTACGGCTAAAGTCGACATGTTCCCGACAACTCCTGATGAACCAACAAGTACCGGTGAAGCAACAAGAAACACTACTAATGATGATTCATAGATTCGGACTCGGACTTCCTCTAAACTCCGGACAAATTGTTATGGATATTCATAACACCGGAGAACCTTCAAGTCCGTCCGTACCAGCTTAATACGGAAAGACACGGTCTAGAAGAACCTCCAAGTTCTTCCGAAACTGTTCATCATACGGATACAACTGGCCCAGAAGAAGCTCAACCAGCCAATATACAAGATCCACCCAATCTGGCAGAGCTTCAAATCATTAACTACTCACCACCACTTGCGAAGAACTATAGGTGGACTTCGAACCACCCATCAGATCAAGTGATTGGTGATCCTACTGTTGGAGTAAGAACGAGGGCAGCCTGTAAGGACCCGTATTTGAGGGGCCTTAGAGATAGCCTTGAGTTAGAGACCTTATTTTAACAAATGAATATCATCACAATGATGTGCTCATCAAATGGAGACTTTTGACTGTACTTGGACTAAATTTGGGATTTTAGGCCCTGAGGGGTATTTTCGGGATTTCACAAATAATTTTATATTCCCTTTTAAATTACCTGGGTTTGTATTTTGAGCTTTGGGCCTCCCTTCAAGGGAAAAACCCAATATGAGAGATAATGGGCTGTTTTGCCTTTCTTCTTGGGTTTACTTAACCATTGGGCTGCATTTGGTCTTGGGCTTCTATTAAAAACAAAATAAAAAGAAATAAAATAAGGAGAAGAGAAAAGGGGACCAAACCCTTGTCACGCCCGGATTTCCAACCCGAGGAGACCGGAACGTGACCTTCCCTTTACCCGAGTTTGGATAAAGGGGATAGAATACAACATGCTCACACAGGATACCATACACTTCACATTTTATATTTAGAGAGACAAAAACCATATTTTTATTAAGTCCAAACATACAAGAGTGCCCAAACATGCTTTTATTACATAAAACTCCTCATTACAATATCCTCCCACCGGGGTTACAAAGCTCACACAAAAACAAATAAACTCAAATAATAATAAACAAAGCCACAAAACAGAATCGCTCCAACTTGGGTGTTCCCGCCTAACGCCCGTAGGTTCTCGTAGAAAACCAAACATAGTAGAGGAGTGAGCAACCACGGCCTCGTAGGGATCATGTCTCCCCAACCCATCCCATGCTCCTAGCATCTACATGCCATGTGTACAAGTGCAGTGTCGTGATACAATTATTTCAACAAATATAATGGCAAGCTATATCAGCAAATACAATTATTTCCACAACCACACAAAGCAAGACATGAACAGTCCCGGGCTTCCAGACCACTGGGTTTCCAAGAGCACCGGGTCCAAAACGCCCGGGTTCCAAAGCCACGGGTTACGATGTCCCGGCTTCCACCCACCGGGTTTCACAAAACAGTCCCGGGCTTCCACGAGCACCGGGTTTCACAATAGTCCCGGCTTCCACACCCTACCGGGTTTCACAAAATAGTCCCGGCTTCCACAGTACCACCGGGTTTCATAAAACACAAGATACATAACCACTCGGGCATAAAACCAAACACTTAGTAGGCACACATTCACAAATGTACAAACCCAACCACTCGGGCATAAAAACAAACACTTGGCATGCACACCTTTACCAACTCACAATTCTAGCCATACTGCATATTATCAAACACATACCGGGCATATTCATACAAACATATTCACATAGGCATTTTATCAAACATTTAACATGCACCGCCCACCCAACATCGAATCACACCAAAATGCCATTGAAAGCCAACATTCATATAGAGATCACACCCATATGAATTTACATATAAGTATTATAGCAATAACAATGGAAACTTTACAAAATATCCACAGGCCCAACCCGGAGCAACCAGAAAGACGAACCCCTACCTCAAAGATCCTCCATGCTCTTGCCTCCACGCTTAATGCTGTCCAACCACGGGAATGACAACGACAGCCCACGAACTGGAGCTCTCTCTCTCAATCTCCCTCTCTCTCTCGTGACGGCTGCGGTGCCGACAACAAAAACCCTAAACCTAAAATAAAGAGAGCTCCTCTTTATATAGACCTCACTTATCAAAACAACGTAGTTTTGATAAATGAAATCCCACCATCAAAACGACGTAGTTTTGATAAATAAAACACACCATCAAAACGACGTAGTTTTGATAAATAAAATACACCATCAAAACGACGTAGTTTTGATAAATAAAACATGAACTAACCACTCCGCTTCCACACAGGACAAAAATACCCACAATCCGAACATGGTCATTGTCACACGCCGCCTCTACACGCTCCCACTTGAGCTCATTACACTCTCTAACAACAAAGCCACGAAGACTCGTAGAAACACTCCTTCAAAGATTAGTCGGGAAACGCGGCCTCGAAGATCTGTCTTGAAGATCTAACTTTCGACCCTCAAACCTTCGAACTTCGACCCTCGGTCTTCGACCCTACGACCCAAATCTTCTGGTCTTCCACCTTTCGACCCAAGCGTTCGCCCAGGGTATTGTTCATCTTCGTTCCGGCTTGTTCTACCCAAAACACGGGTCATTACAACCCTACCTTCCCTGCAGCCGTCACACACATACACGCCCAGAGAGAGAGAGAGAGAGAGAGAGAGAGGGAGACGATCCGTAGGGAGACGACCCGAGTGGAGGGGTTTCGACGATCGAGGATCTCCTAGCGACGACGGGAGGCCAGGGCGTTGAGGCAACAGGGATACGAATCGCTCCATTCTTTTCCCCCTATTCTTTTCTCGCAAAACTTGAGGTACGGATTTCAAGTTTTTCTATTTGCCGTCTCTCTCTTAAATTTCTAGAATAATATTTATGTGATGATCCGGGATGTTGAGAAGGGACCTTTTATATATATATTGAGTTTCTAAATTCTACCTTGAGCCTATGGATTGATCCGGGGTTTTTGTCCGGGTTTTCTAAATTTACGAATTTCGTGTGAGATTATTTATACTTTTGGGTTAGGGGTCATTTGTATACCCATTGTCTTGGGATTACTTAGATGAAAAGTTTTGGGAAAACCCCGTATTTGGCTTGGCTAAGGCCTCCGGTATTGAGAAATCATATGAGAGTGAGGCCAGAGTTGGTTTTAGACCCGGTTTATGGGCTTAGAATCTCAATAACTTCTAAACTAAGACGAATTTGAGGTTGGTTCTTTAGGGAAAATGATTAGAATGACAAAAGGAAGGTTTTGGAGCCCGCACGTGAAAAAGCCCTTTTCACTTGCAGATTCATTCTTGCTCCAAATAGCCCCAAATTTTGAGTAGAGCTTCCTTAGAGGCATATGAGTTGAAATACCTCTGCACGTGAAAATGACCTTTTCACGTGCAACCTTGTTTTTGGCTAAAAATCGTCCCCGAACCTTCTTGGGGAGGTTAGAATGATGTTTGGAGTTAATTTGCCTCGCACGTGACAATAGGTTGTCACGTGCAGCTTGTTCTGGGCTCCCCTTGAGGTGGATAAGCTTCCTTTGAGAAGTTGTTTATGATCCAGACTATGAGTGTGAGAAACGTGTGGACTGCAGGGACCATGAGGGGTTAGGTGATGTTATATGTAATGATTTGATTGTTTTGAGACTATCTGTTATTTTACATTCTGAGTTGAGTTTTCTATATGTTGAATAAGTTGCATGTTTGTACTGTGTTTGTTGAGCTATGTTTATTGAGTTGAGATTGTTGAGTTGCATATGTTGAAATGTGTATGTTGAGCACCCCAGAAACGCGGGGAGTTGAGATAAGAACCCCAGAAATGCGGGGAATTGAGCTGAGTATGGGACAGTCATTATACTGTACCCCTTGAGATGAGATTCACATTTGCCTGGTGTGGCATGTCACGACGCCGTGGTGGCGGGTGTCCTCTGCCCTCCTGCAGGCGGAGGTATGAGGCGTGTTCATCGGGTGATGATTATTGTTTTAGCTTAAGTCACTACACGAGCACATGCATCCACTTGACATGCATAGTTTTAGAGTGGGACGGGGATTGGGGAGACTTGATCCCTACTGAGCCGTGGTGTGCTCACCCCTCCCATGAACCGTTTTTTGCGGGACCTAGCGAGCGATAGCGGGAGAGCCGAGTTGGTAGCCGTTGAGGGCGTATGGCCTTATATATACATTTGGTTATTTCATTGTATTTGAGATTCTCGTTTGCTTAAACTGTGTACCTTGGTTTTATTATTGGGAGCTTGTTCCCTAGTGGATTGTAAAAGAGCTTGAAACCTCCGAGCAATGTAATTGATGTTTTGGGTTGTGAATACCGTATGTATGTATATTGTGTTGGTGTGGATGGCATGGAAACAGTACATGCCCCTTGGCATGTTGACATGTGGTACGGGGATAGGACAAGACTCGTGGTAGGTGTCCTCACTTTGGTGTTTACACCGAACCCTTGACCCTTCGGGTGCGGGCATGGGCGTCATTACCCATTTCCAAAGGGGAAGGAAATTTGGGGCGTGACAATATGGTATCAGTAGCCCAAGTTCATGGTCTAGTGGACTTAGGATAGTGGGGGAGGGATAATCGCTTCCGAGACCCTTAGGAGGCGGTATAGGACACGCCCGATCACCGTGGTTCTATCTGGTTTTCTAGGGTGCACTCAGGGGGTAGTTAGACCAAGGAGTAGGGCATTTGCACTTGGGAAGGGGTGCATACATGCATTGGCATTAGGGCACTAGCTTAATCATAATATGAGTGTCATGATTTGAAATGAGTAATTAATTTGAAATGAGCATACAATGAATTGAAATATGAATATTGTGGAATGTGTTGAGACATGCTGATTGAGAAACTATGATGTGTTGAAAATTTTAGATTATGAGATTGTAATATGTATGTTGAGATCCCGTGAACATGATGTGTATACTTATGAGATGTTATTTGAGTACCTCATGGTCTTAGAGGTGAGGGTATACCGAGCTTGAGAGATATTGATTCCAGCTCCACTTGTTTTTGAAATGTGGAGACAATGCCTCCTAGGAGAGTTACCCGTGCTACCCCAACTGTAGAGGATGAGTCTTCAGCATGTGGCTGGACAAGAGGGAAGGCAGCAACGGAGGGCGATGATCCCATGGAGCGGATCATGGCCCAAGTTAGGGCCTTGAGTGAAAATGTACAAGGCATGCGAGAGGATCTCGGGGGAGAGATCCGAGATGAGATTAGGGGGGAGATGATGGCACAGCCAGGACAGTGCTACCTTCTCCACCCCGTGAGACAGAGCCTCCACGTAGACAAGGGATACCGATGAGACGAGAGGAGGAAGATGTGGTGACCCGGTTCCGGAAGGAACAACCACCGAGGTTCAAGGGGAGGAGCAGATCCTCCAGCGGCGAGCATTGGTCGCGGCAGTTGAGCACGTGTTCTCCTTTCTCCGACCCTGGGAGGAGGATAAAGTGAGGTTAGCAGTCAGACAGTTGGAAGAGGAAGCCTTAGAGTGGTGGCTTAGCATTTCGGGTAGCCGGGACATGCGGACCTTGTCATGGGAGGAATTCCTTCAATTGTTCCATGAGGAGTACTTCCCGAGTCCTTGCGGTGGCGAAAACGGGAAGAGTTCGGTGGTTTGAAACAAGGATCACGCACCGTGTCCGAGTATGTGCGTGAGTTCCGAGGACTGAGCCGGTTTGCCCCTGAGGCATCTCTAGAGAGGACCTGGAAGGCCCATAAGTTTACCATGGGACTCGGGCCTGCCTGGCCCAGAGGGTGGAAATGCTACGGTTGAGGACCTATGCGGAGGTTGTGGAGACAGCTAAGATTGTGGAAAGAGGACCGGAGGAGGGTAAACAGGCTCATCAAGAGCGGCTAGCACGAGTGTGCGCGATAAGCGGGAGACTCCAAGAAACCGAGAGTTGAGCTTGGAGGTAGTAGTTTTCCCGGGGACAAGGGCCAATCACCAATGGCTCCACCAAAGTCCCGTTACTCTGGAGGACCGGGGAACTCAACTGGAGGTTTCCCACGTGAGTGTACTTGTTGTGGCCAAACTGGACACATGAAACGTGAGTGTCCCAAGCAGCACCTGCAGTGCCATAGCTGTGGGAAGACAGGACACCTTAGTACGGTGTGTTTCGATGGGGGAACAACCGGGGAGCTGGTGGATTCGCATCGGGGAGGGAGGAGTGAGACCCACTTCGGGCCCCAACTCCGAGACCAGACGTTCATGGCGGGCAGTCGGCTGGTTCCACACATGCAAGGCAACAGGGAGAAAAGCAACCACAAGGCGGTTCGGAGAATCGTCCAAGTGGACATCGACAGGGATCAAAGGACAAACAGGAGAGGCTAGTAGCAAGGCAAACCATGGAAGAGTATTTGCACTTACTTGGCACCATTCGAGCGGGAGGAGTTGCCATTATCCTCCGAGGAAGGCGGGCCGGACCTTCGGTGGTTCGAGGTACTATTTTGATATCTCGCACTATAGTTGCTGTCTTGTTTGATACCGGAGCTTCGTGCTCCTTGATTGCTAAGTCCTTGGTTGAGAGCCTTGGACTTGATTGTGTGAGGGCAGATAGGCCCTTGAGTGTTGAGTCACCTGTGGGAGGTGCATCGACAATAAACCGAGTGTGTCGTGAGTGTATGCTTATGATAGGAGATGTTGAGGTCACATTTGATTTGTATGTGATGCCCATGAGGACCTTTGATTTGATTTTAGGGATGGATCGGTTAATGACCTTCCAGGCTAAGATTGACCTTATAGACGGCGGGTGTCATTTATTTCACCCACGAGATTACTCTGCCTGCTAGTGGGGGAATGGGATGAGAATGCGGGAGGGCTGGATCGACGAGAGGGCTGTGGGGTAGTGTTACCCATAGACTTGCTACACTTACTTTTGAGGAGGAAGGTAATATTGAAAAACGAGCGTGGCCAGTTGTTGTTGAAAATTTCCAGGATATGTTTCCTGGGGAGTTACTGGAGTTGCCTCCACACAGGAGTGTCAAGTTCACAATCGAGTTATTGCCAGGAGTGGGACCCATCTCACAAGTGGCATACTGGATGGGACCTGCGGAGTTGAGGGAGCTTAAAAGCAAATAAAAGGAGCTGGGAGATAAAAGTTTCATTCGCCCAAGTACATCACCTTGGGGTGCACCGGTCTTGTTTGCTAAAAAGCGGACGGTTCACTACGACTCGCATTGATTATCGAAAGTGAACCAAGTGACGGTAAAGAACAAATACCCTTTCTGAGGATTGATGATCTGTTTGACCAGCTGAGTGGGGCACGGCGGTTTTCAAAGATTGATTTACATTCCGGGTATCATCGGTGAGGGTCGGGAGCGAGGATATTCCTAAGACTGCTTTCGGAGTGTAGATATGGGCACTATGAATGGTTAGTGATGCCTTTCGGGCTCACGAACGCACCAGTAGTGTTCATGCACCTATGAATCAGGTATTTGCCCCGTACCTAGATTCCTTTGTGGTGGTATTTATTGATGACATCCTTGTATACTCAAGGACCTGAGAGGAGCATGAGGAGCATTTGACTCGTGGTGTTGCAGATGCTTCCGGACCACCAGTTGTATCTTAAATTCAGCAAGTGCAACTTCTGGATACAAGAGGTACATTTCCTTGGGCATGTGGTATCCGCGAGGGAGTTAGAGTGGACCCAACCAAGATTGAGTCGTATCATCTTGGAAAAGGCCCACGAATGTTTTTTGAGATCCGTAGCTTCTTGGGTCCGGCAGGATATTACGAGGCGTTTCGTGGAAGGGTTCTCTCGGTTAACGCGACCGATGACAGCCCTAACACGAAAGGGAGTTAAATTCGAGTGGATGGACAAGTGTCGGCGAGCTTTTGAGGAATTGAAGACTCGTTTGACTATCGCACCAGTTTTGAGTCTACCACGGGATGGAGTGCCTTACGAGGTGTATTGTGATGCATCCCGCGTTGGATGGTGGTGTGTTCGGATGCGGAACACAAAGTCATAGCTTATGGCTCACGACGGCTTAAGCCCCATGAGCAAAATTACCCAACGCATGATCTGGAATTAGCAGCGGTTATCTTTGCCTTGAAGTCGTGGCAACATTACCTGCGGGGGAGAAATTTGTGGTATACACCGACCACAAAGCTTACGGATATATCTTCACCCGAGGGATCTGAATTTGGAGACAGAGGAGATGGGTGGAGTACTTGCAGATGTTTGACTTTACACTCTCCTACACACCCGGAAAGGGGAATGTGGTTGCGGATGCACTAAGTAGGAAGGGAAAAACCGAGGTTTCCATGAGAGAATGGAAAATGATGGAACAACAAGAAGGCTGCAGTACCTGATTTTAGCGGTGGGGAAGCAGTCCTATGTTCTATTGCCGTAATGCCGAGTTATACCATCGTGTCCGCGAGGGACGGATTGGGGGACGTGGATCGTGAAGTGATCCGAGCCCGAGATAGAGGTCGGTGAACCGTCCGAGGAATGGACGAAGGAACCGAGCATGAGCCGAGATTTCGGGGGCGCTGATAGTACCGCCCTCCTTACGCGAGGATGTGATGAGGGAGTTTCATCATTCCCGTTTGTTGTGCATCCAGGAGGGACTAAGATGTATCATGCCGTGCGAGCACGCCTCTGGTGGCCAGGATCGAAGAGGTGTATAGCCGAGTTTGTTTCCGGGTTCCTTACTTGTCAACAAGTAAAGGCAGAGCACCAACGACCTCGGGCTGGTCGATTCATACCATTGCCTGTGGCTGAGTGGAAGTGGGAGCATATTACCATGGATTTTGTGACAGGACTTCTACCACTTCGGGAGGAAGGATATGATCCGGGTCATTGTAGACCGATTGACTAAATCGGCCCATTTCTTGGCTATTCGGGAGCGGGATTCCATTGGGACATTGAGCCAGCTATATGTTGATGAGATTGTGCGATTGCATGGAGTGCCTTTGTGTATCGTTTCGGAGGCAGACGCACGATTCACTTCTCGGTTTTGGAATGGTTTGCAAGAGGCATTGGGGACGCGGCTTAATTTGAGTCTTCGTTTCCATCCTGAGACCGATGGTCATCGAGAGGACCATTCAAACGTTGGAAGACCTGTTGAGAGCTTGTGTGCTTGATTTTGGGGGATCATGGGCTTCTCACCTTCCTTTGGTAGAGTTTGCCTATAATAATAGTTACCAGGCTTATTGGTATGGCCCCGTTTGAGGCATTGTATGGCAGACCTTGCCGATCTCCATTATGTTGGGCGTGGTTGGAGAGGCAGCTATGTTGGGACCTCAATTGGTCCAAGAGGCCACGGCAAAAGTCCAACTGATTAGGCAGCCTTTTCTTATGGCCCGAGTAGACAAAAGTCTTATGCGGATCGCCGACGTAGACCATTGGAATTTTTGGTTGGAGACCACGTGTTTCTTCGTGTTTCTCCACGGAGAGGGCATAAGCGATTTGGAAAGGGATCCAAGTTATCTCCACGATACATTGGACCGTTCGAGATTTTGAGTAAAATTGGACCCGTCGCTTATAGGTTGGCATTACCTCCGGTTAGCAGAGTTCATGATGTCTTCCATGTATCCCGGTGCGGAAATACCATCCGGATGCCACACATGTGCTTGGATTGGAGTACCCTGGATATTGGGGAGGACGTGACGATTTTTGAGGCACCAATCCGTATTTTGGATAGGCGCGTGAAGCAGCTACGCGGTAAGACTATTCCGTTGGTTCGGGTGTTGTGGAAACACCGTGGTATGGAGGAAGAGACTTGGGAACGTGAGGCTGAGATGCGTGCTCACTACCCTGATCCGTTCGAGGACGAACAACCCCGAAGGGGGGAGGAAGGCAAACATCAACATAGTCGTACTTGTCCAACTGGTTGTTTAATGCGTGTATTCATTTGTGTTAGTGGTCTATTCTTTTGATGTGGTTGTTGTTTCTTTTGATTCCGCATTTTCTTTTCGAGGACGAAAAGTCTTTAAGGGGGAGAGGATGTAAAGACCCGTATTTGAGGGGCCTTAGAGATAGCCTTGAGTTAGAGACCTTATTTTAACAAATGAATATCAGCACAATGATGTGCTCATCAAATGGAGAATTTTGACTGTACTTGGACTAAATTTGGGATTTTAGGCCCTGAGGGGTATTTTTGGTATTTCACAAATAATTTTATATTCCCTTTTAAATTACCTGGGTTTGTATTTTGAGCTTTGGGCCTCCCTTCAAGGGAAAAACCCAATATGAGAGATAGTGGGCTGTTTTGCCTTTCTTCTTGGGTTTACTTAACCATTGGGCTGCATTTGGTCTTGGGCTTCTATTAAAAACAAAATAAAAAGAAATAAAATAGGAGAAAAGAAAAGGGGACCAAACCCTACCTTCCCTGCAGCCGTCACACACATACACGCCCAGAGAGAGAGAGAGAGAGAGAGAGAGAGAGAGAGAGAGAGAGAGGGAGACGATCCGGAGGGAGACGACCCGGAGTGGAGGGGTTTCGACGATCAAGGATCTCCTAGGGACGACGGGAGGCTAGAGGCGTTGAGGCAGCAGGGATACGGATCGCTCCATTCTTTTCCCCTATTCTTTTCTGCAAAACTTGAGGTAGGGATTTCAAGTTTTTCTATTTGCCCTCACTCTCTTAAATTTCTAGAATAATATTTATGTGATGATCTGGGATGTTGAGAAGGGACCTTTTATATATATATTGAGTTTCTAAATTCTACCTTGAGCCTATGGATTGATCTGGGGTTTTTGTCTGGGTTTTCTAAATTTCTGAATTTCTGTGTGAGATTATTTATACTTTTGGGTTAGGGGTCATTTGTATACCCATTGTCTTGGGATTACTTAGATGAAAAGTTTTGGGAAAGCCCTGTATTTGGCTTGGCTAAGGCCTCTGGTATTGGGAAATCATATGAGAGTGAGGCCGAGTTGGTTTTAGACCCGGTTTATGGGCTTAGAATCTCAATAACTTCTAAACTAAGACGAATTTGAGGTTGGTTCTTTAGGGAAAAATGATTAGAATGACGAAAGGAAGGTTTTGGAGCCCGCACGTGAAAAAGCCCTTTTCACTTGCAGATTCATTCTTGCTCCAAATAGCCCCAAATTTTGAGTGGAGCTTCCTTAGAGGCATATGAGTTGAAATACCTCGCACGTGAAAATGACCTTTTCACGTGCAATCTTGTTTTTTGCTAAAAATCGTCCCCTGAACCTTCCGGGATGGTTAGAATGATGTTTGGAGTTAATTTGCCTCCGCACGTGACAATAGGTTGTCACGTGCGGCCTTGTTCTGGGCTCCCCTTGAGGTGGATAAGCTTCCTTTGAGAAGTTGTTTACGATCCAGACTATGAGTGTGAGAAACGTGTGGACTGCCAGGGGACCATGAGGGGTTAGGTGATGTTATATGTAATGATTTGATTGTTCGAGACTATCTCGTTATTTTACATTCCGAGTTGAGTTTTCCGTATGTTGAATAAGTTGCATGTTTGTACTTGTGTTTGTTGAGCTATGTTTATTGAGTTGAGATTGTTGAGTTGCATATGTTGAAATGTGTATGTTGAGCACCCCAGAAACGCGGGGAGTTGAGATAAGAACCCCAGAAACGCGGGGAATTGAGCTGGGTATGGGACAGCCATTATACTGTACCCCTTGAGATGAGATTCACATTTGCCTGGTGTGGCATGTCACGTCGCCGTGGTGGCGGGGTGTCCTCTCGCCTTCCTATGCGAGCGAGAGGTGAGGCGTGTTTACTTGGGTGATGATTATTGTTTTAGCTTAAGTCACTACACGAGCACATGCATCCACTTGACATGCATAGTTTTAGAGTGGGACGGGATTGGGGGAGACTTGATCCCTACTGAGGCCGTGGTGTGCTCACCCCCTCCCATGAACTGTTCTTTGCAGGACCTAGCGGGCGATAGGGGGGAGAGCCGAGTTGGTAGGCCGCTGAGGCCGTATGGCCTTATATATACATTTGGTTATTTCGTTGTATTTGAGATTCTGTTTGCTTAAACCGTGTACCCCTGGTTTTATTATTGGGAGCTTGTTCCCTAGTGGATTGTAAAAGAGCTTGAAACCTATGAGCAATGTAATTGATGTTTTGGGTTGTGAATACCGTATGTATGTATATTGTGGTGGTGTGGTTGGCATGGAAACAGTACATGCCCCTTGGCATGTTGACATGTGGTACAAGGATAGGACAGCGCCCGCGGTAGGTGTCCTCACTTTGGTGTTTACACCGAACCCTTGACCCTTCGGGTGCGGGCATGGGCTCATTACCCATTTCCAAAGGGGAAGGAAATTTGGGGGCGTGACACACCTGCTTCCAATCTGTGCCTCTACTTGTGTTTTCTATTGTAGATAGAGCCAAAGGTAGTGGATGAAGCCCTTCAGGATTCAAACTCGATAGACACTATGCAAGAAGAGCTTAATCAGTTCAAGAGGAACGAAGTGTGGACTTTAGTACCAAGGCCGAGGTCACAACAAGTCATTGGAGTTAAATGGGTGTTTTGGAACAAATTAGATACTGATGGAATCGTAATCCGGAACAAAGCATGACTGGTAGCCAAAGGATATCGTCAAGAAGAAGGCATTGATTATGATGAAACCTTTGCTCCAGTAGCAAGACTTGAGGCGATCCGAATGTTCCTGGCATATGCTTCATATGAAAACTTCACGGTTTATCAAATGGACGTCAAGAGCGCTTTTCTTAATGGAGATCTTCAAGATGAGGTTTATGTTGAACAACCTCCGGGCTTCGTTGAACACAAAGCTGAACATATGGTATATAAATTACAGAAAGTCTTGTACGGTTTGAAACAAGCTCCAAGAGCCTAGTATGACACAATATCAGAATTATTGCTCGAACACAATTTCAGAAAAGGGATGATAGACACCACACTATTTCTACGAAAAGAGAAAGTCCATTCTCTAATCGTACAAATCTACGTGGATGGCATCATTTTCGAATCATCAAATCCGAAGCTTTGTGAAGAGTTTGCAAAGTTAATGACTGGCAAATTTGAAATGAGCATGATGGGTAAATTAACGTATTTCCTTGGAATAGAGGTTAAACAAATGAAGGATGGTATCTTCATCAACCAAGCAAAGTACACACGGGACTTAATCAAGAAGTTCGGAATGCAAAACTCAACTCCCGAAGACCCCCATGCCGGTTAGTGCAAAGTCGAGATACGATACGACGAAAAATCGATAAATGTGACTGAATACGGAGGGATGATTTGATCATTGCTGTACCTTACAGCGAGTCGCCCGGACATAATGTGTGCAACTTGCATTTGTGCAAGATATCGGGTGAATCCCAAAGAGTCCACATGCTTCATGTAAAATGGATATTGCAAGATGTCAAAGGGACAATGAATTTGGGACTTTGGTATCCAAAGGAGTCCAACTTCTCTTTATCCGAATATTCAGATGCTGATTTTACCGGGTGTCACATTGACAGGAAGTGTCACGCCCCCGAATTCCAGGAAACCCGAACCGGGTACATGACTTCCCTTGCCCGCACCTGATAGGTCAAGGGGTTGGTGACTAGCACCAATGGAGACCAGACCGCTGGTGCTGTCTCAAATATGCAACCCTGTACAATCACACATCAAGGGTAATCCTGTACTTTCCCATATATCATCATGCATACAAGGAGTCAAACAATCATACGGACATCACATCATACAGTATGCAAATACAATTGTCCACGGATCCATGTCCGGGATATCACATAAAACAATACGGAATATAATCGTATCATACATCGAGTAGTGGGCGTCCTCCTGGAAGAAAGTCCTCCACTAGTCTCGGGTCACACCCGAAAAGGGTAAACAACAAGTAGGGGTGAGCGATAAGCTCGAAGAGGTGACCCCAAAACTCCACATCATGCAACACATATATGTCTATACTATATGCTCGGTGTACTCGTGCACCGTGTAGTGTGCACAATCATCGGACTCATCCCGCAAACAAACATCGGGGCTCACCTTGCCCATACAAGAAAACTTGTCCACGATCCTCCATGGGATCCCAGCTCAGGGCACTCAACCTATCTCCACGAGCTCAATGGCTCAACTCAGGCCTTAGCCTGTCCACGGCTTAATATGCCCGGCCACGGCCGCCACACAGCTTGCCGTCGTGCATATGCCTACCACATCAACCACATAGCACCATCGGTGCATCACGATGAGAACCCAAACAAGTCATGGAGTCCATGCCCCAATACCTCACACCAATATACTAATATGAGTATGGCAAATCATTCTCAACATTTCCTTTGGAACCGTAGCCGGTCTTCACAAGTAAATCCTCAATCCTTGATTTATGAAGGAAGTACCCATAGCAGCCTATTTTCTTGAAATCAAAAGTCCCGGCATTGGGTTCCCATATCATAACTAGATAATCTGATTTTTGGGGATTTTTTCGAGATGTCTAACCCCACTTTCCAAAAATTCACCACTACGAACTTTTGGGGTTTTTCGAGATTTTACACTAAATCCCAATTTTCACATTTTGAAGTAGTAGGAATTAATTTTTCTAGTATTTTTCTTTGAATCCAAATGGGGGGTATTTCGTTATTTACATTGTAACTCCAGTATATACTTAAATGTGTAGATGGGTATAGGTTGCAATGTAAATAGGTCCGATCCCGATGTACGGTGTCCGGTTACACTGCCAGGAGCCGCGACTCGTAGCTCCAGAACCTGCGACTCGTTGTCGCGAATGTGGAGCTACGGCGCGCCTCGAAGACTCGAGCGAGGCTACGACCTTCGACCTACGAGGCTACGAACTCGACCCTTCGACTACGAACTACGGGTCTATGAACTACGAGTCTACGAACTTCGAACTACGAGGCTACGAACTACGAACCTTCGAGCTACGAACTACGGGTCTACGAACTACGACCCTTCGACCCTAACTTGGATTTTCGTCATTTCGACCCGAGGAACGCGCCTGTGGTACTGTTCATCATCGTTTTTGACTGTTCTTCGTCCGGAATCAACCCAAATCCCGAACACGCACAAACACGCATTCTACGCAATGCATCGCGATATTTACCTTAAAATGTGTCCGGAACGCATCTAAATCGCGTAAAACAATAGAAACATGTATAAAATTCCGGATTTCCAGAAATCTAGATCTAAACCCGAATTTCATGGTTGACTTATCAACCCTCATGAAAAACACAATTATTCAACCCCAAAATCACGGAAACATATATCCACAACGATATAAAACGATTCTTAACCCAAAATTGGTTTTCCCCAAATTCTAGGGTTCATGCTCAATTTCATAAATCATGATAAATTCGTGTAGATCCAAACCAAGAGAGATAAGAAGTTCAAGGACACTTACTTGAAGTGAATCTTTGAGCTCCACGAACCCAAATCGCCCCAAATCGCCAAAGCCTCGAAGCTCTCTCTCTCTCAACGCACAAACGTGAAACGTAAAATGAAAGCTTCTTCCTTTTTTTTCTACTATTTATATTTCTGCCGATTAATCGACCTAGTCAACCATTGACCCGGTCAATAATTGACATCCCAACACAAAAATTGACCTCCAAGGCCCCGAACTCCAAATTGAGTCAAACTACGATTAAAACGCTAAAATGACGAGCACAACACTAAACAGATATTATTACACCCAAATGACCACCGAAACGCAAAGTCAACCAATAAACCCCAAAAAGTCAACAATCGGGTCAAATGGGGCCCCGGCTCAAATCGGGCCCAAGTACGATCAAAATTCTCACATCGACGACTACACTACCATCCAGATAGTTACATTCCCATAGAATGGCTATCGCTCAAAACTCGCCCAAATACGAGTCTTTACATCCTCCCCACCTTAGACTCTTTGTCCTCGAAAAATAAAACACATGCCCAAAGGACATAGCAAAATTCAAGCTAAATGTCCCAACAACAAAACATAAAACATGATGACCGATCACACATGTGCAAGGCAATGCACAACAAGCCAAACAACCCACATTTGGCACAAGATCCAACAATAACGAGCTAAACCACATCTCAAACAACATATGCAAAACAAATTCATAAAATATAACTCATACCTCAGGAAGGTCCTCACATCCTCCCCACCTTAGGGACCGATTGTCCTCGAACAACTCAGGATGAAGAACCCGCATCTGGCTCTCTTTCTCCCAAGTCTGCTCCGCCATGCCTCGGTGTCGCCATAACACTCGAACTAGTGGGATCGTCTTGCCTCGCAAGACCTGGTCCCGCCTGTCCAAAATAAATGTCCGCATCTCAACAACGGCACCATCATCGCCCAAGTCTATCTCACGATAGTCCAACACATGAGAAGGATCATGGTGATACCGCCTCAACTGAGACACATGAAACACATCATGTACTCGTGCCAACTCCGGTGGCAAAGCTAACCGTAAGCCATCGCGCCACGGTCGCAACAATCTCAAACGGCCCCACAAAACGAGGGGAAAGTTTGGATCCATGCCCAAACCTCCGATGCCCTCGACGCGGTGAAACCCGCAAAAATACACGGTCCCCCACCTCAAACCGCAAGGGTCGACGCCTCTAATCCGTGTAGGACTTCTCGCCTACTTGTGCTGGCAACATACGCCGTCTAATCAAGCTGCACTATCTCCGTGGTCTCTCGAACCATATTGGGACCGAGAACCGTTGTCTCTCCCGTCCGTGCCCAACACAAGGGTGATCTACAAGGCCGCCCATACGAGCGCCTCATACGGAGCCATCCTAATCGTGGCCTTATAACCGTTTGTTGTAAGAGAACTCCACTAAAGGAAGGTGAGTCTCCCAACAACCTCCAAAATCTAGGACACGGGCACGTAACATATCCTCGAGCGTCGAATCGTCCGCTCCGATTGATCGTCTGTACGTGGATGAAAGGCTATACTGAGGTTCACCCTAGTACCCAAAGCTCGCCGCAATCGTCTCCAAAACGAGAGGTGAACCTCGCATCCCGATCGGATACAATAGACAATGGGACTCCATGCAACCGCACAATAACATCAATATACCTGCGTCCCAAAGTCCTCACTGGGTCTGTCTCTCGAATCGAATAAAATGCGCTGATTTGGTCAATCGGTCGACAACTACCCATATCGTGTCGTGTCCCCTAGAACGAGGAAGTCCGGTGACAAAATCCATGGTCACATGGTCCCATTTCCACTCGCACCGGCAATGATCGCAACTCACCCGGTGATCTCGGAGTGCTGCTGACCTGGCGACAGGTCAAACACCTCCTCACAAAATCAGCAACGGCCTTCTTCAGGCCTGGCCACCAAAACGCCTCCTCAAGGCATGGTACATCTTGGTCCCACCAGGATGTACGGCTAACCTCGATTGGTGAAATTCCCGAAGAACCTCCTCCCAAGAGAAGTGGGAACTATCAATTTACCCCCATATCGCGGACATGCTCGCATCCTCGATCCAATCGAAGGTGTCCGCCCGGTCGAGTCCGGGTCGCGGATGACCTCACAATCAACGTCCCCCAGTTGATCCTCTATGATCCCGTGCTGCATCTCTGGGACTGCTACAACAACACTGAGGGTCCCTCGCCCTTCGCGGGTCACCATCTGCAACCTCATTGCTGCCAACTGACCCATCATCTCCCATTCCTTAATAGCACAATAGGCCACCACGGCCCTGCTCTTCCTACTCAGAGCATCTGCCACCACATTACCCTTCCCAGGGGTGTACATCATATCAAACTGAAACTGCTGTAGGTACTCCACCCACCTCGTTTGCCTAAGGTTTAGGTCTCTCTGAGAAAAGATGTACTACAAGCTCTTGTGGTCCGTATACACCACAAACTTCTCCCCAAGGAGATAATGCCGCAGCTCTTAAGTGCAAAGATCACCGCAGCCAACTCCAAATCATGTGTGGGATAGTTCTTCTCATGTGGTCTCAATTGCTAGATCCGTAAGTGTCACGCCCGGATTTCGACCCGGGAAACCGGTACGTGACTCCCCTTTTACCCACACGGAGGGCAAAGGGGTTAGGATACAAACCAAGAATTTAACATTTTAAACATCCACAACACATTCAAGAAAGTAATGTTCATAAAAGCAATCCAAACCAGTTTATTACAAGAAAATCCTTTCCAATCCCATCCCCACCGGGGTTACATCAATTCCCATAAAAAAATAAACAAAACATAAATGGAAGAGAGTAAAATAAATATGGTCTTCCACCTTGGTGTATCCACCTAACGCCCGTAAGTCCCTGGAAAATAAGCAAACACAGTAGGAGGGGTGAGCAACCACGGCTCGGTAGGGATCAAGTCTCCCCAACCCTTCCCATGCTCCTAGCGGCTACATGCATGTGCACGGGTGTAGTGACGTGAGAGTATTAGGAAAAAAGAAAATAAAACATCACACAAGTGGGCATAACCCCAGCCCCGGCCCACACCGGCAAACAAAACACATCTCAAGCAAGTAGTTTAACCGCCTCTTCGGGCCACCGATTTAACCGCCTCTCGAGCAAAGTAGTTTAACCGCCTCTTCAGGCCACTAGTTTAACCGCCTCTCAGGCAAAGTAGTTTAACCGCCTCTTCAGGGCCAGATAGCACGGTCATGCACACAACACACACCACGGTCACTCAAGCATAAAACCAAACACTTGGTGTGCACCCGTTCACAAGTGCACAAACCCGGCCATTCAGGCCATAGAACAAACATCCAAGATACATACATACACTAAATCACAAGTCCAGCCACACAGACATATTACCAAACACGTAATGGGCATATACACACAGCTATATTCACACGGGCATTTCATCGAACATATAGCATGTAACAACGAGATCACACCAAAATGCCCCAAGTGCCAACATCCATATAGAGATCACACCTATATGGATTACATATATATATATAATAGATATAACCCATAATCCGCCCTAGAACCCTAGGACATAGGAGGGTTTAGGAAGAACAGAACCCCTACCTCAAGTAAGACGCAACAACACGGTAATAGTCGATCCCACGCCGAACGCCGTCCACCCACGAGACTCGACCACCCATGCAAGACGCCTGGCAGCAACCAGGAGCTCTCCTTCCTCTCTCTCTCTCTCTCTCTCTCTCTCTCTCTCTCTCTCTCTGCGACGGTCGGTGGAGCAACAAACCCTAAACCTAAAACAGAGGGGCTCTCCTCCTTATATGTACAACACAACATCAAAACGACGTAGTTTTGATTAAGTGAATCCCAAAGATCAAAACGACGTAGTTTTGATGGAACAAGCTATGACCTTCCCACATCCATACACACCAAAATATTCACAATTCCAACATGGTCCTTTGGGAAAAGATGATTAGAATGACAAAACCAAGGTAACCATGCAAAAACATGCCTGCGCGCCATTTGAACGCCAATTCCCCAATTGGCGTGCAGCTCCAAATGTACTCAAACTTCACCCCAAGCCTCCTTGCATCTTGTAGAGGTTTAGGAAGCAAAAATATGCTTGCACGTGAAATGGGTGAATTAACGTGCAGCTCCAAATGCTCTGAAATTTCTGTGGTAGATAGAGGACCTCATTCTAAGAAACTTTTGTTCTTGCACGCCAATTGTTTGAGGCCATCTACTAGGTCAAAAGTGAGCTCCAAGATCAACCAAAACAGACTTAAAAACCGCTTCGTATACGCATAGCATCTTCCTAGGGCATAAATGCACATTACCACTTGTCACATGCACCTCCCAAAAGTCCCCTCTTGGGCTCATCTCTTACCTCAAACTTGTGCACCAACATCCAAGGTGTTTGTGGTTAACCTCTTACACACGGGTCATTACAAGTAAGCAATCACCTGCCGAGTCCGCATCAACACACAACCAAGTCCCACCCCGGGAAGCATCACAATACACCTCGAAAGGCACACCCTCTTGTGGAAGAATCAAGATAGGTCTTTGAGGTCAATCGTGCCTTCAGCTCCATGAAAGCACTCTCACACACATCGGACCAAACGAAAGGAACTCCCTTCCTGGTTGGGTTCGTCATAGAGCTGCCAACCTGGGAAAAATCCTCCACGAACCTCCGATATTAGGATGCCAAACCAAGGAAGCTACGAATCTCAAACACATTCGTGGGCCTCTTCCACGACATGACCGCTCAATCTTTTGAGGATCCATTGTGATACCCTTCGAAGATACCACATGCCCCAAGAAGTGCACTGTTGCAACCAGAAGTCACATTTCGTGAACTCGCGTACAACCGATGCTCTCGCAAGGTCTGCAACACAACCTCGCAAATGCTCTTCATGCTCCCTCTTGGTCGCCGAATGACCAAAATATCATCGACGAACACCACAACAAGCATATCTAAATATGGAGCGTACAACCGGTTCATCAATCCCATAAACACCGTTGGAGCATTCGTTAGCCCAAACGGCATCACAAGCCACTCATAATGCCCATAACGATAATCGAACGCGGTCTTAGGGATATCCGCCTCCCTAACCCTCAATCGATGGTATCCGGATCTCAAGTCTATCTTGGGAAACCACCTCGCACCGCGAAACTAATCAAATAGGTCATCGATCCTCGACAATGGATACTGTTCTTCACAACACTGGTTCACTTTTCGATAGTCGATACACGGTCGAAGTAAACCATATGCCTTCTTGGCGAACAACATTGGAGCGCTCCACGTGAGCTACTCCGCTTGATAAAGCCTCGTGCCAATAAGTCATCTATCTGTCTTTTGAGCTCTCTAAGCTCTGTCGGTGCCATCTCGTAGGCCGCTAACCTAATCGGTGTTGTCCCCGGCAACAACTCGATTGAAAACTCTACCTCCCTCATGGGTGGCAAACGACCAAGTCCTCGGGAAACACATCCTGGAACCGATCTACGATGGGTGGCAAAACAGCCTTCCCCTCTCTCCTCCCGTCAACCAACGTCAAAATGGCTAACCGGTCGGTGACATCATCCCACCCATGCCTCAAAGGTCCCAACCTCGCATGCCTCCTCGATCCACTCACCCACAAAGACACCCCGCGTGCCCTCTCGGCGTGAGGAACGTCACACGCCGTCAAAAACAATCAATCTTGGCCTCCATGGAGACCAACCAGTCCCATACCCAGGATAACATCAAAATCATCTAACTCCATGACATACAAATCACACAACAAGTTAACACCCCCAAGTGTTACCTGACAAGCACTACAGATACTCTCAAGTATCACAATTCCACCCAAAGGTGAAGCAACCATCGTAGATTAACTAACTGTCTCCTGGGTCCAACTCTAATCCAACCACCATAAGATATGAAATAAAAGAATGGGTAGCACCAGGTCAATCAAAACTCGAACAAATAGTATGAGAAATGATGATGGTACCTCTCACTCATTAAGGCCTCGCTGCCTCGTCCACTGGTGGAACCTCGCCTCTTTGGCTGGTAAGTGGCAAAAGTCCTCCCTCGTGGTCCACTGCCACTAGCTTAGCCCATTGGGGCCTTGCCCCACCGATCAACATGACCCTGTGCCTCCCGCCGAGGCCGCCGCACCGCAGTCGTGTCTGCGTGCTCTGTCTTGGCGCACTAACCTCCGAGATGGAGCCCCACTCCTCTGTCCCCTGCTCTCTCGGACGAGGGCCTACACTCGCTGGTCGAGCTAAGGGTAACACATTCCCTAGCTCCATGCCCCACTTTCCCGCATCGGAAGTAGTCATCTTTTTCCTTGGGTAGTCTCTCGAGATATGCCCGGTCAAACCACAACTCCAACAGTACCTGGCCTCCTTCTGGTTGAACTCTCACGGGGTCCCACCGCCTGTTGGAAACCCTCTGCACCTGCCTCCTCTCGGGCCGAGCGGCACTACTCTCCCCACTCTACCTCTTCTTGCTCAGGACCTGCCGAACCGCCCGGCCTCTGGCTCTCGCCCGATCCCCGACCTCGCTCAATAATGAGTGCCTTGTCGACCGCCTCCCTGAAGGGTCAACTGCATCGGTTCCAGTTGTCTTTTCGTAGATGTCCTCAAGCCCTGAATGAAGTCTTGCATCTTCCACCTTCCTTTTCCCAAGCCTCTAAGCAAACCGCCCCAAATCCGTGGAAGGCCTGCACATACTCCCCCACAAGTCATGCTACCCTGGCACAGGCTCATAATACTCTCTACGTCGAGCATACCGCATCGAGTGGGAAAATACTCCCCAAAGAAGCGCTCAACAAACTCTCTCCACTCATCCGATTGCCATGGACAGCTCTAGTGGATTCCCACCACCTGTGTGGGATACCCAACAAATAAGTGCGTCGCCACACGCACTCTCTCCTCATCCGCACCCCGATCATCTCAAAGATGTCCTCTTCCATCTAATCCGGTCCTCGGCTACCTCTGGCCGCGAACCATCCTCAAAAGTCTTGGGTGCATGTTTCAAAAACTGCAGCCCAATCCACTCCTCGTCGTGCTGGCTCTATCACGACCTCCCGCTGGTGCACATCCTGCACCACCCCGCCTCCCGCTCGCCGAGGCCGTGGTGGCTGCCGAGGTCGCTGTTCACTCTTCGACTCATCCACCTCTCTAGTCATATCCCCTCATCGAGCCCTCGCATACCCGCATGGCCTCCCCGCAACCGAATCAACACCTAAGCCAAATCAAGTCCCACAACGGGAGCCGACGATCTCTTGCTGCGGGCTCTGTTGCCCCTGGTGCCCCGACTCATCGTGGGCTCCTCTCGCTGGCCTTGGCCTCGGACGGCTCTCCTCGGTGGTGCCATCACACCGGCCACAAAGAAACAACAAACGATCAATAAGACAAACAACCATCAAAGGCACAACCGACTTGTAGGTTCTCACCACACGACCCGTGGGTCCATACCATGCATATAACATCATGTCCCCTATCAGGTACACCACACGACCCGTAGGTCTACAACCATGCATATAGCATCGTGTCACCCCTCAGGGTACACCACAATCAAGTCCTGGCTCGACGGCCATGTGCCATCCTTGGCACCACATACAAAGACATCACACACAAAGACAATCTAATGCCCAATATGCACACAATCATACCACCAGCAATGCACCCTATGTATGCTCCTAGGATGATCTAACCGACACCAACATAACCTAAAATACTTGTAAGGACTTGCGTTGATCGGGCGCCCTCCCTACGATTTTCCAAGTCACATGGAATCAATTAACCACCCCTCACTAACCTAGGTCCGCTGACCATGCTCGATACCAACGTGTCATGCCCCCGATTCCAGAAACCCGGAACCGGGTACATGACTTCCCCTTGCCCGCACCCGATAGGTCAAGGGGTTAGTGACTAGCACCAATGGGGACTACACCGCTGGTGTCGTCTCAAATATGCAACCCTGTATAATCATACATCAAGGGTAATCCGTACTTTCCCATATATCATCATGCATATAAGGAGTCAAACAAATATACATACATCACATCATACAAAGTATTCAAATACAACCGTCCACGGACCCATGTCCGGGATATCACATAAAACAATACGTAATATAACCGTATTATACATCGCAGTAGTGGGCGTCCTCCTGGAAGAAAGTCCTCCACTAGTCTCGGGTCACACTCGAAAAGGGTAAACAACAAGCGGGGGTGAGCGACAAGCTCGTAGGGTGACCCCAAAACTCCACATCATGCAACACATATATGTCTATACTATATGCTCGGTGTACTCGTGCACCGTGTAGTGTGCACAATCATCGGGACTCGACCTGCAAACAAACATCGGGGCTCATCCCGCCCATACAGAAAACTTGTCCATGATCCTCCATGGGATCCTAGCTCAGGGCACTCAGCCCCTAGCTCCACGAGCTCAATGGCTCAACTCAGGGCCTTAGCGCCCACGGCGCAATATGCCCGGGCCACGGTCGCCACATGGGCCTGCCATTGGTGCATATGCCTGCCACGTCAACCACATAAAGCACCATCGGTGCATCACGGTGAGAACACAAACAAGTCACGGAGTCCATTCCCCAATACCTCACACCAATATACTAATATGAGTATGGCAAACCATTCTCAACATTTCCTTTGGAGCAGTAGCCAGTCTTCACAAGTAAATCCTCAATCCTTGATTTATGAAGGAAGTACCCATAGCAATATTTTCTTGAAATCAAAAGTCTCGGCATTGGGTTCCCATATCATAACTAAGATAATCTAATTTTTTGAGGATTTTCCTCAGATTTCTAACCCCCTTTCCAAAAAATTCACTACTATGAACTTTTGGGTTTTTCCAGATTTTACACTAAATCCCAATTTTCACATTTTGAAGTAGTAGGAATTAATTTTTCTAGTATTTTTCTTTGAATTCAAATGGGGGTATTTCGTTATTTACATTGTAACTTCCAGTATATACTTAATGTGTAGATGGGTATAGGTTGCAATGTAAATAGGTCCAGTCCAATGTTGTACAATGTCCAACATATTGCGGGAGTTGCGACTCGTAGCTCGGAACCTGCGACTGTAGGCTGCGGAATGCGGAGTCAGGCGCGCCTCGAAGACTCGAAGCGAGGCTACGACCTTCAACCTATGAGGCTACGAACTTCGACCCTTCGACTACGAACTACGGGTCTACGAACTACGAGTCTACGAACTTTGAACTACGAGGCTACGAACTACGAACCTTCGAGCTACGAACTACGGGTCTACTTAACTACGACCCTACGACCCTGGATCTTCGACCCTTCGACCCAGAACTTCGGATTTTCGTTAGTTCGACCCAAGAACGCGCCAGTGGTACTGCTTCATCGTCGTTTTTGATCGTTCTTCGTCTGGAATCAACGCAACGAACCCCGGACACGCACAAACACGCATTCTCGCGCAATGCATCGCGATATTTACCTTAAAATGTGTCCAAGAACGCATCTAAATCGCGCAAACAACGAAACACGTATAAAATTCCAGATTTCGAGAAATCTAGATCTAAACCCAAAATTTCATGGTTGACTTATCAACCCTCTTGACAAATACAATTAATTAACTCCAAAATCACGAAACATATATCCACAATGATATAAAACGCTTCTTAACCCAAAATTGGTTTTCCCCAAATTCCAGGGTTCATGCTCGATTTCATAAATCATGATAAATTCGTGCAGATCCAAACCAAGAGAGAGATAAGAAGTTCAAGGACACTTATTTGAAGTGAATCTTTGAGCTCCACGAACCCAAATCGCCCCAAATCGCCAAAGCCTCCAAGCTCTCTCAAGCTCTCTCTCAACACACAAACGTGAAACGTAAAGTGAAAGCTTCTTCTTTTTTTTTTCTACTATTTATATTTCGCTACCAACCGACCTAGTCAACCATTGTGTAAGGACCCGTACCTTGAGTTAGTCGGTTTTGCCTCCCGAGTAGAGTTTTTCTAGATTTTGACCTAGTAGTTGGACTCCAATGAATTCACGTGCAAAAGGAAAGATGCTTAGAATGATGTCCTCTATCTACCACAGGTTTCAGACCAAATGGACATGTATGTGAGGTGCACGTGATATGGGTCCAATTCACGTGCAAGTGTAATTGTCTTCCAAATGATGCAAGGAGGCTAGGGGTGAAGTTTAAAGCATTTGGAGTTCATATGGAGTTGCACGTGAATTGGGAATTCACGTGCAAATTGGCGTGCAGCATATTTTTGCATGGGTCCCTTGGTTTTGGCATTCTAAGGAACTTTCTCCAAAGGACCATGTTGAAATTCTGAATATTTTGGTGTGTATGGATGCGGAAAGGTTGTAGCTTGTGTAATCAAAACTACGTCGTTTTGATCCCTGGGTTTACTTAATCAAAACTACGTCGTTTTGATGTGAATGGTGTCTATATAAGGAGGGCTTGAGTTTGAGTTAGGGTTCTTTGTGTTCCTTTCGTTGCACTGGCCGCTCAGAGAGAGAGAGAGCTAGAGAGAGAGAGGGGAAGGGGAGTTCTTGGTTGCTCTGTGGAGCATCTTGCGTGGGGAGGACGGCGTTTGGCGCGGGAGCAAGGAAGATCCGCTTTAAGGTAGGGTTCTGTTCTTCCTAAACCCTCCCGTCCTAGGGTCCTAGGGCGGTCTGGTCATCGTTTATATATATATATGTAAATTCATATAGGTGTGATCTCCTATATGAATGTTGGCCTTCAAGTGGCATTTTGGTGTGGTTCCGTGATCTATATGCTATATGTTTGATGAAAAGCCTCGTGTGAATATAGTTATGTGTATATGCCTCCAAGTGTTTGAAATTATGCCTGGAGGTCGTGCATGTTATGTGTTTGTGGAAATGCCTGTGTGGTCGGGTTTGTGAGCTTGTGGATATACGCATGCTAAGTGTTCGAGGTTATTCTGTGTGACTAAGCATACTTAGTGTTTGATGTTATGCTGGTATGGCCATGTGTCTTTGTGTTTGCTTGTACACCCGGTGGGTCGTGGAAGCCCGGGACTGTTTTGTGGAACCCGGTGGGCTGTGGAAGCCCGGGGCTGTTTTGTGGAACCCGGTGGTGTGGAAGCCCGGGATGTTTGTGGAACCCGGTGGTTGTGGAAGCCCGGGATTTGTCTTGAAACCCGGTGGTCAGGAAGCCCGGGAGTGTTTATGTACTAGCCCATGTATGACTGTGTTTGCTTTGTTATAGCCTCGTAACCATATCTGGTGGGATAATTGTATCACGACACGGCACTTGTACACAAGGCATGTAGATACCAGGTGCATGGGATGGGTTGGGGGAGACATGATCCCCTATTTGTCGTGGTTGCTCACCCCTCCTACCATGTTGTTTTCTTTTCGGGAACCTACGGGCGTTAGGTGGGACCCCAAGGTGGAAGACCTTATTTATTTAATTTGTTTATGTTATTTTTATTATGAGAATCGATGTAACCCCAGTGGGGAAAGGATTTTGTTGTAATAAACTGGATTGGATTGCTTTTAATGAATATTACTTTCTTGAATGTTGTGGATGTTTAAAATGTTAAATTCTTGTTTTGTATCCTACCCCTTTGCCCTCCGTGTGGGTAAAAGGGGAGTCACGTACCGGTTTCCTCGGGTTGGAAATCCGGGCGTGACAATATGGTATCGAGCATGGTCTAGTTGGCCTAGGGTAGTGGGCGGACTTGGTTATCTTGAGTCCTTTGGAGGAGCCTGGAGGGACATGCCTGATCAACATGGTCCTCTTTGAGCCTCCAAGGTGTACTTGGGGTAGTCCGGTCTTGTAAGAGGATTTGCATGCATTGGCATTAGGGCACTAGTTGCATTTGTTTGTGAATGTATGCTAAATCGTGGATAAAATCATATGATTAAGTGAAATGTGCAACTCGATTTGTTTGGCAATGTGTACCGAATCGCGCAATGTGATTGATGCAATGTATGTGTGTAACATCACGTGATAAAGGGAATTGATCAGTGGGGGTACAGTGGGGGTAGAGGTAGTGACGCGATAGATTATAAAATTGTTTTGACGTTGTGCTTCTTACTTAGGTAGTAAGAATGCCGCCGAGGAGAGTGACACGTGCGTCCGGGGCATGGGCGATGAGTCATCTGCCCATGAGGGTCCGGGTGCGGGACCATCCGTTGGAGGGCATGCGTTGTTACCGGCACAATGCAAGAAGGCATCCGGCCGGAGGTACGAGAGCTACGGGAGGGACTCCGGCAGACGTTCGGGAGGAGGTGCGCCGTGAGATGGCAACGACGACGGTGGTGCCACCACCACCACCACCACGAGAGCTGCCTCGTGAGCGTGAGAGTTCGGCGGGTGGTGTGCCGACCCGTGCGAGAGGATGACGTGGTGACACGGTTCCGAAAGGAACAACCTCCGCGATTTAAGGGGGGAGAAGATCCTGTGGTAGCGAGGCATGGTTGAGTGCGTATTGAGCACGTGTTCTCCTTTCTCCTCGCCCCGGAGGAGGATAAGGTGCGACGGCACCAGTCGGGGCAATGGAGGGGGACGCTTTGGAGTGGTGGACGAGTGTTGCGGGGAGCCGTGCAGTGCAACTCATGTTTTGGGAGGAGTTCTTGCAACTCTTCCAAGATGAGTTCTTCCCTGAATCGATGAGATGGCAAAAGAGGGAAGAATTTGGCGACTTGAAGCGGGGATCCAAGACGGTACTCGAATATGAGCGGGAGTTTCGGAGATTGAGTAGGTTTGCTCCCCGAGACCGTGGTGGGAGGACTTGAAGGCCCACAAGTTCACCTTGGGTCTCGGGCCAGCCCTAGGGGAGAGGGTGGCGATTCCCACGCCGAGGACCTATCTTGAGGCCGTGGAGACGGCCCGTATAGCCGAGAGAGAATCGGATGATGGGAGGCAGGCCCATCAGGGGCGCCGGTTGCAGAGTGGGCCTGATCGAGATGCAGGGTCCAAGAGGCTCAAGACGGAGGAGAGGGATGGGTTCCTTCCGCAGCAGGGGACGGACATTGGTGAACCCAGGGAGGTCCGGCTTTGGCGGTGGCAGACAGGCGGTCCAACAGGGGGTCTCCCGGTTGTTGTTACTGTGGGGAGCAAGGCCACTTGAGGAAGGAGTGTCCAAAGAGGGACTGGAAATGCCATAGATGTGGACGAGAGGGCCATCCGAGCCGGGTTTGCCGGAGTGGCAACAGGGGAGTTGGAGGCATGACATCCAACACAAGGAGTGATGCCGGTTTCGTGCACCAAGGAGAGACCGGCTCGTCGATGGCGGGCCAGGCCCGAGCAGATCCGGTCGGACCCGACCTCGGGGAGGCCGGAGCGGCAGCGGGACCGAGGCCGGAGGCAACCTAGCGGGAAGCGTCCGGTAAGTGAGCCGACCGGTGGCACGGGCCAAGGGAGGGTGTTTGCGCTTGAGCGACATACCAGAGGAGGGCCGAGCTACCACCCCCACCACTCGAGGGTGGAGCAGGACCATCGGTGGTTAGAGGTACCCTCTTGATCTCCCGTACCTTAGCTTCGTTCTTTTTCGATACGGGTGCATCGTGTTCGTTTGTTGCCGAGCTTGTGATAGATAGTTTGGGGTTAGCCTGTGTGGAGGCCGCGAGGCCCCTAGTTGTGGAGTCTCGGTGGGAGGCATGATAGAGGTACGACGAGTGTGTTGTGACTGTGTGTTAACCATAGGAGAGGTGGAGCCGCATTTTTGACTTGCATGTGATGCCTTTGAGGGCGTTTGACCTGATCTTGGGTATGGATTGGCTTATGGCTTTCCAAGCCAAGATAGATTGTTATCGGCGGCGTGTGTCCTTTGTGACACCCGCAGGGACCTCTTGCACCCTGCAGGGGGAGTGGGATTGTGAGGCGAGTCGGGTCGGGCAGTGTTGGACCGGTGGGGTGCCATTACCCACGAGTTGGCAGCCCGATCTTTGCCGAGGAGGGTAAGGTGGAAAAGAGGGTGTGGCCTGGTTGTGGACCAATTTCGGGGATGTTTTTCCCGAGCGATTGAGGAGTTTGCCACCTAAGAGGAGTGTGGAGTTCACCATCGAGTTGGTGCCTGGGGACAGGTCCAATTTCCCAAGTAGCGTATCGTATGGGGCCGCCCGAGCCGAGGGAGCTTCGTAGGCAAATCGAGGAGTTGGTGGGCCAGGGGTATATCGGACCAAGTACCTCACCTTGGGGTGCTCCGGTGCTCTTTGCTAAGAAGGGTCGATGGCACGCTTCGTCTCTCGCATCGACTACGGAAGTCGAATTCGGTGACCGTGAAGAACAAGTACCCGTTGCCTCGGATAGATGACCTGTTTGACCAATTGAGTGGGGCCCGGTGGTTTTCCAAGATAGATTTACGGTCGGGGTATCACCTGCTCGGGGTTAGGGAGGAGGACATCCCTAAGACGGCTTTCGGTGCGGGTATGGGCATTATGAGTGGGTAGTGATGCTTTTCGGGCTCACTAATGCGCCAGCAGTTGTTCATGCATTTGATGAACCAAGTCTTTGCCCCATACTTAGACTCGTTCGTGGTGGTGTTTATCGACGACATCTTGGTGTATTCCAAGACCGAGAGGGAGCACGTGGAGCACTTGGCAACAATGTGCAAACCTTGAGGGACCGGCGGTTGTTTGCTAAGTTTAGCAAGTGTGAGTTTTGGTCAGCAGGAGGTTCACTTTCTTGGCCATGTGGTGTCACCGAGGGGAGTTAGGGTGGACCCAGCCAAGATTGAGGCCGTGGCATCGTGGGCAAGGCCAACCAACGTTTTTGAGATCCGTAGTTTTCTTGGCTTGGCGGGGTACTATCGTCGTTTTTGTAGAGGGTTCTCCCGTTTGGCCGCCCTATGACGAGCGTTGACTCGGAAGGGCGTGAAGTTTGAGTGGACGGACAAGTGCCGCAGGCGTTTGAGACTCTCAAAACCCGTTTGACCACCGCACCTGTGTTGAGGTTGCCTAGGGAGGATATTCCGTATGAGGTGTCTTGTGATGCGTCCGGGGTTGGTTTGGGGTGTGTCTTTATGCGGGGGCACGGTGTGGTAGCTTATGGGTCAAGGCGGATGAAGCCTCATGAGCAGAATTATCCTACTCATGACCTTGAGTTAGGCTCGTCATCTTCGCCTGAAGAGTTGGCGCACTACCTCTTGGGGGAAAAGTTTGTGGTGTTCTCGAGATCACAAAAGCCTTCGTACATCTTTACTCGAAGGACTTGAATTTGAGGCAAAGGAGATGGGTGGAGTATTTGGGACCTTTGATTTTACTCTTGCCTATACCCGGGCAAGGGTAATGTTGTGGTCGATGCATTGAGCGAGAAAGGGAAAGCCGAGGTGGCCGTGAGAGAGTGGAAGCTGATGGAGCAGTTGGCGACATTGCAGCTACCTTTGTTGTTCGTGATGGTGAGAGCAGTCCTGCGTCCTTTGGTGGTAGTGCCTGAGTTGTACCAGCGCGTCCGGGAGGAACAACTTGGGTGACATTGAGTGTGAGGTTCTCCGTGCCCGTATTGAGGCCGGGGAGCTATCCGGGGACTGGACGGTCCGGAGCATGAGTTGTCATTTCAGGGGCGGTTGGTAGTAGCCTTCCCTCGGGGATGAGGTGATGAGGGAGTTTCACCATCTAGGGTCTTGTGCATCCGGGGGTACGAAGATGTACCATGCGCTTCGCAGACATTTCCGGTGGCCTCGGGATGAAACGCGATGTGGCTGCCTTTGTTTCGCGGTGCCTCACGTGTCGGCGGAGGAAGGTGAGCATCGGCGGCCGGCGGGCATGTTACGACCCTTGCCCATAGCGGAGTGGAAGTGGGACCATATCGCGATGGACTTTGTAGATTGGTCTTCCACCCACCACTCGGGAGGAAGGACATGATTTGGGTGATTGTGGATCGACTCACAAAGTCGGCCCATTTTCTTCTTTGTTCGCGAGCGGGACTCCATTGGGACTTTGAGTCGGTGTACATGAACGAGATTGTGAGACTCGCATGGGGTACCATCATCGGTTGTCTCGGACCGGGATTGAGGTTCGGCTCCCGTTTCGGGGCCGGCTTGCGAGGAGGCTATGGGAACCAAGCTTCACTTGAGTACGGCCTTTCACCCTGAGACGGACGGTCGATCGAGCGGACGAATCGGACCATGGAGGACATGTTACGGGCCTGTGTGTTAGATTTCGGGGTTCGTGGGCAACTCACCTTCCTTTGGTGGAGTTTGCCTACAACAACAATGTATCGAGCATCCATTGGGATGGCTCCTTTGAGGCGTTGTACGGACGGCCGTGTCGATCACCCTTGTGTTGGACCGAGGTAGGAGAGGCAGCCCTCTTGGGGCCACGGTTGGTTCAAGAGGCTACGAGAAGGTCAAGTTGATTCGTCGGCGTTTGTTGTCGGCTCGAGTCGCAGAAATCTTATGCGGATCAGCGGCGGCGACCTTTGAGTTTCTATTGGTGATCATGTGTTCCTTCGTGTCTCTCCACGCCGTGGACATCGACGGTTTGGGCGAGGTTCCAAGCTATCTCCGCGGTTTATTGGCCCTTTTGAGATTCGGATCGTGTCGGGCCCCGTAGCCTACGGTTAGCGTTACCACCGCGGGCTGAGTCGAGTGCACAACGTGTTTCACGTGTCCCGATTGAGGAAGTATCACCCTGACCCCACTCATGTGATTGATTGGGGGACGTTGGACATTGAGGATGACATGTCCGTCATTGAGGCCCCTATCCGTATCCTAGATCGGCAAGAGAAACTTTTGCGTGGTCGTGTTATTCCTTTGGTTCGCGTGCTGTGGCAGCACCGTAGCATTGAGGAGGAGACATGGGAACGGGAGTCCGTGATGCGGAGCAAAGACCCGGACTTGTTCGAGGACGAACAATCTTAAGCGTGGGAGGTGGCTGTTGGCCAAGGGATAATGATGTTTCCTTGTGATGTGTTTTCTTGTATTAGTTGATGTATTTGTATTGTCTTTTAAAGACATGTGTTCTTATTTGTGATGTGCTTTGAAATGTGTATTCGTGCCATGTGGACATGTGTTCCGTACGTTATTGTGGTTATGGATTATGGTGAGAATGTTGTCATGTCTTTGTTGTCTTGTGTGGTGTATGACCCATTTGGGTGTGGTGGCTTGCGGGTGGCAAATGGGTAGTTTGTGGTTGTTTTCCTCGTATGTCATTTCTTTTCGAGACGAAAAGTCTTAAGGGGGAGAGGATGTAAGGACCCGTACCTTAAGTTAGTCGGTTTTGCCTCCCGAGTAGAGTTTTTCTAGATTTTGACCTAGTAGTTGGACTCCAATGAATTCACGTGCAAAAGGAAAGATGCTTAGAATGATGTCCTCTATCACCACGAAGTTTCAGACCAAATGGACATGTATGTGAGGTGCACGTGATATGGGTCCAATTCACGTGCAAGTGTAATTGTCTTCCAAATGATGCAAGGAGGCTGGGGGTGAAGTTTGAAAGCATTTGGAGTTCATATGGAGTTGCACGTGAATTGGGAATTCACGTGCAAATTGGCGTGCGAGCATAGTTTTTGCATGGGTCCCTTGGTTTTGGCATTCCCAAGGAACTTTCTCCAAAGGACCATGTTGAAATTCCGAATATTTTGGTGTGTATGGATGCGGAAAGGTTGTAGCTTGTGTAATCAAAACTACGTCGTTTTGATCCTGGGTTTACTTAATCAAAACTACGTCGTTTTGATGTGAATGAATGTCTATATAAGGAGGGCTTGAGTTTGAGTTAGGGTTCTTGTGTTCCTTTCTACATGCTCTGAGAGAGAGAGAGCTAGAGAGAGAGAGGGAAGGGGAGTTGTTAGTTCTTTGCCGGAGCATCTTGCGTGGGGAGGACGGCGTTTGGCGCGGGAAACGAGGAAGATGCGCTTTAAGGTAGGGGTTCTGTTCTTCTAAACCCTCCTGTCCTAGGGTCTAGGGGCAGATTAGTCATCCTGTTTATATATATATGTAAATTCATATAGGTGTGATCTCTATATGAATGTTGGCCTCAGTGGCATTTTGGTGTGGTTACGTGATCTATATGCTATATGTTTGATGAAAAGCCTGTGTGAATATAGTTATGTGTATATGCCCCATGAGTGTTTGAAATTATGCTGTGAGGTGTGCATGTTATGTGTTTGTGGAAATGCTTGTGTGGTTGGGTTTGTGAGCTTGTGGATATATGCATGCTAAGTGTTCGAGGTTATTCTCGTGTGACTAAGCATACTTAGTGTTTGATGTTATGCTGTATGGCCATGTGTCTTTGCGTGTTTGCTTGTACACCCGGTGGGCTGTGGAAGCCCGGGACTGTTTTGTGGAACCCGGTGGTCGTGGAAGCCCGGGCTGTTTTTGTGGAACCCGTGGGTCGTGGAAGCCCGGACTGTTTTGTGGAACCCGGTGGTGTGGAAGCCCGGACTGTTTTGAAACCCGGTGGGCAGGGGAAGCCTTGGAGTGTTTATGTACTAGCCCATGTATGACCTGTGTTTCTTGTTATAGCTTTGTAACCATATCCTGGTGGGATAATTGTATCACGACAAGACTTGTACACAAGGCATGTAGATACCAGGTGCGTGGGATGGGTTGGGGAGACATGATCCCTGAAAGTGTGGTTGCTCACCCTCCTACCATGTTGTTTTCTTTTCGAGAACCTACGGGCGTTAGGTGGGACCCCAAGGTGGAAGACCTTATTTATTTAATTTGTTTATGTTATTTTTATTATGAGAATCGATGTAACCCAGGTGGGAAAGGATTTTGTTGTAATAAACTGGATTGGATTGCTTTTAATGAATATTACTTTCTTGAATGTTGTGGATGTTTAAAATGTTAAATTCTTGTTTTGTATCCTACCCCTTTGCCCTCCGTGTGGGTAAGAGGAGTCACGTACCGGTTTCCTCGGGTTGGAAATCCGGGCGTGACACATTGACCCGATCAATAATTGACATCCCAACACAAAAATTGACCTCCAAGGCCCTGAACTCCAAATTGAGTCAAACTACGATCAAAACGCTCGAAATGACGAGCACAACACTAAACAGATATTATTACACCCAAATGACCGCCCAAATGCAAAGTCAACCAATAAACCCCGAAAAGTCAACAATCGGGTCAAACAGGCTCCGACTCGAAATCGGGCCCAAGTACGGTCAAAATGCTCACATCGATGACTACACTACACGTCCGGATAATTACATTCCCATGTAACGGCTATCGCTCAAAACTACCCAAATACGAATCTTTACGGAAGAGCTACAGTGGTACTTGTTAGTTCCTTGGAAATTGACTCATTTCATGGTTTAGTAAGAAGCAGAATTCCATATCAACCTCTACTATCAGGCGGAATATATAGCTAGTTGTGAGTTGTTGCGCGCAGCTTTCTTCGGATGCAAAATCAACTTACGACTACGGCTTCAACATGACATCTGTTCCATTATACTCATGACAACACCGGTGCGATTGTTATCGAATGACCCCGTTATGTACCAAAAACAAAGCACATCGAAGTCGGGTATCACTTAATACCGAGATCATGTTCTCAAAAAAGCACATATCACTTGAACATGTTGCTACGGATGATCAACTCATGACATACTCACCAAGCCCTACCGATGCAAGATTTTCCGAACTTCTCTTAAAATTAGGTATGCTTGACCTTCTTGCATAGTTTTCTTATTTATTTATCCAACAAGTACTTCTTTGAACATACATTGGAGTTCATGATGAGCGTTAGACACTTATTGTACTTTACCGATCATGCTTATCTAGTGATATGCATCATGTTTCGATAATTTTCTCATATTTTCTATTGGGAGTATGCTCATGTTTCTCGACTGAAGTCATTTAAGCTGGCCTAATTAACGTTATATGATTGCAATCTTCTTTTGGATTTCATGACTCAAATTTTCATTTATCACCACATGTTCAATGTTGTTTCATATTGATTACACTATTAACATATCTGGTTGAAGAAATGAAATTGGTAAGCTCGGAAAGTCGGTGGATGAAATCACATTCGTGATCTGATCACCTCTGAAGTGGAGTTTTCCAAGGATAGACAACAATTTCTCATGATCTAAATAATTAAGTTGAAATGTCCATCGAGAGGATTGTAGGATCTAAGGGGAGAAAATGCTTAATCCATTAACCAAGTAATACCCCTTATATGTCTCGTAACCTCTTTCCTAGCTGTTTATCTGAGGGGGAGTTTATCACTGAGAGGATCGCACGATCTACGGGGGAGCAAAAACTCTATCTATTATTTCAGTAATAGCCCTCCCTCTAACTTTTCACTTCTGGATCTGACTGGACATGCATTGTTGAATCGGACTTGTGGCATGTTTGGATGATTTTGCTTTTGATCGAGCAACTTAATCGAATAATCAATTGATTGCATGTAGCATGTGATAACGTGCATTTATGCCGTTATTTTATAGCTTATTTAGGGTGTTTAAGAGCAGGTTTAGAGCCTATTTAGTACCATATTTCATATATATTTGCTCTAACCTTTAGAAAGACACATTTGTCTTATATATGTGTTTTTGAGCTGTCTTGGCAGGTTTTTGGATGATTTCTTCTCTAGTCATTAGCTAGACTACTCTATCTACTAAAGAGGGAGCTTGTGGCAACTTATGAGCTCAAAAGGAGTTATCTATTCTAGCTACAAATGAAAAGGCTACAAGAGGTCTCTTTACACTGTTAGTGCTGAATAAGCATGTTTTGACTTATTTGACCCAAAAAGAGGCTTCAAATGATTTCACGTGCGGAACAAAAGTTGTTCCAAATGATGTTCTCTACCTTCCCAAGAAAGTCTAGCTATTTTGGAGATGCCCGTGACAATGACCCTTGTCACGGGCAAGATTATTTTTGCATGGAAGGCTTCTATATGATGTGATAAAGTCTTGGGTGAAGTTTCGAGCAAATGGAGCTGCCCATGACAATGACCTTTGTCACGGACAAGAATGTTTTAGCACAATCACCTTTGATCCGTTATGCTGATGATTTTTCTCTTCCGGAGCTTGATCAAATTTTGCTTGGTTTAAGGTGTTTTTAAGGTTTGAATGAAGAATAAGGGTCACTTACCAAAACTACGTCGTTTTGGTAGCGCAATAGCTAGCATTAGGGCACATGTTATACAATACCCGCAGCCCTATAAAAGGAGGTTGAAACGCATGACAGAGGGAGAACGGATTCAAGACTTCAAGAGAAGCAGCATTGGAGGTTGGTGTAGCGTGTTCTTGGCGGGACAAGAGAAGGGCTGGAGCTTCTATTTTCATCTCGTATTCTATTCTATCTCTTTGCGGTACATGTGTTGCAATTGGAATTATTGCAATTGGAATCATGCGACAACAGCATTGGAGGTTGGTGTAGCATGTATTCTTACTTACATTCTCACTCATGAATCTTAATCACAGTAACTCATATATATTTCATTTATGTTAGCTACGATGTTCAGCATGACGATTTCACTATGTTGACCAATGTGAACTTATGTGTTTCTTATATGTCATATGCATTGATTTTAGTAACATGATCGTCAACTCATATGTATGTGTCTTACATTCATTTTTAATGCATAAGTTTTATTTTTCAATAGTTCGGATCATGCTAACTTTCTGTATCTGTTTACATCCGTACTAATCCCAACCTATAAAGCTTTCTGTTCTTTTTAGTTTATCTTTGTGAAGCTACAGGTTCCAATTCACTTTGCTTCTTCACCGGTATATCTTGTCTGAAGTCTCGGATTTGAAGTGTTGTGGTACTTCTTCTCTCTTTGACTTCAAGATAAAGAAAGGAATCACTTTCTCTCTTAAACCACTCTATTTCTACGGACACGATGGTTGGTCATACGGATATTCTTCTACGGATTATCTTTCATCCGGATGATAATCGGTTCAATTCCTCCGGACCGGCCCATGACGCACGGGTTCCTTCCCTCTCGAGGCCCGACTGCCTCTCCCTCCACGTACATCCCCGTTGTTGACCTCTCTGGTCAAAGCGGTTCGTTTCTCCGGATGCCTCTCGTGCTCCAATGCTCCCTGTGCTACTCTGCGACGCTCCCTCGACTCATGCCGACTCCTCTCGTCCAACGCTCTCCTGCACCTATTCATTCGGGAAGTCCTCCAAAGCCCCGGTGGCTTGCGCGTATTGTGGATGAAGGGCAAGCGACGCGGCTTCATGCCTCCCTGCCAGGGTTTTCTTTGCCGGCCAGTGGGTGGGGTGTGTTCTAGCCCACTTGGGCCAACCCATCTCCTTTGGGCATGTAGTATGTCCATATTATTTAATATAGTTATAGATGTAAATATATAAATATATATATATATATATATATATATATATTTATGATGGACTGATGGCAATGTAGGTAAAAAGAGAATTCGTTATAGTTGATATTATTAACTCGTTGTTTAAGTTAAGCTTGTGCTCAATATTGATGGTTTAATAAATAGATAATTATTGTGGTATATTAATAATTATTGCTATACGTTAATATTAATTAGTTTTAATGCTTTGTTAGGCTGTTTTATTATACCCTGAACATGAGAAATCTCTTTTATTTGTAGTTGTGTGGATTTTTGTGATAAACTGGGTATTTACTATTGATGTGTGTGGAAGTTGTGATTGGATTAGTTGGGTTAATCACGGGTCCCATATAGGGCTGGCAAGAGGCTACGGATTCCCTATGTGGTTAGTTAACTTAGGTCCCATATGTGGTAGGTTGTCGGTATGGACACCATGGGTCTCACATGTGGCTACCCGGAAGTAGTTGAAATTATTGGAGTTGGTGGCGGGAAACCCATGAATGGTTGGATTGCTAGTGCGTACCCGTAAGGATATGTGATGCGATATTTTATCTTATGATATAGGATGAGCTAACTGTGATAGAGTAGGGCACTACACTGGCACAAGCATACACTGACCATATAGACTTAGGTTTTTATGTGAAGGATGATGGAGGTGGAGATCACCTACGGGCATTTGTGCTCACCCTACGGTATTTTTATTTCCTACGGGTTGTAGGGGGTAGCCGTGGAGCCATAGTGGAGCAGGACGGGACAACCTTGGCGTAGGATTTCTTCTATAGACTTTGTTTACCATTTTATTATTTATTTATTTTACGGACTAGGGTCCGTGACAATTGTATGTACCTTTTGGTGGAACTGATTTTTGAGTTGTTTTGTGTGTTGGACATTTATGTGGATTGATTGCACTATCATACTCACTTAGAGGAAATTTGAATTTAAATCATTGGAGTACAATTCTACCCCTGATGTAGTATTGTACGAGATTGGATCGATTCTTAACCCCTCGACTCCCGCAGTGGTGGCGTGGGGAAGTCGCGTTCCCGGATCTGTGACTTTCGGGATTTGGGGCATGACACTACAAGATATCAGATTTGAGATATCAGACAAGATAGATCATTTTAAGTGCAAAGAGAATCTGAACTCGGTAGCTTCATAAAGATAAACTAAAAGAAACAGAAGACTCAACAGGTTGGGATTAGTACGGATATATATGATATGAGGAAATTCAACATAATCCAAACTAAAGAAAAGCAGAACTTATGCATAAAAAATGATAGTACTAGACACATACATATGAGTTAATGATCAATTTATTAAAATCAATACATATGAGAGATAATAAACACATAAGCTCGATAGGTCAACATAGCAAAACCTTCATGCTTGAAAGACGTAGCTAAGATTAGTTAAATCTATACGATTTATCCAACTTAAGATTCATGAGTGATAATGGAATAAAGAACACATGCTAGGAATAATCAATTGATTGTCATATCTAAGACGCACGATTGAAGAAACAAAAACATTTAATCATGCCACAATTCCGATTCAACAATGCGGTCTAATCAGATCCAAAAGTAAGAGCTTTAGGGTAGAGTATTCGAGACTATCAGGGATCAAGTACTTAAGAAATAAATGAAGCCTCTGCTCCCCCTTAGATCGTGCAATCCTCTTGAGGAAGACTCCCCTCGATAGATAGCAGGGAAAGAGGTCATAAGACATATAAGGGGGGTATTACTTGGGTAATTGATAAAGCATTTTCTCCCCCTTAGACCATGCGATCATCTTGATGGACGTTTCTGCATAACATTTACATGTTGAGAAATTGCTGTCTATCCTTGATGAACTCCACTCATAAAGCTAATGAGGCTGCAATGGTGAATTTATCCATCAGGCATTCCGAGCTAACCCATTTCACTTCTTCAACCAAGCATGTTTATAATTCAATCAATATGAGACATCATTGGACATGTGGTGAGAGATGGAAATCAGAATCATGAAATCCTAAGGAGGTTATATTCATATAGCTTTAATTATGTTAGCTTAAGCGACTTGATCTGAGACACAAGCATCCTCCCAATCGAAATATGTAAAAATTATCGGAAACATGATGCATTGATTAGAGTAAGAATAATCAACAACAAGTACGATAAGTGTCTATAACTTGTTATTAAACATGATGTATGTTCAAGGATATACCTTCTGGATTAATAAATTAGCTATGCGTAAAGGTCAAGCATACCTAAGTTGAGGAGTAGTTCAGAAAATCTTGCATCAGGTAGGGGCTTTGTGAGTATGTCCGCAAGTTGATCATCTGTAGCAACATGTTCGAGAGATATGTGCTTTTTGAGAACATGATCGTGAATGAAGTGATACCTGACTTCAATATGCTTAGTCTTTGGGTGCATGACAGATTATTGCTGATGGCAATGGCATTGGTATTGTCACGAGAGTGGAACAGATGTCATGTTGAAACCGTAGTCGGTAAGTTAACTTTGAATCCAGAGAAGCTATGCACAAAGAACTCCCAACAGCTATGTATTCTACCTCATGAGAGGTTGATCTGGAATTCGCTTCTTATTGAACCATGAGATCGGTCTGTTTCAAGAACCGACAAGTACCACTTGTGCTCTTCCTATCGATGCGACACCGACAAAATCAGCATCGAAATATTCGGATAAAGAGAAGTTGGACTTCTTTGAATACTAGAGTCCCAAATTCACCGTCCCTTTAAGGTACCGCAATATCCGTTTGACGTGTAGCATGTGTGACTCTTTAGGATCCACCTGATATCTTGCATATATACAAGTTACGAACATGATATCCAGGCGACTTGTCAGAAGATACAACAATGATCCTATCATACCTCGTATTCATCACATTTACCGATTCTCCGTTTAGATCTGGATCTAACTTGGCACCGACTAGCGTGGGAGTTTTTACGGGAGTTCAATTTTGTATACCGAACTACTTGATTAAGTCTCGTGTGTACTTAGCTTGGTTGATTAAGATTCTGTTGGATCAAACCCAAAATTTGGATAATACGGATAAAACCCTATGTAATTTGATTTGAGACCTTGTTTGTTTATTCTAAGTTGTTGCAGAAGATAAAACTCTAAATCGCATCTTCACTCATGAGAACAACGCTAAGGACAGGATACATAATCCGGATCCGGACCAACGTGAGTATCGTCAAGCACTTGGTAAATAACCAAGTCTTCATACGGAATAAGGATTACTCGTGCGGACTACACACTTAAAGTTATGGACTAAGGAATCCGTGTCTTACACTTAAATGGACTAAGTTAAATAGATGCGGAATAAGAATACTAGTCTGCATCTCGCACGGAGTAAGAGAGAACCTAAAGGAATAAAAAGCAAGTCTTCCACTCAAGCGGACTAAGGACAAGAAGACACGGAGTAAGAAATCCGAGTCTTTCATTCATGCGAGTAAGGAAGGACTTGTGCGGAATAAGGACCGAGTCCTTTGTTCACACGGAGTAAGGAAAAGAGATGCGGAATAAGGAATCCGAACCTTTTACTCAAGTGGAGTAAGGATGCGCTAATACGGAGTAAGCCATCCAGACCTTTTACCTGGTGCGAAGTAAGGAACTCGAGCGGAGTAAGGAAGCGCGATACGGAGTAAGCTCTCCGAACCTTTTGTTTACACGGAGTAAGGAAGCACCGACACGGAATAAGGATTCCAAGTATCAAACTAATACGGAGTAAGCAACCACGACACGAGTAAGGATCCAGCTTCATTAACATGGAGTATGGAACTTTACGATAGATTAAGAACACTACTTCACTTTATTAGCTTCGCATTTAAAGTCATTAGTTCGTTGTGTCCCGATGTAAGAAAGAATCATTGAATATCTAAGTCGTCTTATATGTGGATCACACGGAGATGTGAACATAGCATTAAATGAAATTCGGATCACGCGAAGATATTTAATACATTTACGGACCCAAGATTTTGAGCCCCACATCCACAAAGAATTAAAGTAGAGACATTTTCGAGAAGAATTCAATGCTACACGGTGCTCCGGAAGATCATGTTTCAAGATTGTCTCCCAGGGGATGTCTATATATATTAAGAATTGTAAAATAGAGTGCTAGAGAGTTTTCGATGGGTCGAAAAGCTTCATCGCTTTAATTGTAATTATCTATTGATAATAAAATAGAATACCTCCATTATCCGATTATCTTTCGTACTGATTTTATCGTTTAACCAGATAGGTGTTGCAGACCGAGAAGAAAAGAGTTTTCAATAAGAGCCTATTCAGCCCCCCCCCCCCCTTAGGCTCTCGGGGACCAACAGATTCCTTCCTTCATTTGTTTGACTTCTATTCCAAGAAAGTAGGATAGTTCTCCCATCATGCTCATTTCAAATTTGCCATCATCAACTTCGCAAACTCTTCACATAGCTTTGGATTAGATGATCCAAAAACGATATCATCCACATAGATTTGCACGATCGGGAGTGTCCTTCTCTTTCTGTAGGAATAATGTGGTGTCAATCTTCCTTTTTTTGAAGTTATGCGCAAGCAAAAACTCGACAAGGTGTTATACCGGGCTCTTGGAGCTTTCTTCAATCCATACAAGGCTTTTCGTAGTTTGTACACCATATGTTCTGCCTTATGTTCAATGAAACCTGGAGGTTGTTCAACATAGACCTCCTCTTGAAGATCTTTATTTAGAAAAGCACTATTGACGTTCATTTGGTAAACTGTGAAGTTTTCATATGATGCATACGCCAGAACATTTTGATAGCCTCAAGTCGGCTACTTGGAGCAAAGGTCTCGTCATAGTCAATGCCTTCTTCTTGATGATATCCTTTGGCTACCATTGAGCATTGTTCCAGATTACTATTCTATCCGTATCAAGTTTGTTTTGGAACACCCATTAACTTCAATGACTTGTTACGACTTTGGCCTTGGTACAAGTGTCCACACTTCGTTCCTTTTGAATTGATTAAGCTTTTCTTGCATAGCATCTATCCAATTGGAATCTTGAAGAGCTTCATCCACCACCTTTGGCTCTATTTGCAATAGAAAACATGAATAGAGGCACAAATTTGAGGTGGCTACCCTTGTTCTTACACCAACAGTTGGATCACCAATCACTTGATCTGATAGGTAGTTTCGAGTCCACCTATAATTCTGCACTTGTGGTGGTCAGTAGTCAATGATTTGAAGATCTGCCAGATTGGGTGGTTTAGGTACATCTGCTAGTTGAGCTTCTTCCGGGCTAGACATATCCGTATGATAAACAGGTCCAGAACTACTTTGAGGTTCTTCGGCACTGTGACTTTCAGTATTAACTGGTCCGGAAGGACTAGAAGGTTCTCCGGTGTTTTGGATGTCTATATCAATTGGTCCAGAGTTGAGTGGAGGTCCTGATTCCGATTCTTCGAAAGCATCATCGCAATATTTCTTCTTGCTTCACTCGTGCTTGGTGATTAATCGATGGTAGGGCAGACACATGTTTGAATTGGGAATAGTCAATCATGTCCATTTGATCCTACACATTTGGATTTGAAGATCCTACACTTGACCAATCAAGATTAGGTTCATCAAAAACAACATGGATATATTCTTCAACTTTTAAATGTCTTCTATTGAAAACGTGATAAGCCTTGCTGTGTAACGAGTATCCAATAAAGATCCCATCATCAGATTTTGGCTCAAATTTATTTCGGGCCTCTTTGCCATTGTTTAACACATAGCAAGCACACCTAAAAGCTTTGAAATGGGAGATTGATGGCTTCCCGCCTCTCCACATCTCATAGGGTGTTTTCATGGTAAACTTATTGATAAGAGTTCTATTTTGAACATAGCATGCAAGTGACACGGCTTAGCCCATGGACCGAGAGGTAGCTTTGCCCTTGCTAACATTGACCTACCAGCTTTGACTAATGTGAGATTCTTACGCTCAAAACTCCATTTTGTTGTGGAGTTCTGGGTGCAAGGAAGTCGTGCTGAATGCCCTATTCGTAACAATATGACCTCATATTTGAAAACTCAAATTCCATACCATAATCACTCCCGATGCATTTGATGCTCGATTCCTTGTGAATTGTTTATCCAAATTAAGAGATCTACGAGATGTTCAAAGGTTTGATCCTTTGATTTCAGAACATCACCCATGTATATCTGTGAATTCATCGATAACCACAAGGGTGTATCTCGCACTAGCAAGAGAAGCAATAGAAATGGGACCACAGAGATCCATATGAATAAGTTATAAAGGAGCAGATATAGAATTAATAAATTTGCTCTTAAAGCTATGTTTGATCTGCTTGCCCAGCTGACATTCTCGACAGAGAGAGTCTCTGGAGTACTTGTGTTTGGGCAAGCCAGTGACTAAATCAAGCGATGTTAATTTAGACAGAATCTTAAAATTTAAGTGTACGCAACGGTTGTGCCATAGCCAACTCTCTTCACTTGATGCTGTAGTGAGGAAGCATACATGATCAAAAGAATTATTTCTTAAGACCACCAAATATATGTTCCCATCTCTTGATTTGGATAACTTAATATCTCCGGATAAGTTTTCCCTAACAGTGTAGGTGTTGGACATGAAGGAAACAGTGAATCCTTTGTCACATAAATTTCGACAATCAGCAGATTATGCTTCAAACCTTCGACTAGTGCAACCTTTGTAATTGCTACACAACCATTGGTTAGAGTGTCATACCCCATAGTCTTACCTTTACTGTTGTCGCCATATGATACGGATGGTCCTCGCTTGTTAGTAACATCTATGAGCAAAGACTTATCACTCATCATATGTCCGGAGCATCCACTATCGAGTATTCACTTGCTTTGATTGATCTTTGACTTCAAGTGGTCTGGCAGCAAATTCCATAGATGCACCTGCAAAACATTAGATTACACTTTTGGAGCCCAAACTTGTTTTGGGTGGTTAAGAGAAACAACAACAAGATTAACGGTTCGGATTTTGCTTTGTTAGGAACTTTAGCTTTCCATGTTGACTTTACTTTGTTAGTGTCGATTGCTCTTTTATTTGGGTTTTCTTAGGAGAGTTTGTAAGGACCCGTATTTGAGGGGCTTAGAATCACTTCTAAACTTCTAAACTAAAACAAATTTGAGGTTGGTCCTTTAGGGAAAAATGATTAGAATAACAAAAGGAAAGTTTTGGAGCCTTGTACGTGAGAATGCCTTTTTTACTTGTAGATTCATTCTGCTCCAGATTGCCCCAAATTTTGGTGTAGCTTCCTTAGAGGCATAGAAGTTGAAATACCCTCGCACGTGAGAATGACCTTTTCACGTGCAACCTTATTTTTGGCTAAAAATCGTCCCCGAACCTTTTGGGATGGTTAGAATGATGTTCCGAGTTAATTTGCCTCCTGCCCGTGACAATATGTTGTCACGTGCAACTTGTTTTAGGCTCCCTGAGGTGGATAAGCTTCCTTTGAAAGGTTGTTTATGATCCAGTTGTGAGTGTGAGAAATATGTGGATTTTAGGGACCATGAGGAGTTAAGTGATGTTATGTGTAATGATTTGATTGTTCTGAGACTATCTGTTGTTTTACATTCTGAGTTGAGTTTTTTGTATGCTAAATGAGTTGCATGTTTGTACTGTGTTTGTTGAGTTATGTTTATTGAGTTGGGATTGTTGAGTTGTATATGTTGAAATGTGTATGTTGAGGACCCCAGAAACGCGGGGATTGAGCTGAGTATGGGATAGTCATTATATTGTACCCCTTGAGATGAGATTCACATTTGCCTGGTGTGGTATGTCATGTCGCCGTGGTGGCGAGGTGTCCTCCGCCCCCGTGTAGCAGAGGTATAAGGCGTGTTTACTAGGTGATGGTTATTGTTTTAGCTTAAGTCACTACACGGGCACATGTATCCACTTGACATGCATAGTTTTAGAGTGGGATGGGTCTCGGGGAGACTTGATCCCTACCGAGTGGTGTGTGCTCACCCCTCCTATGAACCCTTCTTTGCGGACCTAGCAGGATATAGGCGGAAAAGTTGAGTTTGTAGGCCGGGGCTGTATGGCCTTATATATATATATACACACATACATTTGGTTGTTTTGTTGTATTTGAGATTCTGTTTGTTTGAACTGTGTACCCTGGTTATATTATTGGGAGCTTGTTCCCTAGTGGGTTGTAAAAGGGCTTGAAGCCTCTGAGCACTGTAATTGATGTATTGTGTTGTGAATACCGTATGTATGTATATTGTGGTGGTGTGCTTGGCATGGAAACAGGTACATGCCCCTTGGCATGTTGACATGTGATACAGAGATAGGACAGCACCCGCGGTAGGTGTCTTCACCTTGGTGTTTATACCGAACCCTTGACCCTTCGGGTGCGGGCATGGGCAGTCATTACCCATTTCAAGGGAAGGAAATTTGGGCGTGACAGAGTTACTCCTTTGAGATTTAGATTTAGATTTGTTTAAAAGAACCTTTTTTGATGAACTGATCTTTATTAATATGAACTTGATTACAAAACAAGTCATCGATAGACTCCAATACTCATAGTGATAATGACATATTCCTCACAGATTGAATGGACACTATGATACGGAGTGGAAATAGGGATACAAGTTTCTTTGGTTTCACAAGTTTTCTACTTTGGTACCTATGGCCTAAACCTTTGCGATTGGGTGACGTGCTATTGGCCCTAGATGCGTCAACCTTAGCCTTTCCTTTCTTTATGGGTACTACGGTTTCGACTTTAACTGCAAAGACCTTCCCTTCTTCTTTTAGGTATGGGTGCTACTGCTTTGGGATTAGCGAGACTGACCTCTCTTCCACGATCATAAACTATGATGTCACCTGAAATAAAACCATGCAATGGTTTAGATGTACTAATAGGATAAATGTTGGTTAGTTTGGGAGTGAAATCCGAGGGACACTCGACGCTTGTGTGGGAGCAAAAGTTCGGAGCTCTGGGCCAAGTTTGACTCGGATATTGTCGAGATCAGTTCTAAATGTAGAGGTTATTTCCCGCATTTTAGCCACTTATGATTTATTTCCTTTTCCTTTTCAAGTTCATTTTCGAGTCTTCTTAGATTAACCTGTTAGGCCATTTAAGTTGGTATTCAACAAATGATTTTCAGCTCTAAGATCGTGATACCAAGCCTCTTTACTCCTAAAGTTAGCCATGTTCTCAAGTTTAAACAAGCTTAATTCAAGGCGCTTAGCCTGACCACTCATGTCTTAGTACATATGAGTAATTATTAATCTCTCATTCTTTTCATGGTCATGTTCAGCAGTAAGAGATTCTAATTTACTCATGAGCTCATTCATAAAAGGTACCTCAGTGTTTGACATGAGGCAGACATTTGGCTTTTTTGTTGGCTCGTCATCCGAAGATTCTTCCTCTTCTTTCAAACCACTGATGTACTTTGAGACGAACACCTTCCTCTTGTTCTTGCTATTTTCTGGGGTGGAGCATCGGGGTTTAACCTTGTCACTCTTGTCAGCCATCTTTGGTTTAGATTTGCAATCTTTAGCTTAGTGACCTGGTTTCCCATAATTATAACAGTCTTGGGAAGTATACTCTGATCGCTCCTTTCTTCTAGATGATGAGGAGGAGCCTCTTCTAAATCCTTTTCTGCTTTCCTTAGAAACCACTCAAAGGATTTGACCGGAAGGGCTATTTCTTCTTCAATATTAGAGTTAGAATTTTCTGACTCTTCCGTATCATCCTCGCACTATATGCTCGTACATTCCATAGCTCTAAAAGCTACCTCCTTTTCTTTCGAGCTATTTTCTCATCTCGCTCGTAGTAGTTAAACCCGACCTCATGAGTTCGTAGCTCACTGTAAAGTTCTTCGATGGGAGCATAATGCCAATTCTTGTCGGCCTGCTCGGAGCTGCTTGGAGTAGTAGCGGTCCGGCAAGGAGTGAAAATCTTGTCATTGATTTGAAATGGCGTATAATGCTCATTGACAATTTTTAGGTCTAGGATGAGCTTGCCGAATCTCCGATAGATGCTCTCCGATAGGTTTATGAGTAAAACTCTCAAAGTTCTGTCTAAGAGCACGTATGACGTTCCGCATTTGGGACCGACTTCCTCATAGAGGATTGTCGGATTATCCTAGACAGCTTTTCCGTCGTGCGGCCCCTGGACATCCATGAAAGCTTTTGAATCCAAAGATGACATTACGTATGCTGTAGAGCCTTTTCATTAGCATACTACGACGCTCTTTCCTCATTGATGAGTTCGGAGTCGTCTTTGGCCTTCTAATTCTATTTTCTTCGATGGTCATCGGAATAGGTAGCTCTGATGAAGACACGGCCACATCGGACGATCATGACATATCATGAACATCCTCATGCGAGCTTTCCACTTGGAGAATAGCTCGGGCGTGAATTTTGGCGATTTAGTCGGTGAATCCGAAACTCCGTTGTTGAGGAGTAGCGGGTTGAGCGGTAGTGCTCGGATCGACATTTTTGCTGCTCTCGCGGTTAGGGATGGACTCTTGCGCACCTCCGAAGTTAAGGCGAGTATTGAACAACTTGTTTTTTTTCTTCGGCTATTTTTTAGAAAGAGAGTGGGATCTCTACTTTGAATAGGTAGAACTTGCTCCGATACCACTTGTTGGTCCCTAGGAGCCTAGAGGGGGGGTGAATAGGCTCTTATCGAAAACTCTTCTTCTTCTCTCGCGCAACACTTTTCCCGGTTAAATGATAAAATCGAGTGCCGAAGATAACCAGGATATAAGGAAGTATTCTATTTTATTATCAAAAGATAATTATAGCAAGATAATAGCAGATTGAAGCTGATGACCATCTTTTTGATCTACTAAAACTCTCTAGCACTCTGTTTTACAATAACACACATACTAGCCAAATTAATCTCTATGTCCATTTTTCTTGTTTTGTATTATTACTGCATTTTATTCTCGAACATGGGTTCGTGGCTGATGTACCATTTCTCATCATATGTATGTTATACTATGATGATATTTTATTTGATATTTCATTCAGTTGTATGGTTTTAGGAGTACACAGGAATACCCTTATATAATTGTATAGGTGCACTTGGGCAGCACCCACGATGTGCCCCTTTTGGTGTTAGTTACCAACTCCTTGCCTTTGGGTGCGGGTGGGGGTAGTCACGTGCCCGATTCCGGGTCTCTTGGAGATGGGGGAGTGGCATGCTAAGCCATCACTTTAAGGCCTCACCCTCTAACTATTGGATTACCAATCTCATCGTATCCTCCTCCCACGATAGAAGAAAGGAGAATAGGTGCTCCATATGCCTCAACCAAGTGTTTCCATAGCTACGGGATCACCACCTCCTAGGAACTTGGCTAGTTGTTCCTTCGGAACCTTGTGACCACATACTATCCACAATTTGAGTCATAATCGCCTCAGATGGAATTGCGGCCTCACGCCGAGTCTCCTCCTCTTAGGGTGGTGGTGGTGGTACACTTTTGTTATGCCACTAACTCATGGCATATCGCTTCTCTTACCTCTTCCCTAATATTATCCCTCAGTCTCTACTTGGGCCATGACTTGTGCCAATAACTCGTTCCCCCAATGGACTGTCCCCCATTTTGCCCCACATGGGTAAACGAATCATCACCGACTACCCCTAGACACATGTATCACACTTCTTGCCATCATACTCACTACACAAGGAGAACACTATTCAATCTCGTACCACATCACATACCATATAACAAATGTTCACACGGACACACCTATATATTATCATATAGTTCATCATATCATATCACACCGATGCATTTTTCACATGTTTAATGCACACTAGTGCCAATAGTCTGTGCATTCATGCCTACTCCAGGACTGATGACCCCCAATACACCTTAAAGGCTCATAAAAGACCATGTTGATCAGGCATGTGATGTCCCTCCATGCTCCTCTAAAGGACCTAAGAGTAATCAATCACCTCATTACCCTAGGCCAACTAGACCATATGCTCCAATACTAACTATCATGCCCCAAATTTTCGACCGGTGAAATTGATTAGCGAGTTCTTGAGTCTCGAAGACTTTGCAATTCCCACATCGGCTAGGGAAGAGAACAAAGCATGCCTTATAAAGAGGGCGTGAATATCTCTCCTGGCACGAGGCCTTTTGGGGTGCCTGTGTGGCATTGCCAAGAACAAAACCCGTGATTAGGCTTAGGCCCCAAATCGGACAATATTATGCTACAACCGGTTACAGATAGTATCGTAGCTAGGGACCGGGTTGGTGTTCCATGGGTCCCATGGGGATGTGGGCCTCCTAAGGGGTGGATTGTGGAGTCCAAGGACTTGGCAAGTGTAAGGACCCGTACCTTGAGTTAGTCACGGTTCCGCCTTCGAGTAGAGTTTTTCTAGATTTTGACCTAGTAAATGGACTCAAATTGTAAGGACCCGTACCTTGAGTTAGTGAGTTTTGCCTCCCGAGTAGAGTTTTTCTAGATTTTGACCTAGTAAATGGACTCCAATGAATTCACGTGCAAAAGGAAAGATGCTTAGAATGGTGTCCTCTATCTACCACAGGTTTCAGGCCAAATGGACATGTATGTGAGGTGCACGTGATATGGGTCCAATTCACGTGCAAGTGTGGTTGTCTTCTAAATGATGCAAGGAGGCTAGGGGTGAAGTTTGAGAGCATTTGGAGTGCATATGGAGTTGCACGTGAATTGGGGAATTCACGTGCAAATTGGCGTGCGGGGATTATTTTGCATGGTTCCCTTGGTTTTGTCATTCTAAGGAACTTTCTCCAAAGGACCATGTTGAAATTCTCGAGTATTTTGGCCTATATGGGTGCGGAAAGGTGCTAACTTGTGTGATCAAAACTACGTCGTTTTGATGCTGGATTCACTTAATCAAAACTACGTCGTTTTGATGTTGTGTTGTCTATATAAGGAGGAGAAGCTCTCTGTTTTAGGTTTAGGGTTCACTTCATTGCTTTGCGGCCGTCGAGAGAGAGAGAGCTAGAGAGAGAGAAGGAAGGAGGGAGTCTGCTGTCACGCCGAGCATCTTGCGTGGGGAGGACGGCGTTTAGCGCGGGAGCAAGGAAGATCTGTTGTAAGGTAGGGATTTTGTTCTTCCTAAATCCTCCTGCGTCCTAGGGTCCTAGGGGCGAGAATATGAGTTATATCTGTTATATTATTTATATGTAAATTCATATAGGTATGACCTCCTATATGAATGTTGGCCTTCAATGGCGATTTTGGTGTTTCTGGTGTTTGTGTGATGCATGAAAAGTGTTTGATAAAATGCCTGTATGACATGCCCGCTACATGTTTGATGAAATGCCTGTGTGAACTTAGTTGTGTGTATATGCCCATTGAGTGTTTGGTAATATGTCCGTGTACTTGGACTTGTGGTTTAGTGTATGTATGTATGCTTTGGATGTTTGCTCTATGGCCTGAATGGTTGGATTTGTGCGCTTATGAACGGGTGCGCACAAGTGTTTGGTTGTATGCTTGAGTGACCATGTGTGTTGTGTGCTTGATCGTGGTATCTGGCCTGAAGAGGCGGTTAAATAACTTTGCCTCGAGAGGCGGTTAAACCAAAGGGCCTGAAGAGGCGGTTAAATCACTTGGCCTGAAGAGGCGGTTAAATCACTTGGCCTGAAGAGGCGGTTAAATCACTTGGCCCGAAGAGGCGGTTAAATAACTTGGCCCGAAGAGGCGGTTAAATCACTTGTGGTTAAAGTGTTAGCCTTGTGTGGCAGGGAAGATTGTAAATTGTCGATGTGGTTGTTATTATGTCTGTTGAAATTATTGTATCACGACAACTGCACTTGTACACATGGCATGTAGATGCTAGGAACATGGGATGGGTTGGGGAGACATGATCCCCACTCGAGTTGTGGTTGCTCACCCCTCCTACCGTGTTTGTTTGTTTTCCAGGGACTTACAGGCGTTAGGTGGATACTCCAAGGTGGAAGACCCTCTCCACTTTATTGTTCATTTCGGTAATGTACTTTTATGATTTATGTAACCCCGAGAGAGGGGAATGTACTAGGGGATTGAACTGTAATCAGGGACTTGGTTGTTTTGTGAACCTTTGATGTTTTGGAATTAAATAAAGATGTGGCTTATTTGATTTATTGTAATTGTTAGACTTTGCTTGTGTGGCATCCAGTAGTCCAACCCCATTTGCCCTCCGTGTGGGTGAATGGGGAGTCACGTACCGGCTTCCTGGGTTGGAAATCCGGGCGTGACAATATGGTATCGAGCATGGTCTAGTTGGCCTAGGGTAGTGGGCGGATCTGGTTATCTTGAGTCCTTTGGAGGAACCTGGAGGGACGTGCCCGATCAACACGGTCCTCTTTGAGCCTCTAAGGTGTACTTGGGGTAGTCCGGACCTGAGGTAGATTTGCGTGCATTGGTATTAGGGCACTAGTTGCATTGGTTGTCTTTGTGTGATTGACCGAGATAAAGCATGTGAGAGAAAATATGAAGAGCATGTTTTAATCATGCAACTCGATTAACTCGATTTTATGACAACTCGAGTCAGTATGCTTGTGGAATTCTTGTTTGTGCAATGTGGTTTAATGAGAACCTGAAATGTGTACAGGTGTGTGTAATTGCATGGATAAATGGTTTGAACGTGATAACATGGAAAAGAATTTGTGATGGTTCGAGCATGAAAACATGGAAAAGAAATTGTGGAAGTGAAACTTGTGCTTGGAAACTTGAGGCTTGTGACCTGTTAACAAAAAAAAAATTAATGTGGTTTGCTTGGTGTTCCGTGAATGGTTGAGCATGTGATTTGCTTAGTATTGTGTGAAACAAGCGTGGTTATGAGCAATGCAATGGAATGTAAAATTGGTATAGCCTCGTTAAATGTGAACCCATGGACTTATGTGGTAATAATGCGTGTTATAGCTTAAGTCGCTTAGTCGGTAAAGTGATCTCGCGATTGTTGAGATTATTGAGTGATAACCTAGAGCGCTGCCTTTTCGTGGAGCCAATGTCTCCAAAAATTGTGACCAGCACGACTATTGAGGTAGCAAAGAAGCCCACCCCCCCCAGCCGGGCAAGTGGGAGAGTCGCAGGATGTAAGTAATGAGGTTGGCATCTTAAGCCTGGTAATTCAAGAGTTGAAGGATGAGATTCGACAACCGATTAAGAGCGAGAAAGGGGCTCAAGAGGTAGAGACCAGTTTCCCAAAGGGGTTGTTCTTGCAAGTGGGCAACCGGGACATTGGAAAGTAGGACATCCCCGGATGACCTGTTTTGGTAAAGCAAGTCATGGTGCTAAAGACCGCTCAACGAGCTAGGGATAAAGCAAAATTCAAGTGAGGCTAGGAGGAGAGCATGGCGGAACTTTCCTTAGTCAAGGGTACGATTTTGATTCTCGCGTGTGAAGATTTCGTTTAGTGGTGGTATCATATTCCTTTAATGATAGTGATCGGTTGAGTCTCGTGCGGGATTAGGTGAGGCTGGGTGAACCTTTGATTGTTGCGTTTCTAGCCATTTACTTAAGACACTTGTGATAGAGGGGTATTTTTGCTGGGTGGGCTCTTGAGCCACTGTTTTGTGTTAGGTGAGGCTTAGAAGGTCGTTTGAGTTACCATTTTGGATGGACGTAGTTGGGGACCTACTAGAGAATAAATGAGTAAAATAAATAAAAATATATATATGATACCAAAAGACTAATAAATTACTAATGGTTATAAACAGTTGTTGGAAAGAGTTGGTGGTTTTAATATGGTCGAAAGTGTTAATTGTATCTTTGTGTGGTAGTCAATTTTTGGGCACCCGTGTGTGAGGAAAGTAATAAATGTTACTTGTGTTACCCCTAATACTCTAGCGTAGGTGAGATTACCTCCGGCCTAGCTAGCCTAGGAAGCCGGAGGCATGAGTTAGTGGCTTGTGGGTAGTGTGTGACCTCTGCTGTGGCAACCTTGAGTAATAAAATGTGTTTTCATGTGAGTAGAGGTTTCGTAGACGTGCTACTTAAGAAGGATGTTTTTCTTGTAACCTTTCCAAGTGTCAAGGTTGAGGGAGGAAATTGCCACTAGTATAACCCACCCCTTGAGTCATTGAAATCTAAATGGATTGGCGAGAGTGGTATGTGGTTTTAAGATTCTTATGGGTGTCCTGTGGAGATGGCTGCAAATTCTTGGGTGGCCAAACATTGACCACGTGTCACGCTGGTGGTGTGTGAAAGACCTTGGGTAATATTCATGGATATGTGGTGAAATGGGTTTGCGTATGTATAAAAATGTGATGAGTCCTAGGAACTAAGTTACGAGTGAGTTTATAGGATCGTGCCCAACCAACCCAATCGGGCTGTGAAGGCTGAGTGAGATTGGGCAGGCCTTGTTTTCTTTTTTCCTCATAATTATGAGACACCTTCCGAGGGGTTGAGGATGTACTTCGATGGTAGGACCATTCCGTTAATCCATGTCGTGTGGGTAATAGGGCTTAAAAGAGGCGAGAGGTGGGGGGCTAGTATGTCCTCTCTTACGTGTTCTCAGCATGTTAGTTTATTTCGTGTGTTGTGGTTGTTTTGTTTTGTTGTGTGTGTCGTATATGTGTTAAAGGGTAGAGCAAAGTTCTTATGTGTGTCTCGTGGTAGACATATGCAGAGGAGTAGAGGTGATGCACGCGCATATTAGTGCGGTATGGGATGAAGAGGGGTTGTTATGTGTAATGTTGATGCTATTCCTTGTCACGTGTGATGGCATGCTAAGTTAAAATGTGAAAGTATTGATGAGTTATGATCCATTGAATGGAGTCGGAGGTGAGTTTTGTTTGTAAGGGGTATTAGTCTTGCCCCTTTGGGGGGAGGTTTGTGTCCCGGCGGCTATCATGGGGTCCTCATGCTACATATGTTCTTCTTGAAAGTCTTTCGTGTGCGTTTTGATGCGGTAAGTGAGACGGACCACGCCATCAAAGTGTTGGTGTGTTTGGGAGCTAAGTGAATGTCCCGAATAAGGAGTTTGTATGTCTCTGTCTTGTGCCTACCTGGAGGAATTGCAGTGGACCATATTAAGCTGCAGTTAGAGCCCGAGTATTTCTTGATCCATTTGAGTGTTTTGTTGGTGTGTTGAGATAGGACGGATTGTTGGTATAGCAGGGTTAGTGGGCCATGAGGTGGAGTATGTCCTGGGAGGCAAAGGATTCCTTTGTGACCTCTCGAGTGGTGACACCGAGGATTCCGTTATTGTCATGTTGTTTTGTAGGAGACTTTTCCAGGGTGGAGAGGACTACGTTGTTGGCAACTACCCGGCATCAAAGAATTCCTGTCGCATGGAATGTCTGCCGACTCGAGTAAGGTGTTATCACTTGGGTTGTAACATAAGCCTCGCTTAGTGAAGGGCATGTGTGGGCCCTTGGTGGATCCCTATTTGACCGTAGTTGGGGAGGTGTTATTTATGTGACGTTCTGGTTCAAGGGATTCTTTAGTAGATTCTCAACGTTGGTGACTCGGTGTTAGCCCGATAAGAACTTTTGGTCTTGCCGTGATTGGGTATGGTACTGAATTCGTTGTTTTGAGTTACTCCTTGGACTCCGTTGGGCGTCTTGTTGATCGTGACCGACTGGTGGAGGGCACACTTCATCCCGATGTAGTTGTGTCCTGGATTGTAAGTCATCTTGAGTTCCCTTTGGCATTGGTTGGGTTTTGTTGTTGCGTGTATCACTATAGAGTGAGGCGGTTTGAGCAATGATGATGGTGTCGCTGGGGTGATCTCCATGTGTGAAACACGATTATGGTTTGTCTAATGCTTTTCTCTTGTTTGTTTGTGTTTCCTTGTGACCACTTAGTGTTTGCCGTTAGGGTAAGGTCTACATATGGAGCTGTGGCTCATTGTACATTGTTGGGGTCCGTTGACATCCAATTTTGATGGTGTCATTGTTGGGTATTTTACATTGTGGAGTGTTGGTCCTATTGTGACATGAGTGGCGTCTAATGCCGAGTACCACCGCTATGTCGATGCAGTGACTTCTCGTTCAATCATATGAATTCTAGCGAATGGATGCTTCGTGCATGGCTTCGGTGTTGGCCTTGTTCGGTTGTCATGGTCTTCATGCATCCGTGGGAGGCTTCTCGACCTCACCGTTGTCCACTTGCTCACGTGAGTTGTTGTCACGCTAATTGCTGCTCTAGTTCTTGTTATGCTCATGGGTGTTATGTGTTGCTTTAATCTTCCTGTGATGTTTGCCACTTGATTTCTCTTTTCGGGGACGAACGGTCCAGAGGTGGGAAGGTTGTGGAGGAAACTCCCTGGATGAGTTTGTATGGTGTCGGCGAGTGGGCAAGTGGAACGTTAAACGGTAGTAGTGTTTTATTTGTGCTTTGTTCCTTGTAGTGGTGTTTATGATGTGAGTTGGTCTCGTGACCTATGTGATTTGTTAAACGTACGTGTTGGGATGGGCGTATATGTCATTACACCGTCGTGACATGTGAATACTTGTGACATGTGTTAGGTGAGGAGAACAAGGGTTGTTTGTGAGATTAGAATATGTGTTTCCTTATCATGTTGTGTTTTATTGGGTCGGTGGGTACGTGCCTTCATGTGTGTTATGGTGTGATATCTTCGGTCGTGGGTATGTGAATGGTTGGGCTATGTGCTTCCCTGGTGCGTTTTGGAAGGTGTGTTGTCTTTTTAGGGGCCGACACGTCCTGCAGAGGAGACATGGAATGTGGGTCCATGATGCGTGAGCAACACCCAGCGTTGTTCGAGGACGAACAACCTTAAGAGTGGGAGGTGACTGTTGGTGGCTGGCCAAGGGATTGTGATGTGTTTTCTTGTATTAGTTGTGTATGACTTGGTGTATTTGTTTTTATCTTTTAGACATGTGTTCATTATTGTGATGCATGTGGTTGTGGATTATGGTGGTACCTTGTTATGTGCTGTTATGTGCTGTGCGCGGTGTATGACCCATTTGGGTGTTGTGGCTCGCCGTGTGGCAAATGGGTAGCTTGTGTTTGTTTTCCTCTTATGTCATTTCTTTTCGAGGACGAAAAGTCTTAAGGGGGAGAGGATGTAAGGACCCGTACCTTGAGTTAGTCGGTTTTGCCTCCCGAGTAGAGTTTTTCTAGATTTCGACCTAGTAAATGGACTCCAATGAATTCACGTGCAAAAGGAAAGATGCTTAATGGTGTCCTCTATCTACCACAAAGTTTCAGGCCAAATGGACATGTAGCTGAGGTGCACGTGATATGGGTCCAATTCACGTGCAAGTGTGGTTGTCTTCTAAATGATGCAAGGAGGCTAGGGGTGAAGTTTGAGAGCATTTGGAGTGCATATGGAGTTGCACGTGAATTGGGGAATTCACGTGCAAATTGGCGTGCAGGATTATTTTGCATGGTTCCCTTGGTTTTGTCATTCTAAGGAACTTTCTCCAAAGGACCATGTTGAAATTCCGAGTATTTTGGCCTATATGGGTGCGGAAAGGTGCTAACTTGTGTGATCAAAACTACGCGTTTTGATGTCGGGATTCACTTAATCAAAACTACGTCGTTTTGATGTTGTGTTGTCTATATAAGGAGGAGAAGCTCTCTGCTTTAGGTTTAGGGTTCACTTCGGCCGCCAGCCATCGTAGAGAGAGAGCTAGAGAGAGAGAGAAGGAAGGGGAGTTGCTGGTTGCTCCCGGAGCATCTTGCGTGGGGAGGACGGCGTTTAGCGCGGGAGCAAGGAAGATCCGTTGTAAGGTAGGATTGCTTCTTCCTAAATCCTCCTCCGTCCTAGGGTCCCAGTAAGAATATGAGTTATATCCGTTATATTATTTATATGTAAATTCATATAGGTGTGACCTCCTATATGAATGTTGGCCTTCAATGGCGATTTTGGTGTTTCGGTGTTTGTGTGATGCATGAAAAGTGTTTGATAAAATGCCTGTATGACATGCCTGCTACATGTTTGATGAAATGCCTGTGTGAACTTAGTTGTGTGTATATGCCCATTGAGTGTTTGGTAATATGTCCGTGTGACTGGACTTGTGGTTTAGTGTATGTATGTATCTTGGATGTTTGCTTTCTATGGCCTGAATGGTTGGATTTGTGCGCTTGTGAACGGGTGCACACCAAGTGTTTGGTTGTATGCTTGAGTGACCATGTGTGTTGTGTGCTTGATTGTGGTATCCGGCCCGAAGAGGCGGTTAAATAACTTTGCCCGAGAGGCGGTTAAACCAGTGGCCCGAAGAGGCGGTTAAATCACTTGGCCCAAGAGGCGGTTAAATCACTTGGCTCGAAGAGGCGGTTAAATAACTTGGCCTCGAAGAGGCGGTTAAATCACTTGTGGTTAAAGTGTTAGCCTGTGTGGCAAGTGGAAGATTGGAAATTGTCGATGTGGTTGTTATTATGTCTCTTGAAATTATTGTATCACGACACCGCACTTGTACACATGGCATGTAGATGCTAGGAACATGGGATGGGTTGGGAGACATGATCCCTACGAGCCGTGGTTGCTCACCCCTCATACTGTGTTTGTTTGTTTTCCAGGGACTTACAGCGTTAGGTGGATACTCCAAGGTGGAAGACCCTCTCCACTTTATTGTTCATTTCAGGAATGTACTTTTATGATTTATGTAACCCCGGAGAGGGGAATGTACTAGGGGATTGAATCGTAATCGGGGACTTGGTTGTTTTGTGAACCTTTGATGTTTTGGAATTAAATAAAGATGTGGCTTATTTGATTTATTGTAATTGTTAGACTTGCTTGTGTGGCATCCAAGTAGTCCAACCCCATTGCCCTCCGTGTGGGTGAATGGGAGTCACGTACCGGCTTCCTCGGGTTGGAAATCCGGGGCGTGACACAAATGAATTCACGTGCAAAAGGAAAGATGCTTAGAATGATGTCCTCTATCTACCACGGGTTTCAGGCCAAACAGACGTGTATGTGAGGTGCACGTGAAATGGGTCCAATTCACGTGCAAGTGTGGTTGTCTTCTAAATGATGCAAGGAGACTAGGGGTGAAGTTTGAGAGCATTTGGAGTGCATATGGAGTTGCACGTGAATTGGGGAATTCACGTGCAAATTGGTGTGCAGGATTATTTTGCATGGTTCCCTTGGTTTTGTCATTCTAATGATCTTTCTCCAAAGGACCATGTTGAAATTCTGAGTATTTTGGCCTATATGGGTGCGGAAAGGTGCTAACTTGTGTGATCAAAACTACGTCGTTTTGATGCTGGGATTCACTTAATCAAAACTACGTCGTTTTGATGTTATGTTGTCTATATAAGGAGGAGAAGCCCCTCTTGTTTTAGGGTTAGGGTTTGTTGCTCCACTAGCCGTCGCAGAGAGAGAGAGAGAGGGAAGGAGAGCTCCTAGTTGCTGCCGGGCGTCTTGCGTGGGTGGTCGGTGACTCGTGGGTGGACGGCGTTCGACGTGGGATCGGGACATTGCTGTGTTGTTGCGTTTTACTTGAGGTAGGGGTTCTGTTCTTCCTAAATCCTCCTCTGTCCTAGGGTTCTAAGGCAGATTATTGAGTTAAACCTATTTATATATATATATGTAATCCATATAGGTGTGATCTCCTATATGGATGTTGGCCTTCAATGGCGATTTTGGTGTGTTTCTGGTGTTCGTGTGATGCATGAAAAGTGTTCGATAAAATGCCTGTGTGATATGCCTGCTACATGTTTGAGAAAATGCCTGTGCGGCTGGGTTTATGAGTCTGTGAATCTATGCACACCAATTGTTCGGTTTTATACCTGTGAGGCTTTGCATGCTAAGTGTTCGATATTATGTCTGTGTGACTAAGTGTGGCTATGTGTGCTGTGTTCTTGGAACCCGGTGGGATGGAAGCCCGGACTGGTCTTGGAACCCGTGGTGTGGAAGCCCGGGACTGTTCTTGGAACCCGGTGGGTTGTAAGCCCGGGAGTGTTTATGTACCAGCCCGTGTATGATTGTATTTGCTGTTATAGCCTGTAATTATATCTGGTAGAATAATTGTAGCACGACACAGCACTTGTACACAAGGCATGTAGATATTAGGTGCATGGGATGGGTTGGGGAGACATGATCCCTTCGAGGCTGTGGTTGCTCACCCCTCCTACCATGTTGTTTTCTTTTACAGGAACCTACGGGCGTTAGGTGGGAACACCAAGGTGGAAGACCTTATTTACTTTACTGTCTACCCTTTATGTTATTTTTATTGGAATTGATGTAACCCCAATGGGGATGGGATTGGAAAGGATTTCGTTGTAATAAACTGGTTTGGATTATTTTTTATGAACATTACTTTCTTGAATGTGTTGTGGGTGTTTAAAATGTAATATTCTTGGTTTGTATCCTAACCCCTTTGCCCTCCGCGTGGGTAAAAGGGGAGTCACGTGCCGGTTTCCTCGGGTTGGAAATCCGGGGCATGACAGCAAGTCCCAGATCGACTAGGGAGGAGAACGAAGTATGCCTCATAAGAGGGCGTGGATACCTCTCTGGCACGAGGCACTTTGGGGTGCCTGTGTGATAACGCCAAGAACAAAATTGGGGATTGGGCTTAGGCCATGAACTAGACAATATCGTCTTCTGGGGGACTTGGACCGTTATAATTTTGAAGTTCAGGGATTTCATAAGTCCCACATCGGCCTGAGAGGAGAACAAAGCATGCTCTTGGGAGGGGTGGATACCCCTCTAGTAAGACGCGTTTGAAACCCTAAGGGGGGCAGGGGCCGGGCCCGGCACTTGTAGCCTGTAGTCAAAGGGGAAAGTATCATTAGATAGACAACCTGGGCCACTCTAAACGACGCATTTTGGGGTGCTATGGGCACTACCAAGAACAAAAGTCATGTGGGCAGTAGCCCAAAGTGGAACAATATCGAGCTACGGGTGGCTTGGACTGTTACAAATGGTATCAGAGTTGGGGACTTGAGTCAGTGTGCCATAGTCCCAAGGGGATGTGGGCCTCCTAAGGGGGGTGGATTCTGAAGTTCATGGATTTCACAAGTCCCACATGGGACTAAGAGGAGAACGAAGCATGCTTTTAAGGAGGCATGTATACCTCTCTAGCAAGATGCGTTTAAAACCCTGAGGGGGCCAGGGGGCTAGGCATGGCGCCTATAGCCAGTAGGCAAAGGGGACAGTATCGTTAGATGGACTGCTACACCAAGAACAATAGTCGTGCAGGCAATGGCCTAAAGCGGAACAATATCGGGTTACGGGTGGCTTGTACTGTTACAGAGTCCCGATGTTCGCACCTGAAGGGATAAGAGGTTGGTGAAAACACCGAAAAAAGGGACCTTAACACGAGTGTCGTCTCTACCTATGCATCTTACCAAACATATAACCAAACACATATAGCACATAAGGTCATTCCGCTCAGGGTTACAACATGTTATTACAACCACAAAGTCCAAACAAGAAAAACATATACAAATAGGGTTTTCACCTTGGGTGAACCTCTTAGCTCCTATAAGCACTGAACAAGTAAGACAAACACAACAAGAGGGGTGAGCAACCACAGCTAGGAGGGATCATATCTCCCCAATCCATCCTAATTCATATTATATTCATATGAAAGGGAGGCATATTGTCGATATATAGGATTTGATGAAGTCTTCTAAGATACAATCTAAGTCTTGAGACTCGTAGATCCGAAGGGTCGTAGGGTCGAAGAGTCGGAGTTAGTACAAGTAAAAACTATCACAAGACGTATGGGTGAGAGGCTCGTAGACTCGTAGGATCCGGGAGACTCGAAGAAAAATTGTGACGAAGGCATTGTGACTCGTAGATCCAGGGTCGAACGTCTTAGAGTCGTAGTGCGGAAAAGAGAGCGTTACTGTAAGCAATAACAAATTCAAAGACTCGTAGAGTCAAAGAATTCTAAAGAAAAGTAACCAACTTTAAATGACTCGAAGACTCGAAGCCCATAGAACTGTAGAGTCCCTAAAGCGCTTATGTCACTTAATAGAACTTAAAGTACCGCTAAACTCGTAGACTCAAGGGTCGTAGAGTCACAGCCTTAAAACACTGTTAAGAAAATAGGACTTGCAGACTCGTAGGTCGAAGGTCAAAGAGTCGAAGCCAAAAACACCGACCAACTAAAATGAAACGTAACTCGAGAGTCGTAGAGTCGTAGACTCAAGGGATACATGTAATTTAAAGAACTTGTCAGACACATCACAGACTCGGAGATCATGAAGGCGAGAATTATAGCTGAAGGGTCATAACCGTAGAGTCAAAGACTCGTTGAATACGGAAACTCCGTACATGAGCAACTGTGAAAAACTAAGGAAGAAATGTAAATTCTAAGACTCGCAGAGTCAAAGATTTTCAAGGTCGAAGAATCGAAGAGCCTCTTAGTCAAGTAAAATAAATTGAGAGACCCAAAGGTCGCAGACCCAGAGAGTTAGGGTCGTAGACTCGCACCGGTAACAACAGGTAGATTAGGCGCACTACGAAGAAGTCACTCTAAGAGCCATTACGAGAGTCGCAGACTCGTAGAGTCGTAGACTCACGGTTAATAGAGTGTCACAAAAGACTTAATCTAACTCGAACTCTAGCCTCGAAGACTCGAAGATATGTGAGTCGTAGACTCACGATATCAACACCTGTAAAGCCTGAAGCAAACTTTCGCAACTTCGACAGCTCTAACCGAAACCTTCAAGTCACCAAACCTACAAGGCACCCACTTCCAAGGCATACTTACAACCCAAGAAAATTCACTTAGCGATATCTTTAGCTATGGTTTGTACAGTAAGCCTGCGCCGTCTCGAGCAGTTGGAGCACAGTTAATGTCGCATTAATTGCTATCAACTACCCTCCATGGATGAACATCCAAGATCGATTGCGTAAGTATGGGCATGCAACTACGCAGCATGGGCAACAGATCTACAAATCAGAGCAGATTAACCCGTCCCCTGACATCCCGCAAATCCAGTGGCGGGAAGTCAGTCTGTCGGGATGGACAACCAGGCGCACAACACTTTAAACTTAAAATATACCTATCTCATACACAAAACGGAAAAAAGAAGAAGTCTCCTTCTCTAAAAGCATGAATACAAAGAACACAAGAAAAGGGATTCTGACACATATTAAGATAATAATCTTTTGAAGAATTCAAGCAAGAGTTCCAACGCCCAGAGAGATACTCTATGAGAGAGAACTTCAAAAGTGTTATGCACCGCGTGGAACCAAGATCAAGATCAAACCTTTTGATTCATCATATACTCTTGTTTATCCAAGATCCAAAGACGATTATCGAGTCTAATCTCGGTGTTGTTTTCCACAATCCAAACTATCACGAACCATTCCTTGCACAACTAAGATCTGCCGAACAAGGAACATTTACTACATCTCAAATTTGTTTGATAGTTCATAACTCACATTTCACTCACATTACTATTGTCGTCTTCTCCATCAATACTTCCATCACAAACATCATAGAAAGATCCAAAAACCGGCTAACGATTTAGCTTTCACAAACGAAGAAAGTCTATTCACCCCCCCACCCCTCTAGACTCACTTTGGGACCTATAATTGGTATCGAGTAGTTCTACAACTCCGTAGAGTTCCCTAAATGGCCAACATGGATTCCAAGAGTGGAGCTCCAGCTCCCCGAGCAAGCTCCGTTCCTATTAAGGAACTTGAAGCCAGTCGTGTTCCAGAAGAAGGAGCAACTGGAGACTAGGAGCAGGAAAAACCGAGCACCGGCAACAACAAGAAAGAACAATAAGACTTCTATGACGTCCTGCCTGGCTTATCCTCCCAAGTTCCTATGTGCACACCAGCGCGCTAGACATGTTTGACACCTATCTCTCGGGAAACAATAAAGAATGGGCCTTTCACCCCAAAGAGTATGCAAAGAGGCCGGTTGACGACGAAAGACCCAAACAAGTTGGTCTAAGGTGGAGCGAGAGGAAAGTAAAGCTTGGCTTCAAGGAAAAAGCCATACTTTTCTCTGCGCTCGATGATGACATGTTCACGGATGTGCGAACTTAGAGACAGATAAGGAGGTATGGGACAAGCTATGTCTCATCTATGAAGGAGATGAACAGATACAAGACAACAAGATCTCCATGCTCAAGCTGGAGTATGAAGCCTTCAGATGTGAACCGAAGGAGTCACTGGATAGTATCTACAAATGGTTCATAGGACTGATTCAACGGATGAAGACTTATCATGTTGTTATCTCTCGAAAAGGACAAAAATGATAAATTTTTGAGATCTCTACCTTTGAGACTTGCTAATCAAGATATCGGCCATCCGTCACCGAAGGAATGGAAAACTTGTGCCTTGGAAGCACTATATGGGGATCTCAAGACTTTTGAAATGCAAAAAGAAGACCTTGAGGCGTTTGAGAACCCCTCCAAGAAAAAGGATAAGTCTGTTTCCTTTAAGGTGACTGCTGAATCAGGGGAACCATCCTCTGAAGAAGAAGAAGAAGATGAGGCTGAAGAGCTTGAATCAGATAACGCCTTAGATCAAGAAGTGGCATTTTTTATCAAGAAACTGGTGAAGGGAAGGGGGAACTACAGGAGGAAAGCAAGGTAGTCATCCTCATCTTTCTCTAAGGGAAAAGATAAGGAGAAGTTGCAGTGTTACCACTGCAACCGGCCCGGCCACTTCGCTGCCAACTGTTACAACTTGAAGAGGGAGAAAAAGGAGGCAGTTAAACAGAAGAAGAAGACCAAAGGCTCCTCAAGTAGAAAGGATGACAAGAGGAAGAACGCACTTGTCACCAACAAGTTTAACAGTGAAACTGAGGAGGAAGAAGAATCATCTGATGAAGAGAAGAAGGAAAAAAGTCTCATCTGCTTCATGGCTAACCATTCACCTCCCCTCAAGGTAAGAACTTATGAATAGCTCTACATTGAATATGAAGATACCTATAGAGCTCTTAAAGAAATAGAGGAACAATTTCTTCCTATGAAAGCCGACAAAGAAAGATATTATTCTAAATCGGAAAGGCTTTCATGTAAATATAGAGACTCTATAGATGACTATGAAAGAACAGAGAGAAGATTAAGAGTTGAAGTGAGTGAGATAAAAAACACACACGATGATCTCTTGGACAAAGCTGGAAAATTAAAAATGGCTAATAAAGACATCGATAAGCTTGAAAAGGAACTAGTTGAAACCAAAGCGAAGCTGGAGAAAGAAAGACAAATCGGTAAAAAGTGGCAAGATTCTGCGAGATTGCAGCCCACTTTAGGCCCACTCCAGGATGTTAAAGGTCTGGCCTTAAGTCTTGGTTTCTCCGAAGACCAAATAGCTAAGGCCCAGACTTACCCTATGTAGACCAAGTGTCTTTCCGGCTTTGTTCCTGGGCGGTGTGCTCCTTGAGTGTGGAAAGGAGGTACCAATGGCGTTACTTGTCCACCCAAACCTATAACACCCGAACATAAAGATATGGGTACTGTTGCATCTTAGGACAGTGATGCGGTAGTTGATCAGATAGAACTAAAAGCTGAACCTTTAGTCAACGTGTCCTCTACATCCCAATGCAAGGATAAGGGTGTAGTATTGACGGAGACAAACTCAAGCAGACTTACTGCTACGTTTGAGACTGGCTCATCCGGCAAGGCTGTTTCCTCCTAGCCCAAGTTTGTCCCTGGAAGTAGAGTTAAGAGCGGTCTAGGATATGTGAGAGAACCTAGGAGGCCTCTTATCACTCAAACCAAACCCTTGAGACAGAGTGTCCAACTCAAGCCTGTCATCTACCGCATCTGTTGTGAAGTTGGACACCTTTCCTATCAGTGCAGATTCTACCCTGAGTATCTTAAGAATGAGATTGCCATAGAAATCAGGGTAAGCCTTAATCAGTTAAACATCACTGAAAATCTACAACCTCATAACTCTGATAGGAAGAAGAAAGTAACCAACCACACACAGGTTACCTCACCAAAGAACATAACTACTAAACCTGTGACGAAAACTGTCAACTTTGTGCCTAGCAAAGCTGCTAAAAGTAACCATAAGAAAGGAGAATCTACAAAGAGCCCAAAGAACAATCTTGCTAACAAATCTAATGATGGATCACCTAAGTTAGCACGGAAAATCAAATCATCTCCGACTTATTGGAAACCAAAATTGTCAACTGCAGCTTTCACTTACCCAATGCCTAAGCATAATTGGGCCCCCAAGACTTAGTTGCCTGTTGTGCAAGAACAGGTACATGAAGCTGAAAGTAGCCACCGGGAACAAAAAATCAATTCCAGCAAGTGGTACCTTGACGATGCTGCTCAGGTATACATGACGGATGATGCCTCTTTGTGAAGTGAAGTAAGGGAGGTTGCGGCTTCATCTCATCACATTTGGGGATAACAAAGGGTAAGATTATTGGTAAGGGTACTCTCTAATGGTTCTGTTTCAATTTAGAATGTATCTATTGTTCAAGGTCTCAAACATAACCTGTTGAGCATAAGTCAATTGTGTGACAAGGGGTATGAAGTTTTGTTCACTGAACACACCTTCACAGTTATAGACCCTGTCTCCAAAGAGGTAAAGCTGAATGGACACAGACAAGGCAATGTCTATAAATTGGTCTTTGGTAATGCTCAATCTAATAAACCAATTTGTTTTCTATCCAAAGCTTCTCCTGACATTAGTTGGTTATGGCACAAGAGATTTGGTCATTTAAACTTTAAGATTATGTCTAAATTGGCATCTCTTGATTTGGTTGAGGGCTTACTTAAGCAAGTTTATGAGAAAAATACCCTTATAGGGATTGTCACCGGGTAAGGAGTGAAACATTCTTTTAAGAGTGTGGATAAAACCTCCATCACACAACCACTTGAACTTCGCACATGGACCTATGTGGACCAATAAATGTGTCTTCATTATCTAGTGCATGATACTTCCTTGCGGTAGTAGATGACTATACCGGATATACATGGGTTATGTTTTTCAGGAAGAAATCTGAAACATTTGAAAATCTTGTTGAACTCTTCAATTGGATAACTAATGTTAAGAGTCTCTTTATTAAATGCATTAGAAGTGATCATGGCAAGGAATTTGAATTTTCTGATATGTTAGAGTTTCAAATTGAACATGGTATCCAGCATAATTTCTCAGCACCTAGAACTCCACAACAAAATGGAGTCGCTGAAAGAAAAAATAGGACTTTAGTTGAAGCAGTTAGAACCATGTTGACAGGAGCTCGGTTCCCAAAATCCTTATGGGTTAAGGCGTTTACCACTCGTTGTTATGTACAAAACAGAACTTTAATTAACAAACGAGCCATGAAAACACCCTATGAGTTATGGAAGGGAAGGAGACCAAACATTGGTCACCTAAGGATCTTCGGGTGCACTTGCTATATTTTGAACAATGGCAAGGACTACTTGAATAAGTTTGATGCTAAGTCAGATGATGGATATCTTGTTGGATATTCCATGAATAGCAAAGCTTATCGTGTGTTTAATAGAAGGACTAAAACTGTTAAAGAGTCTATTTATGTTTCTTTTGATGAGACTAATCATGGTATGCGAAAAGAAGACCAAAAGGTAAATGAAGTGCAGGATACTATCATAGTAGAAGACCAAGACACAGATAACCCTACAACAATTGAACTAGTGGAAGATGTACCTAAACCTGAAGACCAAAGAGCTGAACCGATTGATGCGAATCAAGTCAACAATCAACAAAAGATCATGACCTTTACACTCAACCTGTTCGGTCTCTACCACTTCCACCTGCCCAAGAACCTAACATAGAGCGGTTAGGCATTCACCCCGAAGAAAGAGAAGACCTTCCAAAGGCGAGAAGAAGGTTAAAGGACCACCTTTCGAACCGATCATAGGAGATCCTGTTGCAAGAGTAAAAACAAAGGCTGCCACATTTCATGAGAATCAGTACATGTACATGTGTTTCTTATCACAAGTGGAGCCAAAAGCAATTGTTGATGCAGTTCAGGATCACTATTGGATTGATGTTATGCAAGAAGAGCTCAATCAGTTCAAGAGATAGAAAGTATGAGAGTTAGTCAACAGGCCTAGACCACAACAAGTCATTGATGTGTGTTGGACCCTAATTTGTCCGGGTTGGACATATTTTATCAAATTCAATTTTCTTCAATGTCGCCTCGATCTATTGAAATTTTGAAGGACGACAGGTCGTGATCGTCGAGGCACAAATGCCCAAGTTTAAGACAATTATTCAAGAAGGGCTTCCAAATGCCAAAGAATCAGTCCTGGGCGATAGAAAATCAAATTTGAGGATCAACGCAATCGACCGCACTCAATTTTGAGCTCAAACGAAGAAGATATAGTCAAAATAGCGTTCGGGCTGCCATCGGGGGTCAAAACGGTAATTGACCTTTCACACAGAGCTCCGGATCAGGTCACGAACCTCATAATCTCTTCCTACTTGTCGTTCTGAGAATTTTGACATATCTATTTTTTATATTCGCTCCTGGGGATTTTTCGACAAAAATTAAAAATAAATACGTTTTGCGGTAATAAATAATCTCGATGACAAAGCTTTGTAAAAACGAGCTCGTTTTCAAATAAAATTGACATGGGGTCGCTCGTCACACCGCCCCAAGTCTAGAAATAATTTTTCCCAGATGTTTTGAAGTCCGGGTCATCATACCGATCCCAAAAACCGAGAAGCATCAGTTAAAATCCCAAAACAACATGTTTTCCGCTTTTATTTTACTTTCCCGCCCGCCTCTCATCCACGTGTCACCATTTTACTGGATTTAAAATAATAAATAAATAATAATAATTAAAACAAAATACAAAATACGTAAATAAAAATAAAAGAATTCCAGCCACCGAAAACTCGCCCGTTCTTATCTCTTCCCACCTACTCTCTTGTCTTCTTCCTCCTCTCTCCCTCCTCGTCGCTGTCGTCTTCCCCAAATCCATGCCCCTGCCGCCGTGATCCCGCAGGACCACCAGACCACCCCGCGCCCACCGGATCCAGCTCACCACGCGCCCATCCCTCCGACGCATCATCCAACCATGGTTCAACCATGGGTTTCCTTCACCTCTCTCGGCCTTAACCCCTCACCCAACAGCATTAACCCATGGCCGATTCAACGGCGCCTCCTTTCAAACCCTAATCGCCTCGCCTATAAAACCCTAGGCTCGTCTTCCTCCTAGTTCCTCTGGCCGGCCCAAAATCAAAATCGAGCACAACAATCATCGTTCCCTCATCTCTCACGTCTTCCCATATCCTCTCTGGCCGACCCCCAAAAATCACCATCGTTCCTCATCACCTCTCTTCTCTCTCACGAGCTCTTTGGAACAATCACCATCTGTTCTCTGGCCCTCTTCTCCTTTTCTGCAAAACACACATGAACCTCCGTCTCCTCCCATCAAGAGCCCCGCTCCCCTGGCCGGAAATTACTCTGCCAACTGGTGTGGATTATCACTAGTCCGTCCCCCGAAGCACTAGTTTTCCAAAATCTCCATCGCCAGAAACCAATATCCCAACCTCCATCATTAAAAAACCTTCGCCTGACCTCCATCTCCAAAACCCTTTCCTTTCCCAAATCAGACGCCCTTTTACTCCCCTTAGCCGGCACAGCACTTGCCGGTCATCGTTGGGGTGGACGCAACCGCCAGTGCCGTTTGTTTTATGGTCACCACGAAAAGGCGGAGGATTCCCGGGATCGTTCCAAGGCGTCGCGATAGCTGGACGAAGGCACCAAGGATGCGTTGAAGACACCTTGGAAGCATAGGAAACACCGGTTCGCCATCGCCATCGTTCGATAGTGCAGAGGTTGTTTAGTTCCCACACAAGAAGACGAACGCCACCTACATACTCGGTAATGTCTCCTCTCATATAATGTATTTTTTATGATTTATTGTCTGAGGTGGTCCAATCATGTGTTTGTATGGGTTTCAAAAACATTGACTGTTGCTATCTATGCTGCTCGAGTCCCTCTGGATCTCAATACTTGTTGTGTGAGTTCTTGTTCCTCTATAGTTCTTGTCTCTGTTCTTTGTGTTGCGTGAGTTCTTGTCCCTTTGTTGTTTTCTGTTGTATCGCCTGAGTGTTAATGGAGCTACACAGTTGTCATTGTTATTTATTATCTATATTTTTCGTGCATTTGTATCCCCCATTCGTTTCTTTCCGTTTATTGTGTTTTGTTTTCCAAGTTGGTGAAAACATATTTTTTTTTACACCAGACAAAAATGAAAAGCACCAGCAAAGGGGGTGACTTGGTTTTATTAAAACATCTGAACGTGTTATGGCTTTTGTTTGTGTTCTGGGTCTTGTGAACGTCTGAGTGAATGTGTGATTCTATTCCCGACTGTTTGTCTCCTATTTTCTTGGTCTTAATCTAGATTTCACATTTGTGTACACTTGGTTGAATCATTTTCTGCTTGGGTATTGTCTGACTGGTTAACGTTTACTGTCGTTGCTGTTGTCATTGTTTTCTGGGTGTCTTTGCTTGTGGGGAGTGTTAACGTGGTTTTTAGGATTGATATGACCGCTGCATTTTTCGTTTTCTCATTTGTTTGCTTTCATTTTTCCGGTTTTGTCTATCTGGCGAGTGAGCTCAATGAGTTCCGGCGTGGCGTTATTGTATCTCCGGTTCGGTCAGCATGTATATTGTAGACATGCTTATTGTTTTTATTTTTTTTATTTTTTTTTTTTTACCTTTTATTCTTATTTTTATTTTTACTTCCCTTCATTCCTAGTCGGTTTTGTGAGCTATGTTGGTTTTGGGCCCATAGGATTCTTGTTAACCTCGGGCTGCCGTAACTGTAATTTGTAATTAAGTATAGTGCAAAAAAAAAAAAGAGAAAGCAAAAGTGAAAAAAAAGGCAAAAAAGAGGGAAAAGAAAGAAAAAAGAGAGCTTGTTTTGTTTTGGATGACACATTATCACACACATATCATTTGTGTTTTTTTTTATTTTTTTGCATTTAGTTTCTTTTAAAAAAAAAAACAAAAAAATGTGTTTTTTTATAGACAAATAATAAAAAAACAAAAAAACGTTTTATTAAAAACAAAAAACAAAAAACAAAACAAAAAAAACAAAACAAAAAACAACAAAAAAGTTTTAGAGTTTTGTTTTTAAATACTTAGGCTTTGGCATTGAGCCTTTCTTTCTAATTTTTCATTTCACCTTTCTTCATTAGTTTTCACGCTTAACATTTTTGTTATATACATATTTAGTTTTAAAAAAATGTTAGCATTAAATTTAGGAATAAAATTGTTTCCTTTAGATTTTTAGATAGTTTACCTTAGAATAAACCATAGGATTCCCTTTAGGGCTTTAGGAATAAATTGAATTTAATTTTTAACTTTAACAAAGAATGTAGAAATAAAAATAGAAAAATCAATATTGTTAGGATTTCCTTAGAGGCTTAGGATAAATTTGATCTAATCTTAACGTTAACAAATGACTTAGGAAAATAAAAAGCGTAACCTTTAGGATAAATGTAAATTTCACCTCACCTTTAAACCAGTCAAGTTTTGGTAAGGGGGCTAAAACAAATTAGAACCTCCAAAATCCTAAGATAGAGTACCGAAAGGGCATTGTGGGGATGCTAGTCCTTCCCCACGGTAACCAACTCCCGAGCCCATCCAAAGCGGCATAGATAATTTCCTTTTAGGTGACCAATCGCACCCCAAAATGGTTGGTGGCTACTCCGTATTTTCATCACCATTCGGATGAAGGTTGGGGAACCGCATCCCAAAGTTTCCCTCCTAGACGAAATCCAATGAAGACAATGCCGACTCCACGGGGACACTTAGAGAGTTAGGCCTAGGATCGGGATTAAGATGTTTGTTCTTTGTTTTACATTGTTTTTATTCTTTTCATTCTTTCATTTTTTATTTAATCGATTTATTTATTTCGTTTTAATGTACCGTTGTATAATAGTTTTGATTTACGCGCTTTGATACCATGATAGTCGTGTTTTACCGCTTTCCTTAATTTGTCGCATTCATGTATAAACCTTCTACCCGAGTTTCTATCACAGTTAGGTTAGCGAGGTTGATTAGGGTGCCCGAGCGTTGATCATTATCCACGAAGGGACCCCGGACTCCTCAGCTGTGCTTGAGGTCCTTTTAAGGCATGTCCTTTTAAGGCCCCCCCTCCGGTAAATCCCATGGTGTATGGAGCCCTCTAGAGGAAGCTTGGGGACCAACGAATAACATAGGGTGAGAAATCATGGCCTATTAGGGCACACGACCCACATGTTGTATAACTAAGCATGCCATGCTAACCTTGGTTTTGCGGGGTAGCCGCATTAAGACATCCCTTGTTTGTTTAAAGTATCAATATTTGTTTATTTGTTTATTCTTGTATATATGTCTTTTTGCTCTCCTAATGTTTCCATATTGCATATCACATCATTCATATAGGGTGCATGGCAACATTTAGTCATCTCTTAGAGGGGATATGGGAGAAGGAGACTAGCATCGAGGTGGCTCAGCATCCAATGAAATCCAACGTCGCCTAGGAGACCCACCGGGAGAGTTGCACAAGCAGACCAGTCGCAGTAGAATTTTCACAAGACTTCACTAATGAGTTATGAGCCAAATGGAGTCAGTGGAGGGATGAAAGAAAGATTGCTTATGCCCGACAATTTGGTGATTTACTGCATTTAACCAACCTACCAATTGATAAAGACATGCTTCAAGCTGCACTTCACTTTTGGGAGCCAAAGTGTAGATGCTTCGACTTCAACAGTATTGACCTTGTTCCTACTATAGAAGAATATAGAAGACTACTTGACATACCAAGATCACCGAAGGAACGTTTTACTTACCCGATCCAAGAAGGGCGGACGAAAGAGTTTTTACTTACATGATGGAGGTCCCCATATGGAGAGCACCTTTTTCGGCAAACCGGAGGGGCGAGAGCAGCTATCATGGGAAACTATCCAGGAGGTTATGTTGATTACTACAGAAATAGGATTTCACCGCTTTTGGCTCTAGCCATCTACGGGTTAGTCACTTTTCCACGCATCTCGGCGTGCGTAGACATGGCAGTCATTGACTTGGTGCGACAAGTGGTGCAAGGTTGTGATCCCACCTTAGCTATCTTAGTAGAAACTATCCGTTCCCTTCCGATCTGAGAACTCGTGGTTCCCGGGACGCTTCATCGGCGCTTACCACTTTTCGCACTTGGTCGAAGGGACACCTCCCCGTGCTGTCCCCAACTTCACACCGGTATACCAGTTACCTTATACCACACTATTGGACATCCTACTCAGTAAGTCGATTCTGCCCAAAGGAGTAGAAGACTGAAGAAAAAGCTGCAGGACTTAAAGGAAGAAGACATCGTCTGGATTGCTCCTAGATGCCAAGGTACTCTATGACATACGGTTGTGGTGAGTACAACCGGGTTCCTTTGGCCCCCCGGGGATCTATCACTATGCACCACCGCAGTGTGGAAGACAGCTAGGAGACAGTCAGGTTGTTCCAAGATTGTATGGGATGGAGGATTTGTGACTTCACTTATGGTCGTACATGCTAGAAGAGAAGGGGATGAAGTTGCATCAAGTGTGGTCTACACCCCGCAAGATTCAGCCTAATAACTGAAAATCTGGTATCTTTCCAGCTTACATTCCTTGGAGAGCACATCACGAGCCACACCGGGTTTGATTGTGAGGACCGTCTTGGCAAGAGAACCGGAGCCGAGGCGAATATGTCCTAACTGAAGTCTTTGGAGAGAGCTACTCAGAGGTTGCAGCTGAGGACAAGCAATGGAGACCGTGTTGCAGCAAAGGGAGGATGCCGGAGAAAGACCGCCGCAGAGGAGGAGGTGTCGCGCTTGAAGACCATGTTATCGTCTTTGATATGATGAATAATTGCCTTAGAGCCATGTAGTTTCTGTTATTGTAGTTGTTAGAGGGTTGCACGGCATTTATGCATGTAATCTTTTTCCTTTTATTAATAAAATGAAGTTTATTAAACCCGTTCACTCGCATCCATTCATGCATCTCATGCATTCATGTAAAAAGCGAAAACAAAACTAAAAAAATGCTCACCCTTTGTGTTTCTTTAACAGAAATATTTCTTAATCCAGCATTGGGCACATTTACAACCTTCACCAGACACAAGCACACGTCTCGTCTGATGCACGAGAATGAAAACAAACCGATGGGGTTAGAGCAAAGTCACCAAAGCACGACCGATACACTTCGTAACCCGCCAAGAACAAATGAACCGTATGGCGAAATGATGGCTCGATTGGTCGAATGAGCTCCAAGAGAAGCAAACCCGCAGCCTAGGCCAAGTGACACAGCCTCCACCTCCCACATAGCCCGTGACGCACAATGTCGTTCCCGAGCATTTGGGCACGCCGATCCGAACCAATACACTTCACCAGCAATGGGAGTTCCTACGAAGTGGTAGGTTCTCCGGCATGCAAAGAAGAAGCTAAGTCCCCTGCACTAAGAAGGATTGAAGAACGATTCAAAGCCGTTGAGGGCGCCGAAATCTATAGCATGATTAATCCCGATGAGTCGTGCCTAGTCCCTGGTGTTGTTTTACCCCATAAGTTTAAGATGCCCGAATTTGAGAGCTTCAACGGCACACGCTGTCCCATAACTCACTTGGCGATGTATTGTCAAAAAATGGTTGCATACACCAGCGATGATAGACTTCTTATGCACTGCTTCCGGGAGAGTCTAACGGGAGCACCCTTACGTTGGTATTTTCAGCTGGATGGAGGACGTATCAGAACATGGAAGGATTTGGCTACCGCGTTCCGGCACAATATAAACATGTCACCAACTAGCCTTGGACCGTCGCATTACAGTCTTTGGAGAAAGGCCCCAATGAAAATTTCAAGGACTATGCGAGAAGGTGGAGGGAAACTGCTATGAAGTGCAACCTCCATTAACAAAACGAGAGCTCACTACATTGTTCATCAACACATTGAAGGGCGTATGTTGCGAAAAGCTGATCGGTCATGTTTCTAGCACTTCGCTGATCTAGTCGCCTAGCGAACTCATCGAGAGTGGAGTCAAAGGAGGAAAGCCGAAAGGAGAAATGGTCGAGGCACCAAAGAGGTCACTAGTACCTCCGAAGAAGAAAGAAGGGGAAACTAATTTCGTGTATCGATCTGGCCCAATGATGCAACCTAACCCTCCCCAAATGCCTGTTTACTTCGGATCACCTCCGTAGCCGCATATGCCGCAATTCCAACCTTTACAATTTCGGGCAAGACCCCCAATACACTTACCTATCTTCACATTTCTCAATTACCTACCCCACCACCAGTCCAAGCACTCGTCGAAGCCCATCTACCGACCCGAAACCAAATCAAGCTCCCAAGAAGCACCAAGAGTTCGACCCAATCCCTATGACTTATGCTGAACTGTACCCAAGGCTCCTTGAGGCAAGACTGGTAGTCCCTACCCCGTGGGAGAACCGAAACCGCCATACCCAAATTGGTACAAACCAGACCTTCATTGCATATATCATGCTGGTGCCGTAGGACACAATGTTGAAGGTTGAATCGCATTTAAAAGGAAAGTCCAAGCCTTAAAAGATGCTAATTGGTTGGATTTAGCGACACTATCCAATTCCGGGTGTCAATAACAACCCATTGCTAGAACACTCTAATAGTGTTACGCCATCACCTCGGAAGCTAGGATTGCAAAGATCTCCCCAAGTACGAATGCAAAAGGACCAGTTGCTTCGTTTTTACTCAAGTACAGATATTTGTTGACTAGATCAGCTATTGAAGGTAAAGAAGGGACTGACCAAAAGAAAAAGTGTCTGTTCCATGAGATGGCTCCAGGACATGACATTAACAATTGCATGGAGTTCGAAAGTGCTGTTCAGGAATTGATCGACTGCATAAGGATTGAATTTTCAAAACGGTGTATTGACGCATCCATCCAGATGGTCCAAGGAGATAATGCGGACGTTTTCACAAACATGCCCAAGCCTCTCCGAATTTACACTACAACTCCAGAAATACCCCTATTACCCCATGGGATCCAGCCTCTTACAATCCATATACCCCCTCAACCTTCCTACAAAAGTGAGAAAGTTGTTCCTTGGAGGTACGGTTGTGAAGCAGTAGTGCAAGGGAACCCCCAAACAAAGAAGACAACTCGGAGTGGATGTCCCTACGCACCCGAAGTGCTCGAACAATCGAAGGGAAATGATATTGGGAAAGATATCTTGCCTGCATCAGAACCAGCCAACGTGGAAATTCAACTTACTGAGGAAGACGCTGCTGAGTTTCTGAAGTTGATTAAGCATAGTGAATATAATATCGTGGAACGGCTAAGCAAACAGCCCGCTCGGATCTCATTACTCTCACTACTAAAAGATTCTACTCCACACCGAGAAGCATTAATGAAGGTCCTTAGCAAGGCTTACGTCCTGCCAACTATTTCAGTGGAGAACATGGACACACTTGCTGGAAACCTTGTAGTGGACAACTTCATATCGTTTAGCGAGGATGAACTGCCGCAGGAAGGCAAGGGTCACATTAAATCTTTGCACATTTCTGTCAAGTGCAAAAAACACACCATCTCCCAGGTACTAATCGATAATGGGTCCGTTGTCAACATTATGCCTTTACAAATATTATAACAGCTGCCCATAGATTCTTCGTACATGCGGTCGAGTAACATGGTAATTCGAGCCTTTGATGGTGGGAAAAGAGAAGTAACAGGAATGCTAGATATTCCATTGCTGATTAGGCCCACAGTATTTTTCAGTTGAATTTCGGATCTTGGATATTGCACCATACTACAATTGCTTGTTGGGAAGGCCATGGATTCATACGGCGGGAGCAAGATACCATTTACTCTACACTCAGACCTTAAGTTTGTGGTTGACGATCACCTTATTTGTGTATCCGGGGAGACAGACCTATTGGTAACCAAGCCGTCATCCATGCCTTGTATTGGCAGTAGGGAGTGTTGGACCCCATTTTGACCGGGCCAGATCACAGCCAAGAAATCCAAAAACGAAAGATCTCAAAATGCCCCAAGGTCAACAACAAAGGATAGAGGACTAAATTTGGAAACCAACGCACTTGACCGTGCCCAAATCCGACTTGAAACGAAGAAGTTATGACTAAAAAAGTCTTAGGCATGGAAAATCAAACGTGCGGAAAGACGGTCAATGCCCCAGAAACGGTTCCAGGCGAATTTATGACCGCGCCTCGAAGCCTCGTAGTCCAAGCCTGCGCTCGCAGACTCACATTCAAGCTTGCACTCGCAGCACTCACTCGAAGCCTCGCGACTGAGACTCGAAACTCCTAGCCTCGTAGACTCGTAGTCCGGCTCGGCCCTCAAAGACTACGCAGACACGGACCCGAGATCGGCCTCGAAGCCACAGCCGCACGGACTCGCGATCGGCCTCGAAGCCTTGCAGTGAGACTCGAAGCTCCCGGCCTTGTAGACTCGTAGTCCGGCTCAGCCTCAAAGACTAGCAGAACCGGACCCGCGATCGGCCTCGAAGCCTCAGAGCCTGGACTCGCGATCGGCCTCGAAGCTTTGCACTGAGACTCAAGCTCCCAACCTCGTAGACTCGTAGTCCGGCTCAGCCTCGAAGACTCACGGACACAGACCCACGATCGGCCTGGAAGCCACAGAGCACATACTCGCGGTCGGTCTCGAAGCCACGCAACCGAGACTCGAAGCTCCCAACCTCGTAGACTCGTAATCCAACTCGGCCTCGAAGACTCGCGAGACACGGACCCGCAGTCGGCCTCGAAGCCACAGAGCACGAGACTCACGATCGGCCCTCGAAGCCTTGCACGGCGAGACTCGAAGCTCCCAGCCTCGTAGACTCGTAGTCCAGCTCAGCCTCGAAGACTCGCAGACACAGACCCGCAGTCAGCCTCGAAGCCCTGTAGCACAGACTCGCAGTTAGCCTCGAAGCCACGCGGCGAGACTCCAAGCTCCCGGCCCTCCCAGACTCGTAGTCCATCAGGCCTTGAAGACTACGGACATAGACCCGCAATCGGCCTTGAAGCCCGCAGCCTCGGACTCGCAGTCTCAGCCTTGTAGCGCAGCCTTGCCTCGAAGCCCCGTAGTCCAGCTCAGCCCCGAAGCTTGCAGTCCCAGCCTGTACCTGCAGCACGCAGCCTTGTAGTCAAAGCCTCGCAATCACAGACTCGCAGCAGTCAGCCTCGAAGACTCGCAGTACTCACACCCGAAGCCCCATAGTCTTGTAGTCTCAACCTTCGACCCTTCGAGATAGCCTACGAACTTTGACCCTTCGAGGCATGCTATAGTCTTCAACCTTTCAAGGCAACCTTCAGCGACCTTTAATCCTTTGAAGCAATCTTCGCTACGGCCTTCGATCTTCGAAGCACCCTACGACTTCGACCCTTCGAAGCAACCCTCACCTCGCAACCTCCGATCCTTCGAGCAGCTCTCAGCCTTCGACCCTGCAACCTTCGGCAGCCCCCGGCGCGAACCCCGACCCCGTGAGGCAGCCACGCGACCTTCGACCTTACAGCTTCGGCTGAAAAACTCCAAACGATCTTGTTTCGCCTTCTTTTAAGTGCACAGTAAAGCAAACACTACGGAATTGATTTTTTAAACGGTCAAAACACGTGTTTAATACCTCGGAGCTTGTTTCAACCTCGTAAATGCATATGTCGTTCTTGAAACTTGCTGTCAACGCATGGGAACTCCAAAGAACACATCATTTAATTCGCCAAGTTCCAAGTTGGGCGGCTGTTCCCTCTTTAAACTCTATAAAAAGGAGGCATTACCCATTTCTAGGGGGGGGAACTGATATTTTTGGAGACTAACAACATAGAGAGCTTTGAGGGAGAAGGCCCAAAGATTCAGAGACTTTCGTGGACGGAGTCAAGAAGACGTCCTCCACCATCCTTCTTGGATTTTGTCTCCACGTCCCTCAGCGATCAAAGAGGAGTGAAGCTAATAGGAACATCAAGCTTGATTTCCAGGTTTTATTCCCCTCTTATCTTACATTCATCATCATCACTACACCAAAATCTAACCTTTTTATTCAAAAATACAACAAAACATTTTCAAAGGCCCGGTGGCCATGGGATTGAGCTTTTTATGCTCATATCCTCGCCACTTGGCCAACAATATTGAGTTAAGGAGTGAATCTGAGCTTCACAGTGTGCTATTCACAATACCAGGCCCTGTACTTTCTCATTTTTTTAAAAACCCCAAATTCTATTTAAATAAACCCAGGCTTCGTGGGTGTGAGATTAAGTCCTATTGCTTATATCTTCACCCTGAAGGGGCTTCGAGCCGGGGCCGAGGCTTCGAGGCTGCAGGGCTTGAGCTTCGGGCTTCGAGCTTCGAAGGTCAACGGGTCGCAGTGTCGGCAGGTCAACCGGTCAACGGTCAACCCTGAAGTTTTTTTTTTTTTACTTTTAATTACCTTTTTACCTCCATCAAAAATGAAAAATGGATAACCTTCCAGGAATTGTTTTGGGAGATCCGTATTCGCCTACATAGGCATTTTGAAGAGTTTCGCATGATCACTTTTGCGGGCAGTTTGACCAGGGGCATTGACCGTCTTTTGGCAAGTTTGACTTTTTCCAACGAAAAGTTGTTTTGGCCATAACTTCTTCATTTTAAGTCCGATTTGAGCTCGATCAAGTGCGTTGGTCTCGAATTTTCATCCTCCATCACCTGGTGTTGGTCTTGGGGCGCTTCAAGGACTTGTAGCAAAAGTCATTAATTTTGAACTCCCCCATCCGTGTCAATTGTATCCATCCCATGCAGATTGAGGTAGACCATTCCTTGGAAGTATGGGATCATTGTGGACCTGTTCAATAAGGTATATGGCATGGGTAGAAAGGTATATCAAATGGGGTTAGTATGTCCAACCCGGACAAGATAGGGTCCTACATTAACCATGGCACAGGAAGGGCTGAATCAGTCGCCGATCGAATGTTCAACGCCGCGTTACAGCCTAGGAAGATCGGCTTCCTCTCCTATTACCCCGATGTTGTTCCGTCCTCTGTTTCTTGGCGGGAGAAACTAGAAGCGGAACACCTCCTACAGCAGAAAGAACTCGTCGGTACTCTTCCGACCAAGAAGATAATGACAGTGCATGAATCCGGGAAAGGAAAGCCTTGTAATGCATCAAGCTCATCAAGGAAAGGAAGGCATTAAGCGGGATCGCCTCTCTAAAGGAACCCAAAACTTGTCTTGCATCATGTAGCTGCATCTACATTTAAATAGCTTGTACCCATAAGCGGCTTTGTCCTATTTACATCAATAAAATCTGTTCTTGTCTGTTTCCCATCTTATATGCATAAGCCTTAACATTCATTATAGGAAGCATGGCAAGCTTTGATCATCTCCTAGCTAATTGTGAAGACAAGGAAGACATGACAGAGGTCGCACATGCAGCTTTAGCAATTCAACAACACTTTGGAGACTTTTCAGGAGAAAGTGCTGAGCAAACCATACTGGCCCTTGAAGTCCTTATGCGTGTCCAAACGGCCCACCGAGAGGAACTTGACGATATATGGGCACGATGGCCTTTCCACATACATGCTGCCTACATTAAAAAATACGGGGACTTGTTACATCTAACGCGAGTACCTGTCGACGAGCCTATGTTAAAGGCGGCAGCATATTTCTGGGATCCAAGGTGAAGGTGCTTTGCTTTCAATGAACAGGATTTGACTCCTACTGTGGAGGAGTATCAAGCCCTCTTGGGACGACTAATCAACGGAGGCTCGGAAGTCTTTCTACCAACCATACAAGTTTCCTGCCTGAAGACCCTAGCACAGTTCTTGGGAATGACAGAAGATGAGGTAGCCCAGGTCGTGCACCGCAGGGGTGGACTCGAGGTTATCCCATGGCCCGTGATCCGAGACAAAATATCTCGAGCATCGGGCATAGAACTCTACTCTTTATTCACACTAGCCATGTATGGATTAATTGTACTTCCCAAGTTCTTGGGTTACATTGACGGATTTGTATGCGAACTTGTGATGCAAACATTAGGAGGGGACGATCCGGTTCCTACAATCCTTGCTGAGACAATTAGATCATTATCACACGTACGAATTTCGGGGCAGGGTCGTTTCAAAGGATGCCTTCCACTCCTCTGCGCATGGTTGAAAAGTCACTTCCCAAGCAAAGACGCACAACTCGAAGAAGTGGCGGCATTTCCACATAGTGCACTACCCGAATTCACTCTACACGAATGGGAGTTACCTGAAACAGAGGAGGATTGGATCAATGAGCTGCAAACCTTAACTGATAATCAAATTGTATGGAATGCTCCATGGATGGCCAAAGTCAACATAATTTATAGCTGTGGGCCATGTAACTGGGGCCCATTACTTGGTCCATGGGGAGCGACCGCATACGCCCCTCTTCAGGCAGGAAGACAACTTAGGGGTCATCAGATCATTCCTGTGTTGCATGAGATAGAAGCTTTTGACTTCACATACATTGACCTCGAGACTCGACGCAAAGCTTTTCGGGGGTATCTAGCATGGCAAGCACCTCGGAAAGTCAGCAGTAATTCTTATTACCCCGAAGTTCATCCATCATTCCCTCCCTGGCGGCAGCAGTACATAGCTTATGCGGAGGTCCACCAAGATCCAAGACTGCTGCTCCTTCAAAAGGAAAATGAACTCGTGAACTTGCGGCAGAAGGTTCAAGAACAAGAGGAGATCATCTAAAAGCTGGGTAAAAGAATTCACCAATTGGAGGAGTAATCTAGAATCGGAAATTAGTTTGAAATGATTAAGGCTTGTTCCAATTCATCTAGTCGCAGAAGCATAAGACTATCCTTGTTGTACTTCAATCTTCTTTCCACCAATAATGTATTTGGTATCATCAATCAATAAATTGTTTTTCACCATTTCCATCATTAACCATTCGCTGCATGCATTCACTACATGCATTCATACATTCATCGTAAAAAGCAAAATCCAAAAAAGAGAACAACAGAAAGCTTAACAAATAAGCATTTCCAGATCAAACAAGATTGGGCATTCCTATAACTTGAGATCAACCCATAATCAAGCTATGTCAGACCAGGGCATGGGAGACCATACAGAGGACTAAATTTCAGGGCTCGAGCAAGCTCAACAAGAGATGGGGGGCAGTCTCCATGAGGTTCAGCTTCAGTTAAAAACCATGATGGACTTACTGACTAAAGTAGCAACCGTAAGGGAAGCTACCCCAGCAGAAGGAGTAGCGAATCAGGGACAAACGCCGAACCCACTGCAGGGGTTTGTGCAAACTCAAACAGAATCCCAAGCCTATGCACAACCTAACGTGGTCCCGGGTAGTCCTCGCCAAGTTCCGACTACACCACCAAATGCGGGAACACCAATCTCAGAACATCCCGTGGGAGTAAGGGACTTACCCGTTCCCAAGGAAACTAACCAACAACCAAGCTGGAAACAAATAGAAGCAAGGTTGAAGGTCATTGAAGGGGCGAAAGTTATGGGACAACTAATGCCTATGATTTATGCTTGGTGCCGGGGGTCGTGCTACCTCCAAGTTCAAAATGCCGGATTTTGAGAAATTCAATGGTACCCAGTGTCCAAGGACCCATTTGATAATGTATTGTCTCAAGTTGGCCGCACATACCAACAATGACCAACTGTTAATGCACTGCTTCCAAGAAAGCTTAACCGGCGGGCCATTACGATGGTACATTCAGTTAGAAGGAAGTCGTATCCGCACTTGGAATGACTTGGCCACAACCTTCTTAATGCAATACAAACATGTCACGAACCGGCATAGAGCAGTTGGTGTTGCAGTCATTTGAGAAGGCTGATAAAGAAAGTTTCAAGACTTACGCTCGAAGGTGGAGAGAAGCAGCTATGGACGTTCAGCCCCCACTAACTGAACGAGAGCTCACCACCCTTTTCGTCAATACCCTAAGGGGTGTTTATTATGAAAAGCTGGTTGGGAATGTATCAAACAGCTTCACCGATTTAGTTGCCTCAGGAGAAAGAATTGAGGGTGGCATCAGAGAAGGCAGGCTTGGCGGGAATAAAACTGAGACTTTTAGAAAGCCTACGCCAGCTAATCGCAAAAAAGAAGAAGAAGCACAAGCAGTCTGGCAACCCAAACTTGACTTCACTTCCTCCGGGGCACAATCAGGGCAGTGTATCACGCATGGTTATTACGGCGGGCAACCCATGGCATCTTATATGGCATCAGCCCCACCACCACAATTCCCGCAGTATCATCCACAAGGAGGAAGCTTGTACACACATCAGCCAAGCCAACCTCAGCTAGCCTAGCCTTAACCTGAGCAGTCGAAGCAGCCCTGGCAGAATCAGACTTTTGGAAAGACTGGGCAACAAAAGTTTGATCCAATTCCTGTCACATACACAGAAGCCTATACACGATTGTTAGCAACAGGACTCGCTAGTCCAATACCCCTAAAGGAACGGACTCCTCCATATCCTGACTGGTAAAAAGCTGAGGCCCATTGTGCATACCATGGAGGCGCAAGTGAACATGACACCGAGAATTGTTTTACTCTGAAAAAGAAGGTCCAACACCTAAGAGATGTTGGATGGCTAGACTTCTCCAAGATGACCAATGCTCCTAATGTGGGCACCAACCCTCTACCTGAACACTCGGGCAATGTCTCCAATATAACAACTAAGCATGGAAATCCTCCTAGAAAGGTTTCTGAGATCAAGATAGGCAAGGATCAACTATTCTGTATGCTACATAAGAACGGGTTCTTGGTAACCAATGAGGTGACTGAAACCACGAGAGGCATAGACTGGGAAAAATGTTGTGTCTACCATAAATCAGCTTATGGACATGATATTGAAGAATGCAATGAATTCCAGAAAGCTGTGCAAGCTCACATTAACTCCCGAAGGCTGGAAATCACACGCAAGTTAGAAGAACATGAGGCCTGTATGGCTTTGATGGAGCATACAAAGGCATTGGAGACGCCCAGGCCTTTAATTATCGAATATGAGGAAAAACCAAAAATCACCACATTGGCACAAGGAGTCCAATCTCTTGTCATCCAAACTCCCGCTCCATTCCCTTACAAAGATGATAAATCAGTACCCTAGAAGTACCACTGCGAATCGGTCATTAGAGGAGACCCTACAGCCGAGAAGAAAACAAGAAGCGGTCGTGTCTATGGATCGGAAGAAGGCATTGAGGTCAACAAAAGCAAAGGAGGAGAGTATGATCTACCTCCATACCTGCACTAGGTAGTAAGAACGCTCCTGTCATTGACGGGGATCCCACCGAATTCCTTAAACTAATCAAGCAGAGCGAGTACAATAAAAGGCCTGGGCGTCTCAACCATAAACTCCCGTGTGCTAATCGACAATGGGTCGTCCCTAAACATCATGCCAACTCAAATCCTCAAGCAACTGCCAATAGACTCCTCTCACGTACGTCCCACTAATATGGTTGTAAGAGCCTTTGACGGTGAAAAGCGAGAAGTAGTGGGTACATTAGATATCCCTTTACAAATTGGTCCAAGTGAGTTTATGGTTGAGTTCCAGGTGATGGACATCGCTCCATACTACAAATTGTCTGTGGGAAGACCATGGATTCACTCGGCAAGGGGCGGTGCCATCGACACTACATCAAAAGGTTAAATTTGTGGTAAATGGCCAACTCATCTGTGTATACGGAGAAGCGGAGCTTACGGTTACCAAGCCTATGTCTGTTCCTTACATTGAAAACAATGAAGACATACTAGAATGCTCTTACCGATCGTTCGAAGTGGTTAATGCGGCCTATGCCCCAAACACCAGAAAGTCACTGGATATGGCAATCTTGTTCCCAAAGACTACAAGGATGGTTGCTACAGTCATGCTTAAACTAGGGCATAAGGAAGGTCAAGGCTTGGGTGCACGAGCACAAGGAATTAAGAAACCCTTAGTCATACAAAACACTAGAGGAAAGTACGGATTGGGCTACAAGTCTACCAAAGCTGACAAATCAAGGGAAGCCGTGAGAAAAAGGGAGTCCCATTTAGCCAGACTAGAGAAGAGGCCTCTCCAAGAGCAAAGGATGACGTTCCCACCCCTTGGGGCTACATTCCAGAGCGCTGGTTTTATCCATCAGAGGAAAGAATGCACCATAGCCATGCTGAGGGCCAGCCGTCGAGAGCAAGAACAGATGGGGCTGGTATGCCAAGGATCCCCAGGGCACCAGCTGAACAATTGGAGTATTGTGGACCTCCCGGCCAAGTAATGATCAAAGAAGCTTTGTTGGGGAATGTTATGTTTTTATTATGTTTTCAAATTCCCAACAACGGTTGTAACCTTTTCAGAATATTTATGAAATATGACTTTTACCAAAAACGCATCTTCTTACATTGCATAACATGTGCATCATCATACTTTGTTAAACTATTCAAACTTTTACCAACAGGTGCGATCAAGTTAAAAAGGATCTGTTAAGTAAAGAAGAAACGAGTTGCTTAAGGTTTGACCATAATCCAGATTGGGAGCAACCAGTATTTGGAGTAGAGGAAGCTGACGTCGAAGAAGACTTTGAGCCTCCGGAGGACATCATACGCCTGTTGAAAAAGGAGGAGAAACCCATTGTTCCTAGCGAAGTTCCGATCGAGACTGTCAACTTTGGTACACCTACTGAGCCAAAAGAACTGCGATTAGGATCTCTAATCAATGAGGATGTCAAGGGCCAATTGGTCGATCTCCTAAAAGCGTATATCGATGTTTTTGCATGGTCTGACAAGGATATGTCGGGACTAAATACCGACATAGTGCAGCACCAGCTGCCACTGAATCCAGAATGCGCGCCCGTACAACAGAAGTTACGACGAATGAGACCAGCAATGATACTGAAGGTCAGAGAAGAGGTTTGGAAACAATGGGATGCTGGATTCCTTAATGTAGCTCGATACCCAGAATGGGTCGCTAACATCATGCCCGTCCCAAAGAAGGGTGGGAAGGTTCGTATGTGTGTAGACTACCGCGACCTCAACAAGGCTAGCCCAAAAGACAACTTTCCACTACCTCACATCGACACCTTGGTAAATTACACCACAAAACATGCTATGTTTTCTTTCATGGACGGATTCTCCGGCTACAACCAAATTCGGATGGACCCCGATTACAAACAAAGGACCACCTTCACAACTATCTAGGGTACTTTCTGCTACAATGTCATGCCTTTTGGACTCAAAAATGTCGGGGCAATATATCAGAGGGCCATGGTGACACTCTTCCATGATATGATGCATAAAGAAGTGGAGGTTTACGTCGATGATATGATTGCCAAGTCAGGAAAGGAGGAAGACCACGTGGAGGTATTGCATAAACTATTCAACAGATTGCGCAAATACCAGCTAAAGCTAAATCCAACCAAGTGTACCTTCGGAGCTACATCTGGCAAACTACTGGGATTTGTTGTTAGTCAAAATGGAATAGAGATCGACCCCGACAAGGTCCAGGCCATTCAAGATATGCCTACACCAAAGACCATCAAAGAAGTTAGAGCTTTCCTCGGGCGACTCAACTATGTTGCCCGCTTTATCTCACAGCTCACTGCAACTTGTGAGCCTATCTTCAAAGTGCTTTGCAAAAATAACCCCGAAGTTTGGAATGACGAATGTCAGGAGGCCTTTGACAAAATCAAGGAATACCTTATGAACCCACCGATTTTGGCTCCTCCAACACCCAACAAACCTTTGATCTTGTATTTGACAGTCTGAGAAACATCCATGGGTTGTGTTCTGGGACAGATTGATAAAGCAAAGAAAAAGGAGCAAGTCATTTATTACCTAAGCAAGAAATTCACATCATGCGAAGAGAAGTACACTCCCTTAGAAAAAGCTTGTTGCGCTCTCATTTGGGCAACATGAAGATTGAGACAGTATACCCTCTACCATACTACATGGCTCATCTCAAGACATGACCCACTCAAGTACCTGTTAGAAAAACCGGCAATGACAGGAAGGGTTGCAAAATGGTAACTGCTCTTATCCGAATATGATATCATCTATGTCCCACAGAAGGCCATCAAGGGAAGTGCCATAGCAGATTACTTGGCCGACAGGGCCTTGGAGGAATATGAGCCCATGAGCTCCGATTTTCCGGACGAATACATCAATGTCGTTTCGGAGGATCAGGAATCAAAGACGTGGATCCTGTGGTTTGATGGAGCCTCAAATTTATCCGGTCATGGCAATGGGGCAGTATTAATCTCCCCAACCGGTCAACATTTTCCCATGGCCGCCAAGTTGGCCTTTCCCTGCACAAACAACATAGCAGAATATGAAGCTTGTGTCATGGGTCTCCAAGAAGCCTTAATAAGGGGAATTACAAGGCTTCAAGTCTTCGGAGATTCAGCCTTAATAATTTATCAAGTTCGTACGGAGTGGGAAACCCGAAATCCCAAACTCATTCCCTACCAAGAGATGATATGTGATATGGCTAGACTATTTGATGAAATCTCATTTGAACATGCATCCCGAGAACATAATCGGATTCCCGATGCCTTGGCTACTTTGGCAGCCCTCCTTCGGTTGGATACAAGCTTAGAAATGCCCTCTTTTGATATTTGCGTACAAGAAGTGCCAATATACTGTATGTTAGCTAGTACGGATGCTAACACAAAGTCATGGTATCATGATATCGAACAATATCTACTCACAAGAGAATATCCAACAGAAGTCTCAGAATCAGAAAAGAGAAATATTTGGCAAACAAGTGCTAACTACTTCTTAGATGGGCCCGTCCTTTACAAGCGCAGTTACGACATGGTGCTACTACAGTGCGTTGAGAAAGACGAAGCAGCTTAGATCCTCAATGAGGTCCACAATGGCAACTGTGGAGCTCATGTGAATGGACATGCTCTATCCCGACAGATCATGAGGATGGGCTACTATTGGGTCACTATGGAAAAGGATAGCATCCATCATGTGCGCACGTGCCTTAAGTGCCAATTTTACGGGGATTGAATCCAAGCACGCCCGTCCTACTTGCACACGATAACATCTCCATGGCCTTTCGCCATGTAGTGAGTGGACGTCATTGGAGCCATTTTACCTAAGGCTTCCAACGGTCATAGATTCATCTTAGTGGCGATCGATTACTTCACCAAATGGGTAGAAGCAGCCTCCTATGCCCAAGTCACTCAATCAGTGGTGGTTAGGTTTCTCCGAAGCAACATTATTTGTCGTTATGGGCTTCCCGACCAAATTATAACTGACAATGCCATCAATTTGAACAATAGAATGATGGATAATTTATGCAAAGGATTCAAAATCCGACACCACAATTCTACCCCATATCGTCCCAAGATGAATAAAGTGGTTGAGGTAGCAAATAAAAACATCAAGAACATCATTCGCAAAATGACCGAGACATACAAGGATTGGCACGAGAAACTTCCATATGCACTGCATGCTTACAGGACTTCTGTGCGAACATCAACTGGGGCAACTCCTTTTTCCCTAGCCTATGGTATGGAAGCAGTCCTACCCATCGAGGTGGAAATCCAGTCACTCGGAATTCTTAGGGATACTCAACCTGGATGAAGCCGAATGGGTCGGAGACCGTTTTGAGCAGCTGAATCTAATCGAAGGGAAATGTCTCGCGCTGATTGGTCGATGTAAGGACCCGTACCTTGAGTTAGTCGGTTTGCCTCCTGAGTAGAGTTTTTCTAGATTTTGACCTAGTAAATGGACTCCAATGAATTCACGTGCAAAAGGAAAGATGCTTGGAATGATGTCCTCTATCTACCACGAAGTTTCAGGCCAAATGGACATGTATGTGAGGTGCACGTGATATGGGTCCAATTCACGTGCAAGTGTGGTTGTCTTAAATGATGCAAGGAGGCTAGGGGTGAAGTTTGAGAGCATTTGGAGTGCATATGGAGTTGCACGTGAATTGGGGAATTCACGTGCAAATTGGCGTGCGGGCATATTTTTGCATGGTTCCCTTGGTTTTGACATTCTAAGGAACTTTCTCCAAAGGACCATGTTGAAATTCTGGGGTATTTTGGCCTATATGGGTGCGGAAAGGTGCTAACTTGTGTGATCAAAACTACGTCGTTTTGATCCTGGGTTTCACTTAATCAAAACTACGTCGTTTTGATAGTGGGAGGCCTATATAAGGATGAGGAGACTCCTTGTTCTAGGGTTAGGGGTTTTTCAGCCATTGCAGCCGTCGTGGAGAGAGAGAGAGAGCTAGAGAGAGGGAAAGGGGGAGAATTGCTGGTTGCTGCCGGAGCATCTTGCGTGGGGAGGACGGCATCTAACGCGGGAGCAAGGAGGATCTTCTTTAAGGTAGGGATTCTGTTTTCTTATACCTGATCCGGGGTTAGGCCCTGTGGTGAAGTACCCGTTGGATATTGTCCTTATTATCATACTATTTATATGTAAATTCATATAGGTGTGATCTCCTATATGAATGTTGGCCTTCAATGGCATTGTTTGGATATATGTATATATGCCTGCCAAGTGTTTGACATAATGCCTGTCAGAGGCCGTGCATGTTATGTGTTTGAGGTAATGCCTGTGGGAGCTGTGCATATTATGTGTTTGAAATTATGCCCGTGAGATGTGCATATTATGTGTGAGATTATATCTGTGTGGCTGGGTTTATGAGCCGGTGAATATATGCATGCTAAGTGTTCGATGTTATTCCTGTGTGACTAAGCATACTAAGTGTTTGATGTTATGCCTGTATGGCCATGTGTGCTGCGTGTTTGCTTGTACACCCGGTGGTGAGGGCCCGGGACTGATTTGTGGAACTCGGTGTTTGTGGAAGCCCGGGACTGTTTTGTGGAACCCGGTGGTTGTGGAAGCCCGGGACTTTTGTGGAACCCGGTGGTGTGGAAGCCCGGGACTGTTTAGTGGAACCCGGTGGCTGTGGAAGCCCGGGACTGTTTTGAAACCCGGTGGCTGTGGAAGCCCGGGAGTGTTTATGTACCAGCCCATGTATGATTGTGTTTCTTTGTTATAGCCCGTAACTATATCTAGTGGAATGATTGTATCACGACACGACACTTGTACACAAGGCATGTAGATATTAGGTGCATGGGATGGGTTGGGGAGACATGATCCCTGCGAGTTGTGGTTGCTCACCCCTCCTACCATGTTGTTTTCTTTACAAGAACCTACAGGCGTTAGGTGGGACCCCAAGGTGGAAGACCTTATTTATTTTATTGTTTATGTTATTTTATTATGGGAACTGATGTAACCCCAATGGGGATGGATTGAAAAGAAGACTTTGTATTAAAGACTGATTTGGTTTGTGGACTACTTGATGGACTTTATTTTTCTTGAATGTGTTGTGAATGTTTAAAATGTTCAGTTCTTGGTTTGTATCCTAACCCCTTTGCCCTCCGTGTGGGTAAAAAGGGGGAGTCATGTACCGGTTTCCTCGGGTTGAAAATCCGGGCGTGACAATCGAGGCCAGTTGTATCAACAAAGGATGATGGCCAGCTTCAACAAAAAAGTGAAACCCCAAACCTTCAAAGAAGGGGACTTAGTCTTGAAGAAGATACTACCGATACAACATGATCACCGTGGCAAGTAGACTCCGAACTATGAAGGTCCCTATGTGGTAAAAAGAGCATTCTCAGGAGGGGCCTTAATCCTCACAGAAATGGACGGAGTTGAGCTGTGAAATCCTATAAACAGTGACGCTGTAAAGAAGTTTTATGCCTAACTTCCCATTTCAAAATCCTTTACCTCCAGTTGAGTCAAAACCTCATGTTTTGGTCCTTCACATGAATGGGCCAAATCTTGCCCTCACCATGGGCATATGGCAATCAAGTTTGAGTATGACCCAACAAACGAATCTCGTAGCCCAAGAGCGGACTTGGTGAAAACCGAAAGGGCACCAAGGGTAAAATACAAAGCCAAAAAAAAGTACAGCGACATCAGGATCCATCAGGATCCCCAATCTTCTAAGAGAACCAAGGTGGAGTACAACTCTTGAACTCCCCAAGCAGACAGTCGTGGGAATATCATCACACTATTTCAAACCAGGGACTGGGCTGTGAACCAAAGGACTGGTCAAATCTTAAGCATACTCTGATCAACTTTACAAGACATGTCTTTTGAAGCTATTGTCCTTGTTCTACAAAAGGAGTTTTGTTCGTCCCGGAGAGCCTAGAGGGGGGTGAATAGGCTCTTTGAAAAATCTTTCTCTCTCTTAATGGCTGGACACTCACTCTGGTTAAACAGATAAAATCAGTGCGGAAGATTAACCAGGTAGTGGAAGTATGTTGTTTTATTATCTGAAGATAATTACAACAAAGCAAAATAGCGTTTTAGCTGATTACAGCACAACACTTTTGTTTATGGTTACACACACTTGGCTGTTGATCTCTGTTTTTGGCTCTTTACAAGATATACTCTTATGAGTATATGAGTACAAGTAAGCACGCGCATATTTATTTACATTTCTTCAGGCAAATATATAGACATCCTAGGAATCTATCTTGGAACTGCATTTTCCGAAGCAGTGTGGAGCATTGAAGTTCTTCATCGGAAAATGCTGAAGCTTTAACTGCTGTGGATGTGGAGCTCGAAATATTGGAAGCATAAGTTGTAATGAATTCTTTACTTGATTCCAATTGCATTTGAGACTGCGTCCACATCTCCGTGTGTCCCACGTGTACGACAATTTAGGTATTCAATGAGTTTGTCATACATCGGGACGTAGCGAGCTGCTAGCATTAATTGCAGCTTGGAGAGATGAAGCAGCGTCTTCTTGGTCCGTTGCAAGGTTCCTTACTTTGCATGAACGAAGCTCGGATCCTTACTCAGTATCAGTGATTGCTTACTCCGTATGAATGAAGTCCTGGAATCCTTATTCCGTGTCAGCGCTTCCTTACTCCGCATGAGTAGTGGTTCGGGGAGCTTACTCCGCATCAGCGCTTCCTTACTCTGCATGAGTAATGGTTCAGATTCCTTACTCCGCATTTGATGTCCTTACTCCGCAACAGTTGTCCTTACTCTGCTCGAATGACATTCGGATTTCTTCGTCCGTTTCTTCTTTTCCTTAGTCCGGTGGAGTGACAACTTCGGTTCTTTCTCTCTCACAAGTCTCTTCTACTCCGTGCAAGATGTAGACTCAAGAACATACTCCGCATTAATTGACATAATCTAGTTGAGTGTTAGATGCGAGTTCCTAGTCGTTTTGTCAAGTGTTTGATCAGCACGAAGGGTCCTTACTCCGGATGATGACTTGGTTATATACCAAGTGAATGACGACACTCATGATGATCCGGATCAGGATTATGTATCCTGTCCTTTGCTTTCTCTTCACATGAGTAGGTCCGGATTTAGAGTTAACTCATCTGTACAGACTTACTGGTAAACAAGAAACATCTCGAGTCAAATTACATAGGGTTTGTTCCGCATTATCCAAATTCTCGGTTTGATCCAACAATCTCCCCCAATATGGATATGCCAAACCCTTTGTAATCTGATCCGGTAAGGCAGCAAAAAATAACACAGAGGTAAGGATTAAAGAGAAGGTTCCACTCGATTCTAGCAAGGAATACATTAAGCCTTAGTACAGATATAAATTATGGTAGATACGGCTTACTATATTTCAAGATCATCCTTGCTGCATGCTCTCGTAGTGCCATTGTCTGCTTCTTGGAGAACTCGATGATATTTTTCCAGTCATCATCGAAGGAGATAACAAATTTCAAGAAGCAGCAGACAAAGGCTCCCCAAGCTGTTTCCATCGGGTTCGTCAGCACATTCTTCTTGTTCCTGGATCGTCCCCATAAGTACTTCATCCTGACCAAGAGGCGGTAGATCCAAGTCTTCGTAGAGAGAACTCTCTGTCGATTGCATCCGACAAGGTTCGAACGAGACTCCTCATCTGATTCTTTCTAATCGGGCGGTTAACAACCTGATGAGAATCCGGAAGCAAGATTTTCTTCTCTTTGATCAGGAAAACAGTCAGCATGAAATGTGGGGAGTCGACCCAGAAGGGGATGAAAACGATGGACAGAGAGGTCCATGGTCGGTTGTTCTCTGTTGTACCATAGATGTAGGATAGAATAACGTCCAGAGCAGGAAACTGGTTTTCAACCTAGAAAGGAAGAACATCAAAATCAAGGCCTTCCTCACGTAAAGAAGGGAATAACCTCAACTCTATCTTTATCGCCAGAGCATAGTTGTCGATGTCATTAATGGAAAATTGTCCCTCCTCAGATAGTATGGTCCGGATGTCTTGAGGTTCGAAGAGGGACGAGGCAGACACGCATCGGCGCTCGGCAGTGGAGAAGGCATAGGGCTTGGCCGCAACAAGAATGCTTCCATCAGCATCATCCGGATGCAATTCCGCATATGATGGGAGGAAGGAGATGGCACCAGATGGAACAGCAGGAGTGGGAGAGCTGGTCTGACCTGTCACGCCTCAATTTCCTTCCACTTGGAAATGAGTAGTGACTGCCCATGCCCGCACCCAAAGGGACAAGGGGTTGGTGCAAGCACCTTAAAAGGACTTCTGGCACGGGTGCTGTCCCAAACCTGCACAACCAGGTTAACATGCCAAGGGGCATGCTCCTGCTCCCAAACCATGCACACAAACACAAATTGAATAACCACATCTCATTTTATTTCATTTCAAAGACTAAATGTTTATTACAACCCAGTCGGGGAAAAACCCCTATGAAGCCACAAATAAAACCAAACCCAATTGCAAACACATAAAACCAGAGTACAACAAAGGAAATAACATAAAACTCCCGGCCCTCGGGGCCTAGCTCCTCGACCTTCACCTACCTTTGCTAAACCCCGCAAAAGAACAGTTTATAGGAGGGGTGAGCAAACCATAGCTCAAGTAGGGATCCGGTCTCCCAGACCCGTCCCGCTCTACAATATGCATGATATGTGTATGCTTGTGCTCGTGTCGTGCCTAAGTGCTAAAGACGGCAAACATCACCCAAGTAAACACTTTTACCCGAGCCCGCACTAGAGGGCAAAGAGGACACCCGCCACCACGGCGACATGACATACCACATCCAGGCGAATGTTGCATGGACACCAATGCAACATTTTCCACCCGAGTCGGATATGGTCAACCACCTCCTCGGGCGCCATACCTACCCTCAGGAATGGGTGTAGACTTAGCCCACCGTCGTGAGTGCTACACCGAGACTCAGGACCACGTCCTGGCCAAATCTCAAAGGGGTCCGACTATTGTGCCTGGCCCATATCTCAGCTCGGTCTCAAACGGATCAACGAACAGCATAGCATTACATCTCAACATGTAAACTCAAGACAGACATTTACACTTGATTTCAGAGGGACCAACATGGTCAGATACAAGCCACACACATCGGCCTCATAGGCTTAAAATCAAATACAAGTCAAACACAGTACACACCGTCCACGCAGGTATATCATCGACACCCATATACAAGGTCTCACGGGCATTATATTGAATACATGGCATGCGAGGCCTCACAGACATTTTATCAAATACATAGTGTGCAGGCCTCCAAGACATTTTATCAAACACATGGTGGGCATAAACAAACCCGAGGAAAATCCTCGGGCCAAATTTAACATCGGGAATCAACGGAACATGCCTTTGAAGGCCAACATCCATATAGGAGATCACACTATATGGATTTACATATATATATAGGTGAATATCCTAGAACGGAGGAGAGTTAGGAAGAACATGAATCCCTACCTCAGACTTTTGTCCTAACCTCCACGCTAGACACCTTCCAACGCCCCGCGAACCACCACGGCAACCGCCCTGGAGATCCCCTCTCTCTCTCTCTCTCTCTCTCTCTCTCTCTCTCTCTCTCTCGGCCGTAAAGCTCTGCAGCAAAGAAGAACACAAGAACCCTAAACTCAAACTCAAGCCCTCATTATATAGACACTACCCACATCAAAACGACGTAGTTTTGATTAAGTAAATCCCAGGATCAAAACGACGTAATTTTGATCACACCGGTTAGCACCTTTCCGCACCCATATAGGCCAAAATACTCGGAATTTCAACATGGTCCTTTGGAGAAAGATCATTAGAATGTCAAAACCAAGGGAACCATGCAAAAATATGGCTGCACGCCAATTTGAACGTGAATTCCCCAATTCACGTGCAACTCCATATGCACTCCAAATGCGCTCAAACTTCACCCCTAGCCTCCTTGCATCATTTAGAAGACAACCACACTTGCACGTGAATTGGACCCATTTCACGTGCACCTCACATACACGTCCGTTTGGCCGAAACTTCGTGGTAGATACGGGACATCATTCTAAGCATCTTTCCTTTTGCACGTGAATTCATTTGAGCCCATTCACTAGGTCAAAATCTAGAAAAACTCTACTCGGAAGGCAAAACGTGACTAACTCAAAGTACGGGTCCTTACATCCTCTCCCCTTAAGACTTTTCGTCCTCGAAAAGAAAAGGTGGAATGAAAGAAAACAATCACAACCAAAGCATAGGCCTCTAACACCCTCTAGCACAAATTAATACACAACAAATCACAAATTATTTTACACATTTATACACTCCACATGATCACGTAGCGATGTTATATTCTCAGGTTACCTAACTAGTTGGGCAAGTACCGATTATGTTGAAGTTTGATGCTTGCCCTCCTCCCCTCCTTCGAGTTGTTCGTCCTCGAACAGATCGGGATAATGAGCACGCATCTCGGTCTCACGTTCCCAGGTCTCTTCCTCCAGTCCCTCGGTGTTGCCACAACACCCGAACCAATGGAATAGTCTTACCTCTCAGTGCTTCTCGCGCTTTATCTACAATACGGATGGGTGCCTCGACAACAAGACACATCCTCTCCAAGATCCAGGGGTACCCCCAATCTAGCACGTGTGTGGGATCCGGATGATATTTCCCAAGCTGGGATACATGGAAGACATTATGAACTCTGCTCAAACTAGGTGGTAACGCCAATCTATAAGCAACGAGTCCCAACTCGCTCAAAATCTCGAACGGTCCAATGTACCGAGGGGTCAACTTGGACCCAGTCCCAAATCTCTTATGCCCTCTCCGTGGAGAAACACGAAGGAATACGTGGTCTCCCACCAAAAACTCCAACGATCGGCGTCGGCGATCCGCATAAGACCTGTGCGCTCCGAGCCGTAAGAAGGCGTTGCCGAATCAGCCTGAACTTTTGCCGTAGCCTCCTGGACCAATTGAGGTCCTAACATAGCTCCTCTCGAGCTTCGCCCAACATAATGGAGACCGACACGGTCGGCCATACAACGCCTCAAACGGGGCCATCCCAATCGAAGAGCCCGGTAACCGTTATTATAGGCAAACTCCACCAGAGGAAGGTGGGAAGCCCATGATCCTCCAAAATCAAGTACACAAGCCCTCAACAAGTCTTCCAATGTTTGAATGGTCCTCTCGGACTGACCGTCGGTCTCAGGATGGAATGCGGTACTCAAATTAAGTCGGGTTCCTAATGCTTCCCTGCAGACCTCCCCAAAACCGGGATGTAAACCGCGCGTCCCCCGTCCGAAACAATAGACAAGGGCACTCCGTGCAAGCGGACAATCTCATCAACATACAACCGGCTTAACGTGCCGATAGAGTCGCGCTCTCGAATTGCCAAGAAATGGGCTGACTTAGTTAAGCGGTCCACTATGACCTAAATCATGTCCTTTCTCCCGAAGTGGTAGGAAGTCCCGTCACGAAGTCCATGGTAATATGATCCCACTTCCACTCGGCCTACGGGTAAAGGCCGCAATTGACCAGTGGTCGTTGGTGCTGCCTTCACTTGCGACAGGTAAGGCACACGGAAACAAACTCGCTACACTCCGTTTCAGCCCTGGCCACAGAAGCGTGCGCGAACGGCATTATACATCTTAGTTCCTCCTGGATGTACAGCCAAACGGGAATGATGAAATTCCCTTAGCACATCCTCACGCAAGGGAGGTGGTACTTATCGAACGCCCCGAAATTTCAGCTCATGCTCAACTCCTTCTCGTCCGGTCCTCCGACAGCTCTCCGGCCTCTATCTGGGCCCGGATCACCTCGCGATCCACGTCTCCTAACTGTCCCTCACGGACATGCGTCTGACTACGGTATCACGGTGAGAGGACACAGGATAGCTCCTCCCTGCTGCTGACAGTTGCACCAAGCACCGCTAATTGCTCCATCATTTTCCATTCTCTCATGGAAACCTCGGCTTTCCCCTTTCTACTTAGCGCGTCGACCACTAAATTTCCCTTCCCAGGCGTGTAGGAGAGCGTGAAGTCAAACATTTGCAGGTACTCTACCCACCTCCGTTGTCGCAAATTTAGGTCTCTCTGGGTGAAGATATCTTGTAGGCTTTTAGTGGTCGGTATATACCACAAATTTCTCTCCCGACGAGTAATGTCGCCAAGACTTAGGGCAAAAATAACTGCTGCTAACTCCAGGTCGTGTGTTAGGTAGTTTTGCTCATGGGACTTCAAGGTGTCGCGAGCCATATGCTATGACTTGGCGTTCTTGCATCGAACACACCCCAGGTCCAACGCGAGACGTATCACAATACACCTCGAATGGCACTCCCTCCTGAGGTAGACTCAACACCGGTGCGGTAGTCAGGCGAGTCTTCAACTCCTCGAATGCTCCTGGCACTTGTCCGTCCACTCGAATTTGGCTCCCTTCCGTGTAAGAGCTGTCATGGGCGCCACCAACCGAGAAAACCCTTCCACAAAACGCCGGTAATACTCCCCGGACCCAAGAAACTCCGGATCTCAAAAACATTTGCGGGCCTCTTCCAAGATGCTACGGACTCAATCTTGGTTGGGTCCACTCTAACTCCTTCGGCAGATACTACATGCCCAAGAAAATGCACCTCTCGCATCCGAAGTCACACTTGCTAAATTTAGCATACAAGTGATGATCTCGTAGTGCCCGCAAACACCACGGCCAAGTGCTCCTCATGCTCGGCTTGGGTTTTGGAGTACACAAGGATATCGTCAATAAATACCACCACGAAGGAATCCAGGTATGGGGCAAATACCGATTCATTAGATGCATGAACACAAGCAGGTGCGTTCGTGAGCCCAAAAGGCATCACTAACCATTCATAGTGTCCGTATCCGCACCTGAATGCCGTCTTAGGGATATCTTCGCTCCTGACCCTCAATTGATGATATCCCGAACGCAGATCGATTTTTGAGAACCACCGTGCTCCACTCAAGTGGTCGAATAAGTCATCAATCCGCGGCAAAGGGTACTTGTTCTTTACCGTTACTTGATTCAACTTCGATAATCAATGCAAAGTCGCAACGAACCATCCGCCTTCTTAGCAAACAAGACCGGTGCACCCCAAGGTGAGGTACTAGGACGGATAAAACCTTTATCTCCCAATTCTTTTATTTGCTTCTGAAGCTCCCGCAACTCGGCGGGTCCCATCCAGGTATGCTACTTGTGAGATGGGTCCCACCCCAGGCAATTCAACCGTGAACTCGATACTTGTGTGGAGGCAACTCCAACAACTCCCTAGGAAAGACATCCTGGAAATTCTCGACAACATCTGGCCACACCCTTTTCTCTAAGTTACCCTCCTCCTCAAAGGTTAGGGTGGCAAGCCTATGGGTACTATTGCCCCATAGCTCCCTCGTCGGGTCCAAGCTCTCCCAACATTCCTATCCCATTCACCCACTAGGGTACAGGAAGATCTTGTGGGTGTAGTAAATGATACTCGTCGCCTATAGCGATCAATCTTAGCCTGAAAGGCCATCAACCAATCCATCCCCAGAATCAAACTAAAAGTCCTCATGGGCATTACGTACAAATCAAATGAGAGGTCAACCTCTCCTATCGTAGCGCACACTCTCGACACATTTGGTGGATCAACTTCACACCTCCCATTGGGGACTCGACCCTCGGAGGTCTATCGGCCCTCCACACAATCAAGTCCAAGGCTCTCCACCAAGGACTTAGCAATTAGGGAGCACGAAGCTCCGGTATCAAACAATGCAAAGAACAACAGTGCGAGATATTAGAACAAGACCTTGAACCACCGAAGGTCCAGCTCCACCTTCCTCGGAGGGTGATGGTAAATCCTCCATTTCGGTTGGTCTGAGGTAAGTGCGAACACTCTGCCTTGGCTTGCCCCACCACTAGCCTCACTTGCCTTCCCTTTTGCTCCCGCTGCAGTCCACCTGGGACGCCCCTCCGATCCTCCTTGTGGTTGCCTCTCCTCCCGTGGCCTAGTGTGACCGGAACTAGCCGACCGGCCTGCCACGAATGTGCTGGCTTAGGGGGTGGGGCCTGAAATTGGGTCCCACCCCTGCTCCCTTGTGCTAAGCTTCTAGCTCCCCGGTGTTCCCCTTCCGAAACACACCTTGCTGATGTGTCCCACCTTCCCACGCCTATGACACGTCAAGTCGTTGCTTGGGGCACTCACGTTTAACGTGCCCTGACAGAGCCAACAGGTACACCCGCTTGGGAAGTTCCCGCAAAGACTCCCCGTCCTCCAAAGTAACGGGATCGGGTGGAGCCATTGAAGCTTGGCCCCTATCTTTGGGAAAAGTCCCACTCCCGAGCTCAACCTTCCGCCTCTTGGTTTCACCGTGCTTGTCGCGCGCGCTCGCCCCCATCCGCTCCTGGTGAGCCTGTCTTCCCTCCTCTAATCCTCTCTCAACAATCTTGGTGGTGTCCACGACTTCGGCATAGGTCTTCGATCGCAGCATCTCCACCCTTTGCTTCAGGGCTGGTTTGAGACCCATGGTAAACTTATGGGCCTTCAGGTCCTCCCTTGATATTGCTTCTGGAGCAAACCGACTCAGCCCGAAAATCTCGCTCATACTCGCTCCGGCGCGATCCCTGCTTCAGCCGCCGAACTCCTCCGGCTTCGCCACCGCAATGACTCGGAAAGAACTCCTCATGGAACAGTGGAGGAACTCATTCCAGGCCATGGTCTCCATGTCCCGGCTTCCGAGATGCTAAGCCACCATTCCAAGGCTTCCTCCTCCAACCGCCGGACTGCTAGTCTCACTTTGTCTTCCTCCGGGGTCGAAGAAAGGAGAACACATGCTCGATCCGCCACGGCTAGTGCTCGCTCCTAGAGGTTCAGCTCCTCCCTTGAACCTTGGTGGATGTTCCTTTCGGAATTGCGTCAACACGTCTCCCTCTTCCCGCCTCACCGGCACTTCCTGCCTACACGGAGGTTCCGCCTCACGGGGTGGAGGGGTGGCACCGCTTTGTCGTGCCATCATCTCCGACGCACCTCGTTTAGGATCTCTCCCCCCGAGGTCCTCACGCATGCCTTGCACGTTCTCACTTAGGGCCCGGACTTGGGCCATGATCCGCTCCAGGGGGATCATCGCCCTCTACACGTTGTCCTCTTCCCTCTCCAGGCATGGGCAGAAGATTCATCTTCTACGACTGGAGTAGCTCAAGTTACTCTCCTAGGAGGCATACTCTACATAATTTAAACCAAACTAGGATCGGCTTCTCTCAAGCTCTACACACCCTCATCCCCATGGGCCATGAGGTACTCAAGCAACATTTTACATTTAAACACACAGGTAAATCACGAAGCACACAGCAACAATTCATAGCAACAAGTCTCACGAGAAAATCACCGAATTTCACAAAGAACAAAATTTTGTTTTTAACAACAAGTTTCAGCAACATAGCATGTCCAATCACAATACTCATACCGAAATTAAACTAGTGCCCTAATGCCAATGCATGTATGCATCCTCAACCCAAATGCAAGTGCCCTACTCCTTGGTCCAACTACCCCCGAGTACACCCCAGAAAACCAAATAGGACCATGTTGATCAGGCGTGTCCTATACTACCTCCTAAGAGTCTCGAAGCGCCCAGGCCTCCCCACTATCCTAGGTCCACCAGACCATGAACTATCACTCGATACCATATTGTCACGCCCTAATTTCCTTCCACTTGAAAATGAGTAGTGATTGCCCATGCCCGCACCCGAAGGGACAAGGGGTTGGTGCAAGCACCTTAAAAGGGCTTCGGCACGGTGTTGTCTCAAACCTTGCACAACCAGGCTAACATGCCAAGGGGCATGCTCCTGCTCCCAAACCATGCACACAAACACAAATTGAATAACCACATCTCATTTTATTTCATTTCAAAGACTAAATGTTTATTACAACCCAGTCGGGGAAAAACCCCTATGAAGCCACAGATAAAACCAAACCCAATTACAAACACATAAAACCAGAGTACAACAAAGGAAATAACATAAAACTCCCGGCCCTCGGGGCCTAGCTCCTCGACCTTCACCTACCGCCCGCTAAACCCCTGCAAAGAACAATTTATAGGAGGGGTGAGCAAACCATAGCTCGGTAGGGATCCGGTCTCCCCAGACCCGTCCCGCTCTACAACATGCATGATATGTGTATGCTTGTGCTCGTGTCGTGCCTAAGGCTAAAGCGAAGAAACATCACCCAAGTAAACACTCTTTACCCGAGCCCGCACTAGAGGGAGAGGACACCCCGCCACCACGGCGACATGACATACCACATCCAGGCGAATGTTGCATGGACACCAATGCAACATTTTCCACCCGAGTCGATATGGTCAACCACCTCCTCGGGCGCCATACCTACCCTCGGGAATGGGTGTAGACTTAGCCCACCGTCGTGAGTGCTACACCGAGACTCAGGACCACGTCCTGGCCAAATCTCAAAGGGGTCCCACTATTGTGCCTGGCCCATATCTCGGCTCGGTCTCAAACGAGATCAACAAAACAAAGATAGCATTACATCTCAACATGTAAACTCAGCACGCATTTACACTTGATTTCAGAGGGACCAACATGGTCGGATACAAGCCACACACATCAGCCTCATAGGCTTAAAATCAAATACAAGTCAAACACAAGACACACCAGTCACGCAGTATATCATCGACACCCATATACAAGGTCTCACGGGCATTATATTGAATACATGGCATGCGGGCCTCACGGACATTTTATCAAATAGATAGTGTGCAGGCCTCACAGACATTTTATCAAACACATGGTGGGCATAAACAAACCCGGAAAATCATCAGGCCAAATTTAACATCGGAATCAACAGAACATGCCTTTGAAGGCCAACATCCATATAGGAGATCACACCTATATGGATTTACATATATATATAGGTGAATATCCTAGAACGAGAGGAGAGTTAGGAAGAACATGAATCCCTACCTCGGACTTTTGTCCTAACCTCCACGCTAGACACCTTCCAACGACGCAAACCACCACGGCAATCGCCCGTAGATCCTCTCTCTCTCTCTCTCTCTCTCTCTCTCTCTCTCTGATCGGCATGACAAAGAAGAACACAAGAACCCTAAACTCAAACTCAAGCCCTCATTATATAGACACTACCCACATCAAAACGACGTAGTTTTGATTAAGTAAATCCCAGGATCAAAACGACGTAGTTTTGATCACACCCGATTAGCACCTTTCCGCACCCATATAGGCCAAAATACTCCAGAATTTCAACATGGTCCTTTGGAGAAAGATCATTAGAATGTCAAAACCAAGGGAACCATGCAAAAATATGGCCGCACGCCAATTTGAACGTGAATTTCCCAATTCACGTGCAACTCCATATGCATTCCAAATGCGCTCAAACTTCACCCCTAGCCTCCTTGCATCATTTAAGACAACCACACTTGCACGTGAATTGGACCCATTTCACGTGCACCTCACATACACGTCCGTTTGGCCCGAAACTTCGTGGTAGATACGGACATCATTCTAAGCATCTTTCCTTTTGCACGTGAATTCATTTGAGCCCATTCACTAGGTCAAAATCTAGAAAAACTCTACTCGGAAGGCAAAACCGTGACTAACTCAAAGTACGGGTCCTTACATGACCAATGGAGAAACGGTCGCGTTAAGGCATTGGAAGGCCCGGAGGAAGAGCAGTGCGACCGTTTGTGAGAGGCAACGCCAGAGTGGTAATAGGGGAAGGATCAAATGATTTCTCCCCCGGTTTGGCAGATTGGCAAGAGCGGGAGGGACTAGCCACGACTTACGTTAAGTCCGCAATGGAGGTAGACAAGTCGGAGAAAGACGCGGAAGCCGCTTAACCTTTCGATCCATGGAGAGAGAGGTAGAGGAGAAGGAAGAAAGAAGCTCGGCACCCATGGCCCAGACATGGTCGGAAGGGCCTGGTTCGAAGACGACTGTCCTCGACAAGGCGATCGAGTTGGGCGAAGAAAGCAGCCTCGGATAAAATCGTGGCAAAAGAGGCGCGCCCAAGACCAAAGGCGGGATCTTTCGAAGACTCGCCCGCGTGAAGAGGGCAGGTGTGGGCGGGGCGAGTCGGCGGTAGTAGGAGAGGACGGTGGTTGTACAGCGGCGATAGTAGGAGGTGCGGCAGATCCACTATGACCGGAGAGGTCAATGATAGGGATATCCGCAAGGATAAGAGGGGCCGACCTCGAAGGGGGAAGTGTCCGTGCGTCATGGGCATGACCGGAGAGGCAGCGAGCGGGAGGTGCGGCCTTGAGGAGCGACGGCATCACAAAGCCGTGGTAGCGAGTTCCAAGTAAGCATTTCCTCCGGGGTCGGGTGTGTTGAGCATAAAACAACCGGAGGGTAGGTTCTGCGATGTCAGCGATAATGGAGACGCTGAAGCGCGGCCGGCGAGTCATTCAATAGGTCGGTGGGGAGATGGTCGAGGTAGTTCGGAGAGGCTTCCACGGAGAAGATGGAAGGTCGAAAGAACAGCGACAACATCCATCGTGACCAAGAGAGATGGGTGCGGGAGCGTCGGCAGCAGCATCGGGAGGAGCGATGGCGACAGCGAAGGAGAGGCAGGGACATCAAGAAGAGAGGTGGATGTGGTAACCTCATGGAAGGGCGACCGAGAGGGCCTGACAGCAAGAGACGGTCAGCCCGAACGCTGTGCAGCGAACTGTGGGAGCATGCCGGAGCAGTAACAGACCGGATGCGGGAGTGAACGGACCGGAGAGCAGAACTAACTTCATGGTCCGAGCTTGCAACAGGTTCACCAACAGAACTAGCTTGCTGTTTAGAAGCAACAGCAAGGGCACGGGAGACTGGAGGGCAGCGAATGGTGAGGGTCCCGTCGGCAGTAAGATGGCGGAAGCAGTAGGACGCCGGTAAGGGAATCACCAGTTCACCCTGGAAGTGCGCTGGGTGAAGATGCCGGAAAATTTGGGACAGAATCCGTCCGAAAGACGAGTTCCGTTTCCCATTCCACAACACCTGGAAGAGAAAGTTGCCCCAGTCAAGTGGCAGTGACTCAAAAACTACATACATCGCCAGCAGGAGATCGTATGGAACCGAGTCGAGAGCCGTGGAGCGAGCCAGAAGTCACCGGCTGAGTATGGTGGCCATACAGCGGTGAGGACCATGGAAAGACTTCATTTTGTACTCCTTCACCTTAGTAGGACATCCCATGGAAGCAGCCATGGCAGCAGCGTTCGGCAGGATGTCATCGCCGGTAGGAAGGTTGAAGACGTCCCGGATCACCCGAGGTGTGATCTTGATACGTTCCCCTCGAACCACGAAAAGATATACTCCTCGGTGGAGGTAGAGTGCTGATGGAACGCGAACGTCCGACACTAGAAGATCGGCTGGGGCGGAGACAAGCGCGAAAAGGTTGCTTGTGCTCGAGTAGCTGGCGAACCTCGTGGAGCCATCGTTGGAGGGATCAGAGATTCCTAACCAATTGACAAGATGTCCAGGAACAACACCATAGAGAGCTTGGGATGCCATTGGGAGTGAAAGATTGAGGGAGAAGGAGAGAAAAGCTTTGCAGGAACGGGTGCGACAAGGGTTTAGGGTTTTGAGAGTTGGGAGCGATAACCCCGGTCGACGCCGATAGTGCGGTATAAATAGTGTTGGTCGCGGAGAGCCTAGAAGGGGGTGAATAGGCTCATTGAAAAATCTTTCTCTCTCTTAATGGCTGAACACTCACTCTTGTTAAATAGATAAAATCAGTGCGGAAGATTAACCAGGTAGTGGAAGTATGTTGTTTTATTATTGAAGGTAATTACAACAAAGCAAAACAAGATTTTAGCCGATTATAAGACAACACTTTTGTTTATGGTTACACACACTTTCGTTGTTGATCTCTATTTTTGGCTCTTCACAAGATATACGCTTATGAGTATATGAGTACAAGTATGCACGCGCATTTTTATTTACATTGCTCCAAGCAAATATATAGACATCCTAGGAATCTGTCTTGGAACCGCATTTTCGGAGCAGTGTGGAGCATTGAAGTTCTTCATCGGAAAATCTTTGAAGCTTTAACCGCTGCGGATGTGGAGCTCGAAATATTGGAAGCATAAGTTGTAATGAATTCTTTACTTGATTCCAATTGGATTTGAGACCGCGCCCACATCTCCGTGTGTTCCACGTGTCGGACAATTTAGGTATTCAATGAGTTTCTCTTACATCGGGACGTAGCGAGTGCTAGCATTAATTGCGGCTTGGAGAGATGAAGCGGTGTCTTCTTGGTCCGTTGTAAGGTTCCTTACTCGCATGAACGAAGCTCGGATCCTTACTCGTATCGTTGATTGCTTACTCCGTATGAATGAAGTCCTGGAATCCTTATCCTGGAATCCTTATTCCGTGTGCGCTTCCTTACTCCGCATGAGTAAGTGGTTCGGGGAGCTTACTCCGCATCGCGCTTCCTTACTCCGCATGAGTAATGGTTCGGATTCCTTATTCAGCATTTGATGTCCTTACTCCGCAACAGCTTGTCCTTACTCCGCTCGAATGACGAGACTTCGGATTTCTTCGTCCGTGTCTTCTTTTCCTTAGTCCGGTGGAGTGACAACTCGGTTCTTTCTCTCTCACAAGTCTCTTCTACTCCGTGCAAGATGTAAACTCGGAACATACTCCGCATCAATTGACATAATCTAGTGGAGTGTTAGATGCGGGTTCCTAGTCGTTTTGTCAAGTGTTTGATCAGCACGAAGGGTCCTTACTCGGATGATGACTTGGTTATATACCAAGTGAATGACGACACTCATGATGATCCGGATCAGGATTATGTATCTGTCCTTTGCTTTGTCTTCACATGAGTAGGTCCGGATTTAGAGTTAACTCATCTGCATAGACTTCTTGGTAAACAAGAAATATCTCGAGTCAAATTACATAGGGTTTGTTCCGCATTATCCAAATTCTCGGTTTGATCCAAGAATCTCCCCCAATATGGATATGCCAAACCCTTTGTAATCTGATCCAGTAAGGCAGCAAAAAAAAACACAGAGGTAAGGATTAAAGAGAACAGTTCCACTCGATTCTGACAGGAATACATTAAGCCTTAGTACGAGATATAAATTATGGTACATACGGCTTACTATATTTGAATATCATCCTTGCCGCATGCTCTCGTAGTGCCATTGTCTGCTTCTTGGAGAACTCGATGATATTTTTCCGATCATCAACGAAGGAGATAACGATTTCAAGAAGTAGCAGACAAAGGCTCCACAACTGTTTCCATCGGGTTGCTGGGGCACATTCTTCTTGTTCCGGATCGTCCCCATAAGTACTTCATCCTGACCAAGAGGCGGTAGATCCATGTCTTCGTAGAGAGAACTCTGTCTGATTGCATCCGATAAGGTTCGAACGAGACTCCTCATCCGATTCTTTCTAATCGGGCGGTCAACAACTCCGATGAGAATCCGAAGCAAGATTTTCTTCTCTTTGATCGGAAGCGATCGGCATGAAATGTGGGGAGTCGACCGGAAGGGGATGAAAATGATGGACAGAGAGGTCCATGGTCGGGTCGTTCTGTTGTACCACAGATGTAGGATAGAATAACGTCCGGAGCGGGAAACGGTTTTCAACCCGGCAAGGAAGAACATCAAAATCAAGGCCTTCCTCAAGTGAAGAAGGGAATAGCCTCAACTAAATCTTTACCGCCGAGCATAGTTGTCGATGTCGTCGAAGAAAATTGTCCCTCCTCAACAAACGATCGGTCCGGATGTCTTGAGGTTCGAAGGGGGACGAGGAGACACACATCGGCGCTCGGCGGACCGGTGGAGAAACGGCCGAGTTTAGGCCATTGGAAAGCCCGGAGGAAGAGGTGCAGACCGTTTGTGAGAGGCAATGCCGAGGTGGAAAGAGGGGAAGGATCGGATGATTTCTCCCCCGGTTTGACAGATTGGCGAGAGCGGGAGGGACTAGCCATGACTTGCCTTAAGTCCGCAATGGAGGTAGACAAGTCGGGAGAAAGACGCGGAAAGCCGCTCAAGCTTCGATCCATAGATGGAGAGAGAGGTAGAGGAGAAGGCGAGAAAGAAGCTCGACACCCATGGCCCGGACATGGTCGGAAAGGGCCTGGGGTCCGAAGACGACCGTCCTCCGCAAGGCGATCGAGTTGGGCGGAGAAAGCAGCCTCGAGATAAAATCGTGGCAAAAGAGGCGCGCCCAAGACACAAGGCAGGATCTTTCAAGACTCGCCTGCATGAAGAGGGGCAGGTGTGGGCAAGGCGAGTCGATGGCAACAGGAGAGGATGGTGGTTATACAGGCGGTAGCAGGAGGTGCGGCAGATCCACTTTGACCAGACAGGTCAATGATAGGGATATCCGCAGGATAAGAGGGGCCAGCCTCAGCGGGGCAGGTGTCCGTGCATCATGGGCATCACGGAAGAGGCAGCAGCAGGAGGTGCGGCCTTGAGGAGCGACCGTAAGGACCCGTGTTTTGAGTTAGTCGCAGTCTTGCCTTCGAATGAGAACTTTCTAGATTTTGGACCTAGTAGATGGCCTCAAACAATTGGCGTGCAAGAACAAAAGTTGCTTAGAATGAGGTCCTCTACCTACCACGGAAATTTCAGAGCATTTGGAGCCGCACGTGAATTCACCCATTTCACGTGCAAGCATATTTTTGCTTCTTAGGCCTCTATGTCACGCCCGGATTTCCAACCCGAGGAAACCGGTACGTGACTACCCTTTACCCACACGGAGGGCAAAGGGGTTAGGATACAAACCAAGAATTTAACATTTTAAACATCCACAACACATTCAAGAAAGTAATGTTCATAAAAGCAATCCAAACCCGGTTTATTACAACAAAATCCTTTCCAATCCCATCCCCACTCGGGGTTACATCAATTCCCATAAAAAAACAAAACATAAATGGAAGAGAGTAAAATAAATATGGTCTTCCACCTTGGTGTATCCACCTAACGCCCGTAAGTCCCCTGGAAAACAAGCAAACACGTAGGAGGGGTGAGCAACCACGGCTCAGGAGGGGATCAAGTCTCCCCAACCCTTCCCGTGCTCCTAATGGCTACATGCATGTGCACAGGTATAGTGACGTGACGATTAGGGAAAAGAAAATAAAACATTCCACACAAGTGGGCGTAACCCCACCCTGACCCACACCGGCTAACAAACCACATCTCAAGAAAGTAATTTAACCGCCTCTTCAGGCCACCGATTTAACCGCCTCTCATGCAAAGTAGTTTAACCGCCTCTTGGGCCCATTGGTTTAACCGCCTCTCGAGCAAAAGTAGTTTAACCGCCTCTTCAGGCCATTGGTTTAACCGCCTCTCGAGCAAAGTAGTTTAACCGCCTCTTCAGGCCGGATACCACGATCATGCACACAACACACACCACGGTCACTCAAGCATAAAACCAAACACTTGGTGTGCACCCATTCACAAGGGCACAAACCCGGCCATTCAGGCAATAGAACAAACACCCAAGATGCATACATACACCAAATCACAAGTCCATCCACACGGACATATTACCAAACACGTAATGGGCATATACACACGCTATGTTCACACAGGCATTTCATCGAACATATAGCATGTAACAACAGAATCACACCAAAAATGCCACTGAAGGCCAACATCCATATAGGAGATCACACCTATATGGATTACATATGTATATATAAACGAGTTATAATTCATAGTTTGCCCTAGAACCCTAGGACGTAGGAGGATTTAGGAAGAACGGAACCCTACCTCAAGTAAAAGGCAACAACACCGCAATCTTGTTCCCACGCCGAACGCTGTCCGCCCACAAGACACCGATCACCCATGCAAGACGCCCGGCAGCAACCAGGAGCTCTCCTTCCCTCTCTCTCTCTCTCTGCGGAAGCCTAGTGGAGCAACAAACCCTAAACCTAAAACAGAGGGGCTTCTCCTCCTTATATAGACAACACAACATCAAAACGACGTAGTTTTGATTAAGTGAATCCCAAGCATCAAAACGACGTAGTTTTGATGGAACAAGCTATGACCTTCCCACATCCATACACACCAAAATATTCACGGTTCAACATGGTCCTTTGGGAAAAGATGATTAGAATGACAAAACCAAGATAACCATGCAAAAACATGCTTGCACGCCAATTTGAACGCCAATTCCCCAATTGACGTGCAGCTCCAAATGCACTCAAACTTCACCCCAAGCCTCCTTGCATCTTATAGAAGTCTAGGAAGCAAAAATATGCTTGCACGTGAAATGGGTGAATTCACGTGCAGCTCCAAATGCTCTGAAATATCTGTGGTAGATAGAGGACCTCATTCTAAGAAACTTTTGTTCTTGCATGCCAATTGTTTGAGGCCATCTACTAGGTCAAAAGTGAGCTCCAAGATCAGCCAAACAGACTTAAAACCGCCTATATACGCATAGCATCTTCCTAGGGCATAAAGGTACGTTATCACTTGTCACATGCACCTCCCAAAAGTCCCCTCTTGGGCTCATCTCTTACCTCAAACTTGTGCACCAACATGCAAGGTGTTTGTGGTTAACTTCTTACACACGGGTTACACACGGGTCATTACATCCTCTCCCCCCTTAAGACTTTTCGTCCTCGAAAAGAAATGACATAACGAGGAAAACAAACACAAGCTACCCATTTGCCACCCGGCAAGCCACAACACCCAAATGGGTCATACACCGCGCACAAAGACATAACGGCAAATAACAAGGTACCACCATAATCCATAACCACAATAATGCATATAACACATGTCCGCATGTCACAAATACACATCTCAAAACACATCACAAATATGAACACATGTCTAAAAGACAAAACAAATACACCAAATCATACACAACTAATACAAGAAAACACATCACTATCCCTTGGCCAACAGCCACCTCCCACGCTTAAGATTGTTCGTCCTCGAACAAGTCTGGGTGCTGCTCACGCATCACGGACTCACGTTCCCATGTCTCCTCCTCAATGCCACGGTGCTGCCACAGCACGCGAACCAAAGGAATAGCACGACCACGCAAAAGCTTCTCTCGCCGTTCTAGGATACGGATAGGGGCCTCAACAACGGACATGTCATCCTCAATGTCTAATGTCCCCCAATCGATCACATGAGTAGGGTCAGGGTGATACTTCCGCAATCGGGACACGTGAAACACGTTGTGCACTCGACTCACGTGGCGGTAACGCTAACCGGTAGGCCACAGCCCCACACGATCCGAATCTCAAAAGGACCAATAAACCGCGGAGATAGCTTGGAACCTCGCCCAAACCGTCGATGTCCACGACGTGGAGAAACACGAAGAAACACATGATCACCAACGAAAACTCCAAAGGTCGCCGCCGCTGATCCACATAAGATTTCGCCGACTCGAGCCGATAACAAACGCCGATGAATCAACTTAACCTTCTCGGTAGCCTCTTGAACCATCTCTGCGGTCCCAAGAGAGGCGGCTTTGCCGACCTCGATCCAACACAACGGTGATCGGCAAGGTCTGCCATACAACGCCTCAAAAGGAGCCATCCCAATGGACGCCTGAAAAGCTATTGTAGGCAAACTCCACCAAAGGAAGGTGAGTTGCCCACGAACCCCAAAATCTAACACAGGCCCGTAACATGTCCTCCAACGTCTGATTCGTCCTCTCGTCCGACCGTCGGTCTCAGGGTGAAAGGCTGTACTCAAGTGAAGCTTGGTCCCCATAGCCTCCCGCAAACCTGCCCAAAAACGGAAGTGAACCTCGAATCCCGGTCGGGAGACAACCGATGATGGTACTCCATGCAGTCTCACAATCTCGTTCATGTACACTGACTCAAGGTCCCAATGGAGTCCCGCCACGAACAGCCAGAAATGGGCCGACTTTGTGAGTCGATCCACAATCACCCAAATCATATCTTTCCGCCCTGTGGTGGGTGGAAGACCAGTCACAAAATCCATCGCTATGCAGTCCCACTTCCACTCCGCTATGGGTAAGGGTCGTAACATGCCCGTCGGCCGCTAATGCTCGGCCTTCACCGCCGACACGTGAGGCACCGCGAAACAAAGGCACCACATCGCGTTTCATCCCGAGCCACCAAAAAATGTGCCCGAAGCGCATGGTACATCTTCGTACCCCCTGGATGCACAAAGAACTCTAGACTAGTGAAACTCCTCATCACCTCATCCCCGAGGGAAGAAGCCACTACCAACCGCCCCCTGAAAAGACAATTCATGCTCGGGACCCTCTCGTCCAATCCTCGGATAGCTCCCCGGCCTCAATACGGGCACGGAGAACCTCACACTCGATGTCACCCTGTTCCTCCCGGACGCGCTGGTACAACTCAGCACAACCACCAAAGGACTCAGGACTGTCCCACCATCACGAATAACAGAGCGCATTCCGCAACATCGCCAACCGCTCCATCGGCTTCCACTCTCTCACGGCCACCTCGCCTTTCCCTTTTCTCGCTCAACGCATCGGCCACAATATTACCCTTGCCCGGGTTTAGGCAAGAGTAAAGTCAAAGGTCCGCAAATACTCCACCCATCTCCTCTGCCTCAAATTCAAGTCCTTCTTGGGTAAAGATGTCTTGAAGGCTCTTGTGATCCGAGAACACCACAAACTTCTCCCCCAAGAGGTAATGCTGCCAACTCTTCAGGGCGAAGATGACGACCGCTAACTCAAGGTCATGAGTAGGATAATTCCCGCTCATGAGGCTTCAACTGCCTTGACCCATAAGCCACCACACCGTGCTCCCGCATAAGCACACACCCCAAACCAACCCTGGACGCATCACAAGCATACCTCATATGGAATATCCTCCCGAGGTAACCTCAACACCGGTGCAGTGGTCAAACGGGTTTTGAGAGTCTCAAACGCCCCCTGGCACTTGTCCGTCCACTCAAATTTCACTCCTTTCCTAGTCAACGCCGTCATAGAGCCGCCAAACGGGAGAACCCCTCGACAAAATGACGATAGTACCCCGCCAAGCCAAGAAAACTACGGATCTCAAAACATTGGTTGGCCTCGCCCACGATGCCACGACCTCAATCTTGGTGGGTCCACCCTAACTCCCTCAGTGACACCACATGGCCAAGAAAGTGAACCTCTGCAGCCAAAACTCACACTTGCTAAACTTAGAAACAAGCTTGGTCCCTCAAGGTTTGCAACATGTTGCCAAATGCTCCACATGCTCCCTCTCGATCTTGGAATACACCAAGATATCATCAATAAACACCACCAGAAACGAATCCAAGTATGGAGCAAAGACCTGGTTCATCAAATGCATGAACACCTGGCCGGACATTAGTGAGCCCGAAAGGCATCACTACCCACTCATAATGCCCATACCCGCACCGAAAAGCTATCTTAGGGATGTCCTCCTCCCTAACCCCGAGCTGGTGATACCCCGACCATAAATCTATCTTAGAAAACCACTGGAGCCCACTCAATTGGTGAAACAGGTCATCTATCCGAGGCAACGGATACTTGTTCTTCACGATCCATCGAATTCAGCTTCTGTAGTCGATGCAAAGACGAAGCGTGCCATCAGCCTTCTTAGCAAAGAGCACCGGAGCACCCCAAGGTGAGGTACTGGTCCGATATACCCCCTGGTCCCCCAACTCCTCGATTGCCTCGCAGCTCTCTCGACTCGGCTGGCCCCATACGATACGCTACTTGGGAAATCGGACCCGTCTCGGCACCAACTCAATGGTGAACTCCACACTCCTCTTGGGTGGCAAACTCCTCAACTCTTCAGGAAAAACATCGTGAAATTGGTCCACAACACGGGCCACACCCTCTTTCCACCTTACCCTCCTCAAGCAAAGGTCGGGGCTGCCAACCTGTGGGTAATGGCACCCCACCGGTCCATCACCGGCCCGGCCCGACTCGCCTCACGGTCCCACTCCCCCTGCAGGGGTGCAAGAGATCCCTGCGGGTGCCACGAAGGATACACGCCGCCGGTACAGGTCTATCTTGGCTTGGAAAGCCATAAGCCAATCCATACCCAAGATCAGGTCAAAAGTACGCAAGGGCATCACATGCAAGTCAAAACTCAGCTCCACCTCGCCTATGGTTAACACATAGTCACGACACACTCGCCGTACCTCAATCCTACCCCCACTGGAGACTCAACAACTAGGGGCTTCGCTGCCTCCACACAAGCTAACCCCAAGCTATCTATCACAAGTTCAGCAACAAAAGAACACGATGCACCCGTATCGAAGAGAACAAAAGCTAATGTACGGGAGATCAAAAGGGTACCTCTGACCACCGATGGTCCTGCTCCACCCTCAGCTGGTGGGGGTGGTAGCTCAGCCTCCTCCTGGTACGTCGCCTCCAGTGCAAGCACCCTTCCTTGGCCTGGGCCACCGGTTGGCTCACTCACTCGGACGCTTCCAGGCTAAGGTTGCCTCCGACCTCGGTCCCTTGCCGCTCTGGCCTCCCCCGGGGTTGGGTCCGAATGGATCCCGCCTGGCTAGCTCGCCACCGATGAGCTGGTCTCTCGGCTGGTGCACGAAGCTAGCATCACTCCTCACGCCGGATACCACGCCCCTGTTCCCCTGTTGCCACTCCTGTAAACCCGGCACAAATGACCCTCTCGTCCACGATTGTTGCATTGCCGGTCTTCTTGGGGCACTCCCCTTGAAGTGACCCTGCTCTCCACAGCAGATGGAAACTGCTAGGTAGACTCCCAAATGGACCACCCTTGTCTTCCGCCGCCAAAGGTGAACCTCCCAGGGTTCACGGATGTCCGACCCCGACCGCAAAAGAACCGCTATCCCTCTCCTCCGTCTTGAGTCTCTTGGACCGCATCTCGATTAGGCCCGCTCCGCAACTAGCGACCCCGATGGGCCTGCCTCCCATCATCCAGCTCTCTCTCGGCTATACGGGCCGTCTCCACAACCTCGGCATAGGTCCTCAAGCGTAGAATTGCCACCCTCGCCTAAGGGCTGGCCTAAGGCCCAAAGTGAACTTGTGGGCCTTCAGGTCCTCCCTTGCCACGGTTTCAGGAGCAAACCTACTCAAGCTCCGAAACTCCCACTCATACTCAGGTACCGTCCTGGATCCTCGTCTGCTGCCGAATTCTTCCCCTTCTTGCCATCTCACCGATTCCGGGAAGAACTCATCATGGAAGAGTTGCAAGAACTCCTCCCAAAGCATGAGTTGCACCGCACGGCTCCCCCGCGACACTCGTCCACCACTCCAAAGCATCCCCTCCTCCGCCGAATTGCTAGTCGCACCTTATCCTCTTCCCCAGGGCAGGAGAAAGGAGAACACATGCTCGATCCGCCTCAACCACTGTTCGCCTACCATGGGTTCACCTTCCCCCTTGAATCGCGGAGGTTGTTCCTTTCGGAACCGTGTCACCACGTCATCCTCTCGCACGAGCCGGTACACCACCCAGCCGAACTCTCACGCTCACGAGGCAGCTCTCCTCCGGTGGTGGTGGTGGTGGCACCACTTGGCGTGCTGCCATCTCACCGGCGCACCTCCTCCCGAACGTCCTGCCGGAGTCCCTCCCGTAGCTCTCGTACCTCCGATCGGATGCCTTCTTGTAGCTGTGCAAGAATAACGCATGCCCTCCAACGGACGGTCCCGCACTGGACCCTCATGGGCAGATGACTCATCAGCCATCGCCCCGGACGCACATGTCACTCTCCTCGGCGGCATTCTTACTACACGAAGTAAGAAGCACAACGTCAAAACAATGTTATAATCTATCGCGTCACTACCTCGACCCCACCGATCAATTCCACTATCACATGACATTACACACATACATTGTATCAATCACATTTCACAACCAAGACGCATTGCCAAACAAATCGGAGTCGCACATTTCCCTTAATCATATTATCTTATCCACAGTTTAGCACACATTCACGACCAATACAACTAGTGCCCTAATGCCAATGCATGCAAATCCTACCACAAGACTTGACTACCTTAAGTACACCTTGGAGGCTCAAAGAGGACCATGTTGATCAGGCATGTCCCTCCAGGCTCCTCCAAAGGACTTAGGATAACCAGGTCCGCCCACTACCCTAGGCCAACTAGACCATGCTCGATACCATATTGTCACGCCCGGATTTCCAACTCGAGGAAACCGGTACGTGACTCCCCTTTTACCCACACGGAGGGCAAAGGGGTTAGGATACAAACCAAGAATTTAACATTTTAAACATCCACAACACATTCAAGAAAGTAATGTTCATAAAAGCAATCCAAACCAGTTTATTACAAACAAAATCCTTTCCAATCCCATCCCCACTGGGGTTACATCAATTCCCATAAAAAAACAAAACATAAATGGAAGAGAGTAAAATAAATATGGTCTTCCACCTTGGTGTATCCACCTAACGCCTGTAAGTCCCCGGAAAACAAGCAAACACAAGTAGGAGGGGTGAGCAACCACGACTCAAGGGGATCAAGTCTCCCCAAACCCTTCCCATGCTCCCAATGGCTACATGCATGTGCACAGGTGTAGTGACGTGACAAGATTAGGAAAAAGAAAATAAAACATTCCACACAAGTGGGCGTAACCCCAGCCCTGACCACACCGGCTAACAAACCATATCTCAAGAAAGTAATTTAACCGCCTCCTCAGGCCACCGATTTAACCGCCTCTCATGCAAAGTAGTTTAACCGCCTCTTCAGGCCATCGGTTTAACCGCCTCTCGGCAAAGTAGTTTAATCGCCTCTTCAAGGCCCGGTTTAACCGCCTCTCAAGCAAAGTAGTTTAACCGCCTCTTCAGGCCGATACCACAAGTCATGCACACAACACACACCACGGTCACTCAAGCATAAAACCAAACACTTGGTGTGCACCCATTCACAAGGGCACAAACCCAACCCATTCAGGCAATAGAACAAACACCCAAAGCATGCATACATACACCAAATCACAAGTCCAGCCACACGGACATATTACCAAACACGTAATGGGCATATACACACAGCTATGTTCACACAGGCATTTCATCGAACATATAGCATGTAACAACGGAATCACACCAAAATGCCATTGAAGGCCAACATCCATATAGGAGATCACACCTATATGGATTATATATATATATATAAACAGTTATAATCCATAGTTTGCCCTGAACCCTAGGACAGAGGAGGATTTAGGAAGAAACAGAACCCTACCTCAAGTAAAAGGCAACAACACCGCAATATCGTTCCCACGCCGAACGCTGTCCGCCCACAAGACACCGATCACCCACGTAAGACGCCCAGGCAGCAACCAGGAGCTCTCCTTCCCTCTCTCTCTCTGCGACGGTGGTGGAGCAACAAACCCTAAACCTAAAACAGAGGGGCTTCTCCTCCTTATATAGACAACACAACATCAAAACGATGTAGTTTTGATTAAGTGAATCCCAAAGATCAAAACGACGTAGTTTTAATGGAACAAGCTATGACCTTCCCACATCCATACACACCAAAATATTCACAATTCCAACATGGTCCTTTGGGAAAAGATGATTAGAATGACAAAACCAAGATAACCATGCAAAAACATGCTTGCACGCCAATTTGAACGCCAATTCCCCAATTGACGTGCAGCTCCAAATGCACTCAAACTTCACCCCAAGCCTCCTTGCATCTTGTAGAGGTCTAGGAAGCAAAAATATGCTTGCACGTGAAATGGGTGAATTCACGTGCAGCTCCAAATGCTCTGAAATTTCTGTGGTAGAGAGAGGACCTCATTCTAAGAAACTTTTGTTCTTACACGCCAATTGTTTGAGGCCATCTACTAGGTCAAAAGTGAGCTCCAAGATCAGACAAAACAGCTTAAAACCGCCTGTATACGCATAGCATCTTCCTAGGGCATAAAGGTACGTTATCACTTGTCACATGCACCTCCCAAAAGTCCCCTCTTGGGCTCATCTCTTACCTCAAACTTGTGCACCAACATGCAAGGTGTTTGTGGTTAACTTCTTACACACGAGTCATTACACTCTACAAGATGCAAGGAGGTTTGGGGTAAAGTTTGAGTGCATTTGGAGCTGCACGCCAATTGGGGAATTGGCGTGCAAATTGGTGTGCAGACATATTTTTGCATGGTTACCATGTTTTTGTCATTTTAATGATTTTTCCCTAAAGGACCATGTTGAAATTATGAGTATTTTGCCCTGTATGGAAACGGGAAGGTGGTAGTTTGTGTGATCAAAACTACGTCGTTTTGATCCTGGGTTTCACTAAATTAAAACTATGTCATTTTGATGTGTGTGGTGTCTATATAATGGTGTTGAGGCTTAGGTTTAGGGTTTAGGGTTTTCTATTGCTGTTGCAGCCGCTGCAAAGAGAAAGAGAGAGAGAGAGGAGAGAGAGAGAGAGAGAGAGAGAGGGAAACTTCGGATCTTGGCCGTAGAGGTTCGCGTGGGTAGTCGGTGTATCATAGAGGCCCTGGAGCAAAGGATGTTTACAAGGTAGGGACTCCGTTCTTCCCGATCTTTTTCTGTCCTAGGGTATCTCGTCATATACATGCTTATATATATATATGTAAATCCATATAGGTGTGATCTCCTATATGGATGTTGGCCTTCAATGGCATACTGATTGATTTGATGTTTGGAAGTGGGCTGGAAATCGTTGGGTTGTCCATACCCACTAGGTGTTTGATAAAATGTTTGTGTGGCTACATTCACTATGTGTTTGATAATATTCCTGCGTGGTTGTTGTATGTTGCATGTTTGGTTTTAAGCCTGTGAGGCTGGTATATGTTGTTTGTAACCGACTATGTCGTCCGTGTGAACCTTGTTTGTGATATACTATGTTGAGCAAAGACTGCTGTTTTGTATTAAGTTGAGTTTTCCTTAGTTTTCCTTAACCGGAGCAAAGGTAGGCCAAGGGGCAAACCAGAGACGTCAAGAGGGAGCTCCCTTCACTCGACACTTACCGAGGCTGCGCATCCACAGAGGTGCAAGCACCAGGTGTCGGGTACCGACAGTGCAAGGTGTCACGGACCGAGGCTTACCTAGCATACTTAGGCCATTTTGGGGTATTTCCCCTTTGAAAGGCGGACTTAGCTTATGAGTAAGGTAGAGATTTTAGATTTCGATCATATATGATGTCTTGGGACATAGCCAAAAACGTGTTAACATCTATACGCAGGGGGTGCCATCTCCTGGCGTCCACCAACACTACCGCGGCTCCGGAGGCATGTCCCTTATGAGGACAGCCCTACCCGGATAGCGTCGGCTCGTGCGTGAGATTCGTCCCGTCCGACCCGGTGCCCAGGAGGCGGTATACACGACTGAAGCAACATCGTGGTCCGTAGAAGAAGGGAACCCACCGCGGCAAGCGGGCGGGGCCCGACTCCCAATACCTCCTACTCGGAACCACACCCCCCATCTCCACCTAAGAGAGAGGCGAGGATATGATCACGAAAATGGGGCACGGACGCGACCCGGGGGCAAGGCCCATGGATCCAGGGGGCAACTTGGGCCAGGGACTGACGGAGAGCCAGCAAGGTCGGGGTGGGGCAGTCGAGAAGAAAGTGGCACAAGTCAGCGAGGGGGGCGGGACAAAAGGGGCAACCGCGCCACCCAGGGGAGCGGTAGAAGCCCAGCCGGACCACCCGATCAGGTAGAATGCACGCACCAACACGGGCGCAGACTAAGTGAAATGCCTCTCTACTCGAGAGAGAACCATCAAGCCAAGAACGGTAGAGGGCCCGACGGCCACGGGCGAGATGGAACTTGGTATAGAACGAGAGTGTCGGAGTAGAGTGGCGTGCATCCCACCGTAGCCAGGCGGCCGAACGAACTAAAGGGGCCTTTTATGCGGAAGTAGTCACTGGGACATGTTTACGCAACCAAAAACGCGATCGAACGACCCAAGTCCGGATGTGGCCAACTTGATGGGGCGGAGCATGGGACAAGAGGTCAGCGGTCCACGTCTTACACCGGACGTGATTTGAAGAAGGCACGGGCACGCCTGACCCGCACAAAAGGCCGGGAGTGGGCAGATATTGAATTCCCGGTGGAGCACACCAACGCCGACAAGAGGCGACCGCCCCCGAACACCAACAAGCCATTTCATCCCTTCAAGGAGAATACGTTCGAGTGGGGCAAGAAGTTTGACATCATGCATACCCATCACCAAGACCAAAGGTCAGGACCGGGGACACGAGCGCTTTGATAGCCGAATGCGAGGCCAAATGGGCACCCGACGGCAGGCGAGAAAGTGCCGCAAGCCGTAGAGGGCCTTGTGCCCCGCAAGCGCACGGTCACCGACAATGGGGCGGACTGAGAGGTCAGGGGTAATAACGACCCCAAGATACCGATAAGAGGCGGCGATGCCAACAGATTCCTGCCCCAACCGGGTGTCCTGACCACAAGAATCAAATCACCGAGGAGGCAACGTGGGAGCATGAAGAAACGATGAGGCAAAAATATCCTAAACTTTTCCATGATTAAGGTACGCGATAATTTCGAGGACGAAATTCTTTTAAGTGAGGTATAATGTAAGACCCCCAAAAAAATTTAAGCTCTTCCTTAAATAGTAATAATAATAATGTCATTACTAAAAATAGTTAGAAAGAATATTTTAGATATTATCACAATAAAAATAAGTACCCAATATAGTCATTTAAGTAGCATGTGACTAGTAAGTAGGCTGTTAGAGTAGTAACTAGCGTTAGAATAGTAACTAACCATTGGAATAAGTAACTAACCGTTATGAATAGTATCCGTTTGAATTGTTATAAATAGGTATGAGTATGTAATAATGTTTTATAATATTATACTTTATAGGTTTATAAAGTAAGAAGTCATGGAATATAATGTTATCTTACTTTATTGTTTATTGATTACGCAATTATATTATTTTATCCGCATTAATATTAAATACGTTATAAAAAAAATAATAATTTCTTATACGTCATAAAAAGTTTAGATGCTATATATTATGTCATTTAGTTTCTTAAACCAAATTACTATGGGTAAGTAAGTATTACAAGCCTTAACTTTACCAAAAGTATAAAACATAGGTAAGGCCCAAAAATTTGAATGAGGCAGATTCTGGAGGTCCCATTCAAAAAATTCATAACTTGAGTTATACAGATCCAATTGACATGAAACCAAATCCCATTTGTTCATTTATGACTTAGCTAAAACGTGTAGAAATTTCAGAATTTAATATGAAGCCAATCAATTCCAGAAGTTAAAATACTACACATAGGTTCAGTATGAACGGGTAAACATTTAGTATGACTTCAAAATTCAATAACTTTTGTTATACATATGTAGAAATTATAAAATTGATACCCATTTGTAGATATTTCAGTTAGTAATGCAATACAATTGGCCGTTTGTCAAAAACTACAAAATTAAAAAAGTTATAATTGAATTAGTAGGGAGTACACCAATGTGGACTTTTGATGCCAAAGGAACCTTCTAGGTTTAAAAGTCTTAAAACATTTTTAAATGGTAGGAGGAGATAACCACGTTTTTAATAAGAGATAATATGAGGAAAATAAAGTATTATATATATTTTAAATAATTTAATTTAATGCCAAAGTCAAATTCGTACACTATTTTTCACACTATTACACCTACCACCTTACTTATAAATAGCATGCCTCACTTCCCTTCTCAAGCACTCTTTCCATTCAAATAAGCCACAAAACTCTCCTCCAAATACTCTCCAAAAAGTTCTATTAACACCCCAATAGTCCTCCAAGCCTTCTCTTCTCTCAATCTTCCTCTCACCCGTTCGAAGTTCCAAAAGGTAAATATTTCAAGCATATATTAATCATGTTCTTGGAAGGCTAATCCTCCTCATACATATATATATTATGGATGGCCTTGCCCCTCAATACATATATGTATATTTATTAAATAATATGTATATGTGTATATATATATTATTATTATTCCATGGAAGGCTAAGCCTCCTCATACATATATATATTATGGATGGCTTTGCCCCTCAATATATATATGTATATGATACGTATATGTGTATATATACATTATTATTATTCCATGGAAGACTAAGTCTCCTCATACATATATATATTATGGATGGCTTTGCCCCTCAATATATATATGTATATTATATAGTATATACGTATATTATATATGTATATGTATACGTATAGATTATTATTATTATCATGAAAAGTTTTTCCACCATAATATACTTATATATATCTCTCAATATATTACTTATGAATATACTATTATTATTAAAACTAAAATATTAACTTTTTAAATTTTGTTTCAAGGTTTATAAACGCGGAAGACAAAAAAAATTGTAAGGATTTCCTCTCCCTTTCCTTACCACGATCTCCGACGTGGAAATTCATTTCCTATTTATTCTCTATATTTCTATCTCAAGATTTCTCCTCATAATATTATTTTAAGAAGAATTAACTTTCTTTGGCACTTGTTGGGAATTTGGTAATCTAATTTATTGAATGATGAATAACCCTTTTACTTATCAGGTCTATTATTGCAAGACCTTCCTTTACGTTGAAATTTACCATTGATGTGATTGTTTGAAAAATTATGAAGATATGTTTTATGTTTGGCAATATGTTTATGGGTGGTTCCAGAAAGACCTCCAATGCATTGGGTAAAGAACATCACTGGAGAGTGTCAATCCAGGTTGATAACAAGTTATGCAAGACATCTAGGTGGTGAACCTAGATGAGTAGATATTCCTATTCTTTCATGAGTTAATTATTCTCCATATATTATTCGTTACTTTTAACCTTATTGGGCTACTTGAGCTCATTTCCTTTCATGTTTTCTTCCAACCCCAGGGAACTAGGAGAAAGCAAAGATGCTAGGATAATGGTGTCCAGAATGCTTGGAATAAAATCATAAGAAGATTATGCATGTAGTATTTATATGTCATGTAAACTATAATGGGTTATCAACACCTAGTCTCTAAACGCTAAACATTAAAGATCTTGTGATGAGTCTTGATGTAATAAATAAACCATCGAATTTATGTTGAGTAATAAATTACTATTCATATAATTGTAATATCTTATTTGTCCAACGCACCCGGTCTGGAAGTCCAGATTTGGGGGCGTTATAGACCGAATCCATGAGGACCGGTGAGCAGAGCTGACCTCAGGGGAAGTGCTGTCGGCTGGGTCACCAACCGAGCGACCCTGTTGTTCCGGAGCAGGGAGGAGGTGGATAGCGGCAAAGAGCCGGCGGGTCATCAGATTCCCATCAGGCATAAGAAGGTGGAGGTAGAAAGCAGGGGGAAAGGGGATGACGCCATGTCCGTTGAAGTGGGACGGACGCAGGTGCCAGAAAATAATGCTGAGTATCCGCCCAAAGGATTGATTCTTCGGGTTGTTCCCTAGCAGCCGGAACAAGAAAGTCCCCCAATCCATCGAGAGACCCTCAAAGACTCTGTACATCGCTAGTAGCAGATCGTACGGACAGAGTCAAGGGCTTTGTGCGAGCCGAAGGCACCGGCTCAGGATGGTCGCCATACATCGGTAGCGACCCTGGAAGTACTTCAGCTTATACTCCTTCCCTTTGTAAGTGTAGCCCATGGAAGCTTCCATCTGTTCCGGGTACGGTCGCTGATGAGGACCGAAGGGGAGATTGAGAGTGATGCAAGGATATTTGGGGTGATGACAATGGATTCACCCCGAATGGTGGAACGGATGGAGTCGGTGGTGCATCAGATGTTCTGGTAGAACTCAGCAATATCGTCGATAAGGAGATCAATGGGGACAGAGACCAGGTTTAAGATATGGTTGGCTTCTAGTAGAGGGTGAAGTTCTAGAAACCACGCTGGAGGATTGGACACAAAAGGCCAATAAACCAGGATGGCCGGGATTAACGTCGGAGAGAGCGGTCCTGGGTGCCATTGGAAATGAATGTAGTGAAGAGAAAGGAAATTTAGGGTTTTGAGAAGAGGAAGAGCGATGAAGAAATGTGAGAGTGAGAAATCGCTCTTACGTGAAGGCTTAGGGTTTATATAGCGGGTCAGTAGATGCCGATGAGTATAGGGTTTAAGCGAAATGAATAATGAACCGCCTGACAATCTGATGTCATTAGACTTGATAGTTGGTGCCCCCGAGTAAAGACATAACGTGGAGCCAACAAAACCAAGCATTTATGACAACTATATGCCTTCTTTCAGAAAATGAAGTGACTAATTGCCCCGGCTCGAGACGGGCATTTAATGGACCATCATTATTCCTCCTCAAAAATACATGATGTAAGATAATACTTTGTTTATCGCAATTTGAGAGTTCCAAGAGTCAGGAGGAATTGAACCGACTATCATCCGGGTTAAAGATAATCTGTAAAAGAATATCTGGATGAAAAACAGACGAGTCTGTAGGAACAAGTGCTATAAGAGAAAAGTAGATTCCTTTGCTGTCTTGAAGTCGAATAGAAAAGAAGTACCACAACACTCCAAATTTGAGACATCAGATAAGATATATATCAGTGAAAATGTAAAGAGTATCTGAACCTGTAGCTTCACAAAGATAAACTAAAAGAACAGAAGACTTAACAGGTTGGGATTAGTACGGATATAAAACAGATACGAAGAATTAGCATAATCCGAACTAAAAAAATCAGAACTTATACATTTAAAAATGAAGCGAGACACATACATACGAGTTAAGGATCGTTTTTACAGAAATCAAAGCATATACAGATAAGAAACACATAAGTTCATATTGGTCAACATAGCGAAACCTTCATCCTGAACGACATAGCTAAGATTAATTAAATCTATATGATTTGCCTAACTTAAGATTCATGAGTGAGAATAGATTAAAGAACACATGCCAGAAAAAATCAATTAATTATTATATTAAAATGCACAGTTAAAGAAACAAAAACATTCATTCATGCCGCAATTCTGATTCAACAATGCATGCCCACTCAGATCCAGAAGTGAGAGTTATAGGGTAGAGCATCCGAGACATATCAGGGGTTATTATGGAAGCAATAAATGAAACTTTTTCTCCCCCTTAGATCATGCGATCCTCTCGAGAAAGACTCCCCCTCAGATAGACAACCAGGAAAGAGGTCACGAGACATATGAGGGGGGGTATTACTTGGGTAATTGATAAAGCATTTTCTCTCCCTTAGATCATGCAATCCTCTCGATGGACATTTCCTGCTTAATATTTAGATCTTGAGAAATTGCTGTCTATCTTTGAGGAATTCAGAAGTTGATTAAACTGCAATTGTGATTTTATCCACCAGACATTCCGAGCTAACCCATTTCATTTCTTCAACCAAGCATGTTAATATTTCAATCAATATGAAAAAGCATTGGACATGTGGTGAGAGATGAAAATTGGAATCATGAAATCCTAAAAAGGCTTTATTTATATATCTTTAATTATGTTAGCTTAAGCGACGTCAGTCTGGAAACGCAAGCATCCTCCCATCCATGAACGTATGAGAATTTTATCAGAACACTATGCATGACACAAGTAAAGATGATCAGCAGTAAGAGCAGTAAGTGTCTCACACTCATCATGAAATATGATGCATGTTTTGAAAGAAATACTGTTGAATGAATAAATGAGAAGCTATGCAAAAAGGTCAAGCATACCTAATTTGAGGAGTAGTTCATAAAATCTTACATCAGGTAGGGGCTTGGTGAGTATGTCTGCTAGTTGATCATCCATCGCAACATGTTCGAGAGATATGTGCTTTTTGAGAACATGATCTCGGATGAAGTGATACTTGACTTCAATGTGCTTTGTCTTTGGGTGCATGACAGGATTATTACTGATGGCAATTGAACTGGTGTTGTCACAGTATAGTGGCACAGATGTCATGTTAAAACCATAGTTAGTAAGTTGACTTTGCATTCAGCGAAGTTGTGTGCAACAACTCCCAATAGCTATGTATTCCGCCTCAATAGTAGAGGTTGATATGGAATTCAGCTTTTCTTGAACCATGAAATCAATTTGTTTCCAAGGAACTGACAAGTACCACTAGTGCTTTTTCTGTCTATGCGACACCCGGCAAAATCAGAATTTGAATATTCGGATAAAGAAAAGTTAGACTCCTTTAGATACCAAAGTCCCAAATTCACGGTCCCTTTAAGATACCGTAATATTCGTTTGACATGAAGCATATATAACTCTTTAGGATTCACCTTGATATCTTGTATATATGCGGGTTGCGAACATGACATCCGGGCGACTTGTTTGTAAGATACAACAATGATCCTATCATACCTCGATATTCGGTCACATTTATTGATTCTACATTAAGATCGGGATCTAACTTGACACCGACCTGGCATGGGAGTCTTCACGAGAGTTGAGTTTTGCATTCTGAATTTCTTGATTAAGTCCCGTGTGTACTTAGCTTGGTTGATGAAGATTTCATCCTTTATTTGTTAACTTCTATTCCAAGGAAGTACGATAATTCTCTCATCATGCTCATTTCAAACTTGCTAGTTATCAACTTCGCAAACTCTACACAAAGCTTTGGATTAGATGATCCAAAAATGATGTTATCCACATAAATTTGTACGATCATAGAATGACCCTTCTCTTTCCGTAAGAATAATGTGGTGTCTATCTTCCCTTTTCTAAAGTTGTGTTCGAGCAAGAATTCGACAAGTGTGTTGTACCAGGCTCTTGGAGCTTGCTTCAATCCGTACAAAGTTTTCCATAGTTTACACACAATATGTTCAGCCTTGTGTTCAACGAAGCCCGGAGGTTTTCATATGATGCATACGCCAGGAACATTCGGATCGCTTCTAGTCTAGCTACTTGGAGCAAAGGTTTCGTCATAATCAATGCCTTCTACTTGACGATATCCTTTGGCTACTAGTCGTGCTTTGTTCTGGATTACTATTCCATTAGTATCAAGTTTGTTCTAGAACACTCATTTAACTCCAATGACTTTTTGCGACCTAGGCCTTGGTACGAGCGTCCACACTTCATTCCTCTTGAACTGATTAAGCTTTTCTTGCATAACATCTATCCAATTTGAGTCTTGAAGGGCTTCATCCACCACCTTTGGCTCTATCTGTGATAGAAAACAAGAGTAGAAATACAAGTTGGAGGTGGCTGCCTTTGTTCTTACTCCAACGGGAGGATCACCAATCACTTGATCTGATGGGTGGTTTCTAGTCCACCTATAGTTCGTGCAAGTGGTGGTGAGTAGTTAATGATTTGAAGCTCTGCGCATTGGGTGGATCATATACATCAGCTAGTTGAGCTTCTTCTGGGCCAGTTATATCCATATGATGAACAGTTCCAGAAGTACTTTAAGGTTCTTCGGCACTGTGACTTTTAGTATTAACTGGTCCAAATGGACAAGAAGGTTCTCCGGTGTTATGGATGTCCGTAATAATTGGTCCAGAGTTGAGTGGAAGTCCTGAGCCTGAATCTTTGAAAGCATCATTAGTGACATTTCTTCTTGCTTCAGTAGTGCTTGTTGATTGATCAATAGTAGTGGCAGGAACATGCTTAAACTGTGAATAGTCAATCGTGTCCGTGTTATCCTGCACATTTGAATTTTGAAGATCTTATACTAGACCAATCAAGGTTAGATTCATCAAAATCAACATGGATAGATTCTTCAACTGTTAAATGTTTTCTATTGAAAATGCGATAAGCCTTGTTGTGTAATGAGTATCCAACAAAGATCCCATCATCGGATTTTGGCTCAAATTTACTCCGAGCATCTTTGCCATTGTTTAACACATAGCAAGCACACCCAAAAGCTTTGAAATGAGAGATTGATGGTTTCCTGCCTCTCCACATCTCATAGGGTGTTTTCATAGTAACCTTATTGATAAGAGTTCTGTTCTAAACATAGTATGCAGTGGGCATAGCTTCAGCCCATAGACTGAGAGGAAGTTTTGCCCCTGCTAACATTGATCTACCAGCTTTGACTAAAGTGTGATTCTTACGCTCAACAACTCTATTTTGTTGTGAAGTCCTAGGCGCAGAGAAGTTATGCTAAATGCCCTGTTCAGAACAATATGATCTTATATTGGAAAAGTCAAATTTCGTACCATGATCACTCCTGATGCATTTAATGCTCAATCCTTGTGAATTGCTTATCCGGTTGAAAAGATCTACAAGATGTTCAAAGGTTTGATCCTTCGATTTCAAGAACATCACCCATGTATACCTGGTGAAGTCATCGATAACCATAAGAGAAGCAATCGAAATGGGACCACAGAGGTCCATATGAAGAAGTTGCAACGGAGCAGTTATTGAATTAACTGATTTGCTCTTAAAACTATGCTTGGTCTGCTTGCCAAGTTGGCATTCTTGACAGAGTGAGTCTTTAGAGTATTTATGTTTGGGCAAACCAGTGACCAAATCAAGCGATGCTAGTTTAGACGATGTTTTAAAATTTAAATGAGCGCAACACTTGTGCCATAGCCAACTTTCTTCATTTGATGCTGTAGTAAGGAAGCATACAGAGTAAGAAGAATTATTTCTTAAGACCACTGAATATATGTCCCCATCTCTTAATCCGGATAACTTAATATCTCCGGATAAGTTTTCCCTAACTGTGCAGGTGTTGGACATAAAGGAAACAGTAAATTCTTTGTCACATAAATTACTGGCACTCAGGAGATTATGCTTCAAACCTTCGACTAGTGCAACCTTAGTAATTGATACACAGCCATTGGTTAAAGTGTCATACCCCACAGTCTTACCTTTACTGTTGTCGTCATATGATACGGATGGTCCTTGTTTGTCAGCAACTTCTACAAGCAGAGACTGATCACCCGTCATATGTCCAGAGCATCCACTATCGAGTATCTACTTGCTTTGATTGATCTTTAACTTCAAGTGGTCCGGCAATGAATTCCAGAGATGCTCCTGCAAGACAACAGATTACACTTTTGGTGCCCAAACTTGTCTCGGGCAGTTAGGAGAAACAACAACAGTGTCAACAATTCTGGATTTTGCTTTGTTAGGAACTTTAGCTTTCCAAGACTTTACTTTGTTAGCGTCAGTTGCTTCTTTTATTTGGGTTTTCTTGGGAGAGTTACTCCTTTGAGATTTAGATTTAGATTTGCTAGAAAAACCCTTTTTGATGAACTCATCTTTATTAATATGAACTTGATTACAAAGCCAGTCATCAGATAAACTCCAACACTCATAGTCATAATGACCTATTTCTCTACAGATGGAACAGACACTCTGATATGGACCAGAAACAGGGGATGCAGGTTTCTTAGGTTTAACAGGTTTTCTACTCTATTCTCTATGGCCTAGTCCTTTGCGATTAGGTGACGTGCTCTTAGTCCTAGGTGCGTCAGCCTTAGCCTTTCCTTTCTTTCTGGGTGCTACAGTTTCGGATTTAACTGCAGCAGACTTCCCTTCATCTTTAGGTACAGGTGATACTACTTTGGGATTAGCGAATGCTCTCTCTTCCACAATTATAAACTATGGTGCCACCTGAAATAAAACCATCCAACGGTTTAGATGTACTAACAGGATAAAAGTTGGTTAGTTTCGAATGAAATCCGAGGGACACTCGGTAGCTTGTGTGGAGGTTGATGGTTCGGAGCCAAGGCAAGGTTTAACTCGGATGTCGTCAGGATTAGTCCTAAACGTAGAAGCTATTTCCCCCGATTTTAGCCACTTACGATTTATTTCTTTTTCCTTTTCAAGTTCGTTCTTGAGTCTTTTAAGATTAACAGTTAGGCCATTTAGGTTGGTATTTAGCAAATAATTCTCAGCTCTAAGATCGTGATATCAAGCCTCTTTACTCCTAAAGTCAACTATGTCTTTTTCAAGTCTTGTAACAAGAAATTCAAGACGTTTAGCCTGACCATCCATATCTTTGTACATTTGAATAATTATTAGTCTCTCATTCTTTTCATGATCACGTTCAGCAGTAAGAGATTTTAATTTACTTATGAGCTCGAGAGATAGAAGGTACCTCGATTTGCCATGAGGCCGACGTTCGGTTTCTCGGTTGGCTCATCATTAGAGGATTCCTCCTCTTCTTTCGAGCCACCGACGTACTTTGTGACGAATGCCTTCCTCTTGTTCTTGCTGTCTTCCAAGTGGAGCATCGGGGTTTAACCTTGTCACTTTTATCAGCCGTCTTTGATTTGGATTTACAATCCTTGGCCCAGTGACCGGGTTTCCCACAATTGTAGCAGTCTTGGGAAGTAGACTCCGATCACTCCTTCCTTCTGGATAATGATGAGGAGCCTCTTCTGAATCCTTTTCTGCTTTTCCTTAGGAATCACTCGAAGGATTTAACCAAAAGAGCTATTTCTTCTTCCACATCCAAGTCAGAGTTCTCTGATTCTTCTGTATCATCATCCCGCTATATGCTTAGACATTCCGTAGTTTTAAAAGCTACCCCGTTTTCTTTCCAAGCTATTTTCTCATCTCGGTCAGGATATTTGAACCTGACCTCGTGAGTCCATAGCTCTCCATTGTAAGGACCCGTACCTTGAGTTAGTCAGTTTTGCCTCCTGAGTAGAGTTTTTCTAGATTTTGACCTAGTAAATGGACTCCAATGAATTCACATGCAAAAGGAAAGATGCTTAGAATGGTGTCCTCTATCTACCACAGAAGTTTCAGGCCAAATGGACATGTATGTGAGGTGCACGTGATATGGGTCCAATTCACGTGCAAGTGTGGTTGTCTTCTAAATGATGCAAGGAGGCTAGGGGTGAAGTTTGAGAGCATTTGGAGTGCATATGGAGTTGCACGTGAATTGGGGAATTCACGTGCAAATTGGCGTGCAGGCATATTTTTGCATGGTTCCCTTGGTTTTGTCATTCTAATCATCTTTCTCCAAAGGACCATGTTGAAATTCCGAGTATTTTGGCCTATAGGGGTGCGAAAAGGTGCTAACTTGTGTGATCAAAACTACGTCATTTTGATGCTTGGGATTCACTTAATCAAAACTACGTCGTTTTGATGTTGTGTTGTCTATATAAGGAGGAGAAGCCCTCTGTTTTAGGTTTAGGGTTCTCTTCAGCTGCTGCAGCCGTCGTAGAGAGAGAGAGCTAGAGAGGGAGAAGGAAGGGGAGTTGCTGGTTGCCGCCGGAGCATCTCGCGTGGGGAGGACGGCGTTTAGCGCGGGGGCAAGGAAGATCTGTTGTAAGGTAGGGATTCTGTTCTTCCTAAATCCTCCTCTGTCCTAGGGTCCTAGGGCAGAATATGAGTTATATCTCGTTATATTATTTATATGTAAATTCATATAGGTGTGACCTCCTATATGAATGTTGGCCTTCAATGGCGATTTTGGTGTTTCGGTGTTTGTGTGATGCATGAAAAGTGTTTGATAAAATGCCTGTATGACATGCCTGCTACATGTTTGATGAAATGCCTGTGTGAACTTAGCTGTGTGTGTATGCCCATTATGTGTTTGGTAATATGTCCGTGTGACTGGACTTGTGGTTTAGTGTATGTATGTATGCTGGATGTTTGCTCTATGGCCTGAATGGTTGGGTTTGTGCGCTTGTGAACGGGTGCACACCAAGTGTTTGGTTGTATGCTTGAGTGACCATGTGTGTTGTGTGCTTGATCGTGGTATCTGGCCTGAAGAGGCGGTTAAAGAACTTTGCCTGAGAGGCGGTTAAACCAGTGGCCTGAAGAGGCGGTTAAATCACTTGGCCTGAAGAGGCGGTTAAATAACTTGGCCTGAAGAGGCGGTTAAATCACTTGTGGTTAAAGTGTTAGCCTGTGTGGCAGTGGAAGATTGTAAATTGTTGATGTGGTTGTTATTATGTCTGTTAAAATTATTGTATCACGACACTGCACTTGTACACATGGCATGTAGATGCTAGGAACATGGGATGGGTTGGGGAGACATGATCCCTACTGAGCTGTGGTTGCTCACCCCTCCTACTGTGTTTGTTTGTTTTCCAGGGACTTACAGGCGTTAGGTGGATACACCAAGGTGGAAGACCCTCTCCACTTTATTGTTCATTTCAGTAGTGTACTTTTATGATTTATGTAACCCCAGGGAGGGGAATGTACTAAGGGATTGAACTGTAATCATGGACTTGGTTGTTTTGTGAACCTTTGATGTTTTGGAATTACATAAAGATGTGGCTTATTCGATTTATTGTAATTGTTAGACTTGCTTGTGTGGCATCCAGTAACCCAACCCCATTGCCCTCCGTGTGGGTGAATGGGGAGTCACGTACCGGTTTCCTCGGGTTGGAAATCCGGGGCGTGACAATATGGTATCAGAGCATGGTCTAGTTGGCCTAGGGTAGTGGGCGGACTTGGTTATCTTAAGTCCTTTGGAGGAGCCTGGAGGGACATGCCTGATCAACATGGTCCTCTTTGAGCCTCCAAGGTGTACTTAGGGTAGTCCAGTCTTGTGATAGGATTTGCATGCATTGGCATTAGGGCACTAGTTGCATTTGTCAGAATGTATGCTAAACTGTGGATAAGATCACATGATTAAGTGAAATGTGCAACTCGATTTGTTTGGCAATGTGTACTGGATCGTGAACTGTGAAATGTGATTGATGCAATGTATGTGTGTCATGTCATGTGTTGATGAAATTGATCGAGTGGGGTAGAGGTAGTGACGCGATAGATTATAAAAATTTGTTTTGACATTGTGCTTCTTACTTCGTGTAGTAAGAATGCCGCCGAGAAGAGTGACACGTGCGTCCGGGGCGATGGGCGATGAGTCATCTGCCCATGAGGGTCCGGGTGCGGGGCCATTCATTGGGGGACATGCGTTGTTACCTGGCACGGCTACAAGAAGGCATCCGGCTGGAGGTACGAGAGCTACGGGAGGGACTCCGGCAGGACGTTCGGGAGGAGGTGCGCCGTGAGATGGCAAGACACGCAGGTGGTGCCACCACCACCACCAGTAGGAGAGCTGCCTCGTGAGCGTGAGAGTTCGCTGGGTGGTGTACCGACCCGTGCAGAGGATGACGTGGTGACACGGTTCCGAAAGGAACAACCTCCGCGATTTAAGGGGGGGAGAAGATCCTGTGGTAGCCGAGCGGTGGTTGAGGCAGATTGAGCATGTGTTCTCCTTTCTCCTGCCCCGGGAGGAGGATAAGGTACGACCGGCAATTCGGCAACTGGGAGGGGGGATGCTTTGGAGTGGTGGACGAGTGTAGCGGGGAGCCGTGCGGTGCGACTCATGTTTTTGGAGGAGTTCTTGCAACTCTTCCATGATGAGTTCTTCCCGGAATCGGTGAGATGGCAAGAAGAGGGAAGAATTTGGCAGCTTAAGCCAGGGATCCAAGACGGTACCTGAGTATGAGCGGGAGTTCCGGAGATTGAGTAGGTTTGCTCCTGAGACTGTGGGAAAGGAGGACCTAAAGGCCCACAAGTTCACTCTGGGTCTTAGGCCAGCCCTTAGGGAGAGGGTGGCGATTCTACGCTTGAGGACCTATGCTGAGGCTGTGAAGACGGCCCGTATAGCTGAGAGAGAGCTGGATGGTGGGAGGCAGGCCCATCAGGGTCGCCAGTTGCAGAGTGGGCCTGATCGAGATGCAGGGTCCAAGAGGCTCAAGACGGAGGAGAGGGATAGCAGTTCTTTTCGCAGTCGGGGTCAGACATCTGTGAACCCTGGGAGGTTCACCTTTGGCGGTGGAAGACAGGGTGGTCCCTCTGGGAGTCTACCGAGCAGATGCCACTGCTGTGGAGAGCAGGGTCACTTCAAAGGGGAGTGCCCCAAGAAGGACTGGCGATGCAACAACTGTGGACGAGAGGGTCATTTGCGCCGGGTTTGCAGGAGTGGCAACAGGGGAACAGGGGGCGCGGCATCCAGCGTGAGGAGTGATGCTAGCTTCCGTGCACCAGCGAGAGACCAGCTCATCGGTGGCCAGGCCAGCCAAGGCAGATCTAGTCGGACCCGACCCCAGGGGAGGCCGGAGCGGCAGCAGACCGAGGCCGGAGGCAACCTTAGCGGGAAGCGTCCAGGTGAGTGAGCCGACCGGTGGCACGGGCCAAGGGAGGGTGTTTGCACCTGGAGGCGACATACCAGGAGGAGGCTGAGCTACCACCCCCACCAGCTGAGGGTGGAGCAGGACCATCGGTGGTTAGAGGTACCCTCTTGATCTCCCGTACATTAGCTTCTGTTCTTTTCGATACGGGTGCATCATGTTCGTTTGTTGCCGAGCTTGTAATAGACGGCTTGGGGTTAGCTTGTGTGGAAGCCGCAAGGCCCCTAGTTGTGGAGTCTCCGGTGGGAGGCATGATTGAGGTACGGAGAGTGTGTCGTGACTGTGTGTTAACCATAGGCGAGGTGGAGCTGAGTTTTGACTTGCATGTGATGCCTTTGAGAACGTTTGACCTAATCTTGGGTATGGATTGGCTTATGGCTTTCCAGGCCAAGATAGATTGTTATCGGCGGCGTGTGACCTTCGTGACACCTGCAGGGACCTCTTGCACCCTGCAGGGGGAGTGGGATTGTGAGGCGAGTCGGGCCGGGCGAGTGTTGGACCAGTGGGGTGCCATTACCCACAGGTTAGCAGCCCTGACCTTTGCTGAGGAGGGTAGGGTGGAAAGGAGGGTGTGGCCCGCTGTTGTGGACCAATTTCAGGATGTTTTTCCTGAGCAGTTGAGGAGTTTGCCACCTAAGAGGAGTGTGGAGTTCACCATTGAGTTGGTGCCGGGGACGGGTCCGATTTCCCAAGTAGCATATCGTATGGGACCAGCCGAGCTGAGGGAGCTGCAGAGGCAAATCGAGGAGTTGGGGGACCAAGGGTATATCAGACCAAGTACCTCACCTTGGGGTGCTCCGGTGCTCTTTGCTAAGAAGGCTGATGGCACGCTTCGTCTCTGCATCGACTACAGGAAGCCGAATTCAAGACTTGTGAAGAACAAGTACCCGTTGCCTCGGATAGATGACCTATTTGACCAATTGAGTGGGGCCCAGTGGTTTTCCAAGATAGATTTACGGTCGGGGTATCACCAGCTCAGGGTTAGGGAGGAGGACATCCCTAAGACGGCTTTTCGGTGCAGGTATGGGCATTATGAGTGGGTAGTGATGCCTTTCGGGCTCACTAATGCGCCAGCAGTGTTCATGCATTTGATGAACCAAGTCTTTGCCCCATACTTAGACTCGTTTGTGGTGGTGTTTATCGATGATATCTTGGTGTATTCCAAGACCGAGAGGGAGCATGTGGAGCACTTGGCAACAGTGTTGCAAACCTTGAGGGACCAGCAGCTGTTTGCTAAGTTTAGCAAGTGTGAGTTTTGGCTGCAGGAGGTTCACTTTCTTGGCCATGTGGTGTCAGCTGAGGGAGTTAGGGTGGACCCAGCCAAGATTGAGGCCGTGGCATTGTGGGCGAGGCCAACCAACGTTTTTGAGATCCGTAGTTTTCTTGGTTTAGCGGGGTACTATCATCGTTTTGTAGAGGGGTTCTCCCATTTGGTGGCTCCTATGACGGCGTTGACTAGGAAAGGAGTGAAATTTGAGTGGACGGACAAGTGCCAGCAGGCGTTTGAGACTCTCAAAACCCGTTTGACCACTGCACCTGTGTTGAGGTTGCCTAGGGAGGATATTCCGTATGAGGTGTATTGTGATGCGTCCAGGGTTGGTTTGGGGTGTGTGCTTATGCAGGAGCACAGTGTGGTAGCTTATGGGTCAAGGCAGCTGAAGCCTCATGAGCAGAATTATCCTACTCATGACCTTGAGTTAGCGGCTGTTATCTTCGCCCTGAAGAGTTGGCAGCACTACCTCTTGGGGGAAAAGTTTGTAGTGTTCTCAGATCACAAGAGCCTTCAGTACATCTTTACTCAGAAGGACTTGAATTTGAGGCAAAGGAGATGGGTGGAGTATTTGCAGACCTTTGACTTTACTCTTGCCTATACCCCGGGCAAGGGTAATGTTGTGGCCGATGCGTTGAGCGAGAAAAGGGAAAGCCGAGGTGGCCGTGAGAGAGTGGAAGCCGATGGAGCGGTTGGCGACGTTACATACCGCAGCTGTTGCTCATGATGGTGGGACAGTCCCGAGTCCTTTGGTGGTTGTGCCTGAGTTGTACCAACGCATCCGGGGAGGGACAACTGGGTGACATTGAGTGTGAGGTTCTCCGTGCCCGTATTGAGGCCGGGGAGCTATCTCGGGGACCGGACAGAGGGTCCTGAGCATGAGTTGTCATTTCAGGGGCGGTTGGTCGTGGCTTCTTCCCTCAGGGACGAGGTGATGAGGGAGTTTCACCAATCTAGAGTTGCTGTGTGCATCCAGGGGGTACGAAGATGTACCATGCGCTTCGGGGACATTTTTGGTGGCCAGGGGATGAAACGCGATGTAGCTGCCTTTGTTTCGCGGTGCCTCACGTGTCGCCAGGGTGAAGGCCGAGCATCGCGCGGCGGGCGGGCATGTTACGCCCCTTGCCCATAGCAGGATGGAAGTGGGACCATATCGCGATGGATTTTAGGATCGGTCTTCCACCCACAACCGGGAGGAAGGATATGATTTGGGTGATTGTGGATCGACTCACAAAGTCGGCCCATTTCCTTGCTTGTTCGCGAGCGGGACTCCATTGGGACCTTGAGTCACTGTACATGAACGAGATTGTGAGACCGCATGGCGTACCCTCATCGGTTGTCTCGGACCGGGATTCGAGGTTCACTTCTCGTTTCTGAGGCAGGTTTGCAGGAGGCTATGGGGACCAAGCTTCACCTGAGTACAGCCTTTCACCCTGAGACCGACGGTCGACCGAGCGGACGAATCAGACCATGGAGGACATGTTGAGGGCTTGTGTGCTGGATTTTGGGGGTTCGTGGGCAACTCACCTTCCTTTGGTGGAGTTTGCCTACAACAACAGTTATCAGGCATCCATTGGGATGGCTCCTTTTGAGGCGTTGTATGGACGGCCGTGTCGATCCCCTTTGTGTTGGACCGAGGTGGGGGGAAACGGCTCTCTTGGGACCGCAGTTGGTTCAAGAGGCTACCGAGAAGGTCAAGTTGATTCGTCGGCGTTTGTTGTCGGCTCGAGTCGGCGAAAATCTTATGCGGATCAGCGACGGTGACCTTTGGAGTTTTCTGTTGGTGATCATGTGTTCCTTCGTGTCTCTCCACGTCGTGGACATCGACGGTTTGGGCGAGGTTCCAAGCTATCTCCGCGGTTTATTGGTCCTTTTGAGATTCCGGATCGTGTAGGGCCTGTGGCCTACCGGTTAGCGTTACCACCGCGGGCCGAGTCGAGTGCACAACGTGTTTCACGTGTCCCGCCATGCGGAAGTATCACCCCGACCCCACTCATATGATTGATTGGGGGACGTTGGACATTGAGGATGACATGTCCGTCATTGAGGCCCCTATCCGTATCCTAGATCGGCGAGAGAAGCTATTGCGTGGTCGTGCTATTCCTTTGGTTCGCGTGCTGTGGCAACACCGTGGTATTGAGGAGGAGACATGGGAACGTGAGTCCGTGATGCGTGAGCAGCACCCAGACTTGTTCGAGGACGAACAATCTTAAGCGTGGGAGGTGGCTGTTGGCCAAGGGATAGTGTTGTGTTTTCTTGTGATGTGTTTTCTTGTGTTGTACTGTCTTTTAAAGACATGTGCTTAATTGTGATGTGCTTTGAGATGTGTATTCGTGCCATGCGGACGTGTTATGTGCATTATTGTGGTTATGGATTATGGTGGTACTGTTATGTGCTGTTGTGCTGTGTGTGGTGTATGACCCATTAGGGTGTTGTGGCTCGCCGTGTGGCAAATGGGTAGCTTGTGTTTGTTTTCCTCTTAAGGGGGAGAGGATGTAAGGACCCATACCTTGAGTTAGTCAGTTTTGCCTCCTGAGTAGAGTTTTTCTAGATTTTGACCTAGTAAATGGACTCCAATGAATTCACATGCAAAAGGAAAGATGCTTAGAATGGTGTCCTCTATCTACCACAGAAGTTTCAGGCCAAATGGACATGTATGTGAGGTGCACGTGATATGGGTCCAATTCACGTGCAAGTGTGGTTGTCTTCTAAATGATGCAAGGAGGCTAGGGGTGAAGTTTGAGAGCATTTAGAGTGCATATGGAGTTGCACGTGAATTGGGGAATTCACGTGCAAATTGGCGTGCAGGCATATTTTTGCATGGTTCCCTTGGTTTTGTCATTCTAATCATCTTTCTCCAAAGGACCATGTTGAAATTCTGAGTATTTTGGCCTATAGGGGTGCGAAAAGGTGCTAACTTGTGTGATCAAAACTACGTCGTTTTGATGCTGGGATTCACTTAATCAAAACTACGTCGTTTTGATGTTGTGTTGTCTATATAAGGAGGAGAAGCCCTCTGTTTTAGGTTTAGGGTTCTCTTCAGCTGCTGCAGCCGTCGTAGAGAGAGAGAGAGCTAGAGAGGGAGAAGGAAGGGGAGTTGCTGGTTGCCGCCGGAGCATCTCGCGTGGGGAGGACGGCGTTTAGCGCGGGGGCAAGGAAGATCTGTTGTAAGGTAGGGATTCTGTTCTTCCTAAATCCTCCTCCGTCCTAGGGTCCTAGGGCGAATATGAGTTATATCTCGTTATATTATTTATATGTAAATTCATATAGGTGTGACCTCCTATATGAATGTTGGCCTTCAATGGCGATTTTGGTGTTTCTGGTGTTTGTGTGATGCATGAAAAGTGTTTGATAAAATGCCTGTATGACATGCCTGCTACATGTTTGATGAAATGCCTGTGTGAACTTAGCTGTGTGTGTATGCCCATTATGTGTTTGGTAATATGTCCGTGTGACTGGACTTGTGGTTTAGTGTATGTATGTATGCTGGATGTTTGCTCTATGGCCTGAATGGTTGGGTTTGTGCGCTTGTGAACGGGTGCACACCAAGTGTTTGGTTGTATGCTTGAGTGACCATGTGTGTTGTGTGCTTGACTGTGGTATCTGGCCTGAAGAGGCGGTTAAAGAACTTTGCCTGAGAGGCGGTTAAACCAGTGGCCTGAAGAGGCGGTTAAATCACTTGGCCTGAAGAGGTGGTTAAATAACTTGGCCTGAAGAGGCGGTTAAATCACTTGTGGTTAAAGTGTTAGCCTGTGTGGCAGTGGAAGATTGTAAATTGTTGATGTGGTTGTTATTATGTCTGTTGAAATTATTGTATCACGACACTGCACTTGTACACATGGCATGTAGATGCTAGGAACATGGGATGGGTTGGGGAGACATGATCCCTACTGAGCTGTGGTTGCTCACCCCTCCTACTGTGTTTGTTTGTTTTCCAGGGACTTACAGGCGTTAGGTGGATACACCAAGGTGGAAGACCCTCTCCGCTTTATTGTTCATTTCAGTAGTGTACTTTTATGATTTATGTAACCCCAGGGAGGGGAATGTACTAAGGGATTGAACTGTAATCATGGACTTGGTTGTTTTGTGAACCTTTGATGTTTTGGAATTAAATAAAGATGTGGCTTATTCCATTTATTGTAATTGTTAGACTTGCTTGTGTGGCATCCAGTAACCCAACCCCATTGCCCTCCGTGTGGGTGAATGGGGAGTCACGTACCGGTTTCCTTGGGTTGGAAATCCGGGGCGTGACATCCATATAGTTCTTTGAGGGGAGCATACTGCCAGTTGCTGTTGGCTTGCATCTGGAGCTGTTTGGAGTAGTAGCGATCTTGCAAGGAGCGAAAGAGCTTGACATTGATTTGGAATTGCGTGTAATGCTCATTGATAGTTTTCAGGTCTAGTATGAGCTTGCTGAATCTCCGATAGATGCTCTTGAAGGATTTTCCAGGTTTATGAGTGAAGCTCTTAAAGTTCTGTCTGAGAGCACATATGACGTTCTGCATTTGGGACTGACTTCCCGCATAGAGGATTATCATTTTGTCCTAGACAGCTTTTGCTGTCGTGCAGCCCTGGACGTCCGTGAAAGCTTCAGAGTCCAAAGATGACGTTATATATGCCAGAGCCTTTTCGCTAGCATACTATCGGGATCTTTCCTCGTTGGTGAGCTCAGCATCAGTCTTTGAGCTTCTAACTCCATCTTTTTCGATAGTCATCGGAATAGGTAGCTCCTGATGAAGACATAGCCACATGAGATAATCATGACATATCATGAACATTCTCATGCGAGTTCCACTGGGAGAAAAGCTCAGGTGTGAACTTTGGTAGTTTGGTCAGAGTAAAACCTGAACTCCGTTGTTGAGGAGCAGCGGGAGTAGCAGGTTGAGCATTTGTGCTCGGATCAAGATTTTCGCAGCTGCTTTGGTTGGGGAGGGGCTCTTGTGCACCTCCAGAGTTAAGGCGAGTGTTGAACAACATACTGCTTTCTTCGGCCATTGTTGAGAGAGAAAGAGTGGGATCTCTACTTTGAGCAGGTAGACTAGCTTTGATGCCACTTGTTGGTCCCTGAGAGTCTAGAGGGGGGTGAATAGGCTCTAATCGAAAACTCTTTACTCTTCTTTGGCACAACACTTATCTAGTTGAATAATAAAAATAGTGCAGAAGATAACCAGATAGTGGAAGTATTTTGTTTTATTATTAGAAGATAAATACAAGAAAATAGTAGCAGATTAAAGCTAATGAAGCTTTTCGATCTACTATAAACTCTCTTACACTTATTTGCAATGACTTATAATCTAGCCAATATAATCTCTAAGAGCTCTTGTACATGTACGTGCATCTATGAAAATATACAAGTGTTAATATATATAGCTATCCGTTAGAAACATTCTTGGAACTTGTTATTCCGAGCGACGTGAAGCATTGACTGTTCCTTATAAATCTCTCTGCCTTGATTGCTGCGGATGTGGAGCTCAAGATCTTGTGTCTTTAAACTTTGAATTACTTTCCATGATTCCAAGCGCAATTAAAGTTATGTCCACATATCCGTGTGATCCACGTGTAAGATGATTTAGGTTTTTAACGAGTTTGTCTTACATTGGGACACAGTGAGCTAACGACTTTGAATGCGAAGCTGATAAGTTTGAGTAGCATCTTCTTAATCCATCGTAAAGTTCCTTACTCCGTGTTAATGAAGCTCGGATCCTTACTCCGTGTCAATGATTGCTTACTTTGTGTCAGTTACTGGAATCTTTATTTCATGTTAGCACTTCTTTACTCGTATGAACAAGAAGTCCGAAGAGCTTACTCCATATCAGCACTTCCTTACTCTGCATGAGTTAAAAGGTCCGGATGGCTTACTCCGTATCAGCATATCCTTACTCCGTTTGAGTAAAAGGTTCGGATTCCTTACTCCACATCTATTGTCACGCCCCCAATTCTGAAAGCCCGAGATTGAGCACGTGACTGCCCCATGCATGCACCCAAAAGGTCAAGGGGTTGGTGACTAGCACCTAATAGAGACTACAAAACGGGCACTGTCTCACATTTCCCTATACTATCACACAACAGGGGTATGATAGTACTTCCTCAATGATATCCATTAACAAAATACTTTAAAACAAGCAAACCATAAAATAGTTATACTGTCTTACAATGTCCATGAACCCATGTTCGGGAAATCACAATCCAAACAAATAACATAATAATCATAAGTCCTATAATGACATAAGCATTGCATCAAAATCATGGTCCACCTGACTACTAGTGCTCCTCCAATCTCCCTTCAGTACCTGCAAGAGATTTAGCAACATAAGTGTGAGCTTCATAGCTCAGTAGGTGACTATCCCTCTACACTCTCTGGTCAGTAAAACCAATAAATTCTATATGCAAAGTGTAAATGTGCGACTGTAGTGTTCAACAACCACATCACATGTAACATCATTATTCATAACAATTCAATCACGCACTTCACCGTGCAAATTGTGCTTTACCGCACCGATGTCCTAGATCGGATCCATCGTACCCTTATTTCCCTTAACTGGGCCTCTGTCCTTTACCAAACCATTGTCCTTTACCGGACCTCATCACAACAAATATAGTGCACTATATAACAAGAACACACATCAACAATACATAACATCTGCAGTAAAATCATACCAATGTACAATCATTACGGACATGTTTTCAGCATAAAAATAAATATATGCATACCAATATAGCAATGAAAAACACACCACAATCTCCAAACATTCATTAGGGTTTCACTCTAAAGGTTTCAAGCTTAGATTCCCATTAACAAATTAAAAGAGACAAAACATGCTAATAAAACAGTGCAGATTCTATCCCAAATTCAAAAAATCATAACTAATTCTACAGAACTCCGATTTGCTATTAAAACCCACCGTTTCAAAGGGTTTTTAACTGGCTATCCAAGACAAATATCAAAAAAATCATCTGACCAAGTTACTGTTCACCCGACCATATTTTCGTTCACCCGACCACCTTAAAATCCATCCGACCAGAAGGGAAAGTTTATCGAAATACCGCGAATATTCTAGCCGTATAAAAGTTAGCTTCACCCAACCAGTTACTATTCACCCAACCACCTCAAAATTCACCCGACCAAAAGGAAAAGTTCATCTAAATACCACGAATATTCTAACCATATAAAAATTAGCTTCACCCGACTAGTTACTGTTCACCTGACTACCTCAAAATTCACCCGACCAGAAGGGAAAGTTCCTCTAAATACCGTGAATATTTCATCGGTATAAAAATTAGCTTCACCCTACCAGTTTACTATTCACCCGGCCAACACTGTTCACCAACCGAACTGTTCATACAGTTCCAACATACAAAGAATCCGCCCTAAAATGATATATACATTCTCAATATCGACCTTAAACATCAAACATCTTTATTTAGACTCCCTATCTCAGTTACATGCAAAATTATCCGTTTTAATTTTGTTTCCCAAAATTATACCAACCCTAGATGTTATAGGACTCTAGGAGAGTTTGAGAAGGATAGAAACACCTACCTCTAACACGGTGCAACAGACTTCACTTGTTAGAACGCCTGGAAGTTTCAAGCCACTACCTTTTCTCTCTAATTTGCTCCAAGGATGGCTAGGGCTCTCAATACGCACAGAAACAACAGCCAACACTCCCTGGCCAGCCTCCCTATTTATAGAGGTGAGCAGGAGTCTAATTTAGATTAGACTTCTTGCTGATTAAGAAACCTAATTAGACTAGATTTCCTAATATACTAGAATTCTTATCTTAAATCAATTTAAAATACCAAAAAGCCTTTATTAATGAAAATTCATATTTCTATTAAATATTAATATTTTTAAATCCTCAAATAACCAAATTGAGCAATTAACCCTTTAACTCGCCATTGAAAATTATAATAATGCCTCTGGGTCATCCAGGCCCCAAATAGGACCCAAATTGCAGTCAAAACAACGATATTCACAATTACTACCACAAAATGATACCCCCATCCCCAATTATGGCTATCTTATGTTATTTCTTGATATGAGATATTATATCCTCCCTAACTTAAGACTTTCGTCCTCAGAAAGCAACAACCTCAATGACAAGAAATGAAATGAGAAAGCCAACATCATCGTTAATCACTATATGTCACATGCCAGTATATAAGTCACAACAAAATTATGTAACATTATATCACAATAAAATACCATCCAAACAAATATCATCATAACAAATACATATCTCCACCAGAGCAAGGAACAAAATAAATATGGAGAAACATGACATCCTCCCCACCTTAGGACTGTTCATCCTCGAACAACTCAGGATGAAAAACACGTATCTGACTCTCCCGCTCCCAAGTTTGCTCCTCTAACCCACGATGTTTCCACAGGACTCGAACTAAAGGAATGACTTTGCCTCACAAAATCTTCTCACGTCGATTGATTATCTGAACAAGAACCTCCACCACCATTCCATCATCGGCTAATTCTATCTCACGCTAATCTAATACATGAGATGAGTCTGGATAATATTTACGCAATTGTGAGACATGAAAAACATTATGAACACGTGTTAATTCCGGTGGCAATGCCAGGCGATATGCTTGTTGGATCAAGCCCAGAATTTGGATAATGCTGAAAAAGCTCTATGTAATTTGATCTGAGACCTTTGTTGTTTTATCTTAAGTCATTGCAGAAGATATGACTTTCATCCGGATCTACACTCGTGTGAGCAAAGCTAAGGACGGGATATATAATCCTGATCCAGGTAAAAATGAGTGTCGTCAAACACTTGATATATAACCAAGTCTTTGCCTCATACGGAATAAGAATCATTCGTGCGGAGTAAGAACCTAAAAGCTATGGACTAAGAAATCCGCACCTAATACTTCAAATGACTAAGTCAGAAAGATGCGGAGTAAGAATCTTAGTCTACAAAGTCACACGGAATAAGAGAGTCAACGCGGAGTTAAAAAAATAAGTCTTACACTCAACCGGATTAAAGTACAGAAGACACGGAGTAAGGAATCCGAGTTTTCCATACATGCGGAGTAAGGAAGTACTTCTACGGAATAAGGACTTGAGTCTTTATTAGATGCAGAGTAAGGAAACTAGATGCGGAGTAAGGAAAATAGATGCGGAGTAAGGAATCCGAACCACTCACTCATGCGGAGTAAGGATGTGCTGATACGGAGTAAGTCATCCATTCCTTTAACACATGTGGAGTAAGGAAACTAGTTGCGGAGTAAGGAAGCGCAAATGCGGAGTAAGCACTCTGACCTTTTCTTTCATACGGAGTAAAGAAACGCTTACATGAAACAAGGATTCCAGCACCAAGTTGATACGGAGTAAGCAATCAGTATTACGGAGTAAGGATCTGAGCTTAATTTAAGCACGGAGTAAGGAACCTTACACCGGATTCAAGAAGACGCTACTTCAACTTATCTCTTTGTGATCAAAGTCATCAGCTCGCTGTGTCCCGAAGTAAAACAAACTTATTGAGAACCTAAAGCATCTTACACGTGGATCATCCGGATATGTGGACATGACCTTAACTGCACTTGGAAACTTACAAAGAATCTTAAACATTACAAACCCAAGATCTTGAAGACCACATCCGCAGCAATTAATGCAGAGAGATTTCCGAGAGACAGTAAATGGGCACAATATCCGGAACAACAAGTTCTGAGGTTGTCTCTTGAGGATGTCACTATAAATATCAACACTTGTATATTTATATAAGCACTTCTATGTAAACAAAGAGAGTGTGCTTGTACTAAAGCTTATAGAGATAAAAAAGGCTAGTGTGTGTGTACTTGTAAACAAAGTGTTAAAGAGTTGTTAAGTAGGTCTAAAAGCTTTCAAGCTTTAGACTGCTTTCATTTTGTTATACTTATCATACTGATGATAAAACAAAATACTTCCACTATCTGGTTATCTTCCGCATTGTCTCTATCTCTTGACCAGATAAGTGTTGTGCCAAAGAGTTTCGAAAGAGCTTAGATAAGAGCCTATTCACCCCCCTCTAGGCTCCAAGGGACCAACAATGCTACACTCCCTACAATAGCTATGACCTCAAAAGGTCCAACAAAACATGGTGAGAGCTTTGACCCTTGATCAAACCTCTGATGTCCTCGCCGTGGTGAGACACGCAAGAACACATAGTCACCTATCTCAAAACGTAGTGGTGAACGCCTCTTATTAGCATATGACTTTTGATGACTCGGGGCTATTAATATCCGTTGTTTGATCAACTACACTATTTCTGTTGAATCTTGAATGAGGTCTGGACCAATTGCTGCAGCCTCACCTGCTTGTGCCCAACACAATGGGGATCGACAAGCCTCCCATACAGAGCCTCATGTGGAGCCATCCTGATAGTTGCTTGATAGCTGTTATTATAAGCAAACTCCACCAAGGGTAGGTACGACACCCAATGTCCACCAAAATCCATCACACAAGCTCTTAACATATCTTCCAATATCTGGATGGTGCGCTCAAACTGTCCATCTATCTGCGGGTGATATGTCGTACTCATATTTAACTGGGTACCCATAGCTCGTTGTAATTGCCGCCAAAACTAAGAAGTAAATCTGGCGTCTCAATCTGACATAATGGAAACAGGTACACCATGCAACCTTACAATTTCATCAACATATCATTGCCCTAAAACTCAAACAGGATCAGTCTCCTTGATAGGAATAAAACGAGCTAACTTTGTTAACCGATCTACAACAACCCATACCGCATCATGTCCTCGAGAGTGAGGAAGTCCAGTCACAAAGTCCATTGTGACATAATCCCATTTCCATTCCGGTATTGGTAAAGGTTGCAACTCTCCGGCTGGCCTAATATATTGAGCCTCGACTTGCTGACAAGTCAAACATCGCCTTACAAAATCTATTACCGCCCTTTTTAAATTAGGCCACCAGTACTGCCTCTTCACCGCGTGGTACATTTTGGTTCCTCCAGGATGCACAGCCAAATGAGAATGATGAAATTCTCTCAGAACCTCTTCTCGAAGCAAAATTTGAACTACCAACCGACCCTTAAATCGTAGTACATGGGTTACGTCCTCCGTCAAATCAATTGTTGCATCAGTAGCATGAATCTTTTCCTGAATCTTCTCGCAATCAACATCATTTACTTGAGCCTCGATAATTCGCTATTGTAACTCTGGGGTAGGTACAATAACACTAAGAGTCCCATTCTCCCCGTCAATTATGGAGTGTACCCCTAAGTCTGCCAACTGCCCCATCATCTCCCACTCCTTGAGAGCACAGTGACATATGGTGGCCACATCCTTTCGACTCAAGGCATCAGCTACCACATTGCCTTTTCCAGGTGTATATGCCAGATCAAACTCAAACAGCTGCATGAATTCCACCCATCTTCGTTGACGTAAATTCAGGTCCTTTTGAGAGAATATATATTGTAAACTCTTATGATCCATATACACCTTAAACTTTTCACCTAAAAGATGATGCTTCCAAAACTTTAGTGCAAAAATCACTGCAACCAATTCTAGGTCATGTGTAGGGTAATTCAGCTCATGGGTTTTAACTGTCGAGACCCATAAGCAACTACCTTATCCTCCTGCATTAACACACACCCCAACCCAATCCTAGACGCGTCACAATAGACTTCATAAGGAACATCTTCTTCAGGGAGAATAAGAATAGGTGCTGAAGTCAGTCGTGTTTTCAATTGTTTAAACGCCTCCTCACAAGCTTCTGTCCATATAAAGCAAACTCCCTTCCGAGTCAGCCCAGTCATGGGAGCATCTAATTTGGAGAAATCCTTCACAAACCTTCTATAATAACCCGCTAAACCTAGAAAACTTCATATTTCAAAGACATTTGTGGGTCTCTTCTAAGACATTACTGCCTCTATTTTTCCCAAATCCACAGATATACCCTTCGGTGTCACCACATGCCCAAGAAATTTCACCTCTTGTAGCCAAAAGTCGTATTTAGTGAACTTTGCATACAACCATTGATCCCGCAAGATCTGCAATACTGCTTGAAGATGCTTCTCATGATCCTCTTTGGTTGGGGAATATAGCAGGATATCATCAATAAAGACCACAACGAATAGATCCAAATAGGGAGCAAAGATCTAGTTCATTAATCCCATAAACACCGTTGGTGCATTCGTGAGTTCAAATAGCATGACCAACCATTCATAGTGCCCATATCGACAACTGAATGCCATCTTCGGAATGTCTTCCTCCCGCACTCGCATTTGATGATATCCAGATCGCAGGTCAATTTTGGAGAACCATTTAGCACCCCTGAATTGATCAAATAAATCATCAATTCTCGGTAGTGGATACCGATTTTTCATCGTCACTTGATTCAATTTCCGATAATCAATACATAAACAAAGAGAACCATCGGCTTTCTTAGCGAACAATACTGGAGCACCCCAAGGAGAGGTACTTCTCCTAATAAACCCCTTAGCCAGTAATTCATCCAGTTGCTTCTTGAGTTCTTTAAGCTCTGTGGGTGTCATCCTGTATGCTGCCAACCTTATAGGCGCTGTTTGAGGAAGCAATTCTATTAAAAATTCCATGCTTCTCCTTGGCGGTAGACTTTCCAACTCCTCTGGAAAAACATCCAGAAATTAATCCACAATTGACGGCAATACTGCTTTGCCCTCCCTCCTTTCATCCACCAAGGTTAAATTGGCTAACTGCTGGGTAACCTTGCTCCATCCCTGCCTCATCGGCCCTAATTTGCATGCCTCCACTGTCCATTCCCCAACAAACGTACCTCTAATACCTTCAGGTGTGTGGAAAGTCACTCGACGTCTATGACAATCTATTTTAGCCTCTGCATAAACCAACCAGTCTATTCCCAGGAGTACATCGTAATGCACTAACCCCATTACAAACAAATCCCATTGGAGGTTCACACCTCCAAGCAAAAGTGGACAATTTTCACAAACACGGTTTACAGTTACTTCCCCATCTATTGGTGACTCAACAATCAAGGTTCGAGCCACCTCCTTATAATCTAATTCTAGTTTATCAACAATTCTCTCTGAGATAAAAGAATGTGTGGCACCAGTGTCTATCAATACTACACATATAGTACGAGAAACAAGAATTGTACCTTGAACTGCAGACAGCCCCAACTCAGTTTCCTCCATCAAAGATCCCCCGGTCCTAGTATCGGTAATCGTATAGTTCCTTCCACGCTGAGGACCACCACCAGCTTGCTCCATGGAAGCTCCACTCGCATGGGTCCTCGGTGTTTGACTCTCTTTCTGCGCCTGCTGTGCCGCAGGCGGGCCTGGGAGGCTTGAACTAACTGTGTCGGTCTTTGATATGAGTTTCCACCCCTTTGCCCCATATTTCGGGATTGTTGCAGCCCTGCTACACTGACTGAACTTGCAGATTGATAGGTCCTCTCCAAATGCCCCACTTGACCACACTTACGACAGCGTAAGTGTTTCTTATTATAATCTTTCTTTGTGTGACCTGGCATGCCGCAAACCCAACATGCCCTTGGGTCTCCCAGTGTTGAGGTGCCACTCGTTGGTCCTAAGCGAGCTGAAAATTTTGGTACAGGTATTTTGTTCGCCTGCCCCGAACCTTGTTCATCTCGGGGCCTTTTATGAGCGGACCCCGTAGTCCCTCCAGACCTCTGAATCTTAGCCTACTCCAAGCTTCTCTATGTAATAATTGCTTTGTTAACTGCTTCACGGTACGTGGCCAACTCCCACACCCCCAACCGAGTTCTTAGGGCCGGTCGCAGGCCTTCCACGAAATCTTGGGCCTTCTTGGTTTCCACCTACCAAGATTCAGGAGCGAATCTTCCCAATTCGGTGAAAGCTTTCACATACTCAGCCACTGACTCGTTCCCTTGCTCAAGTGCATAATATTCCCTCCTTTTTGCCTTTTGCTCATACTGTGGAAAATATTCTGCATAAAAGAGCTCCACAAACTCATCCCATGTGACATTCTCACCATGCACATCGCGAAATAATTCCCACCACTTGCGAGCACCCCTAGTAGATAGTAGGTTGCCAAACAAACCCTAATCTCATCTGGCACCCTCAGTAGTGAGAAAATATCTTCGGTCCACTTGACCCGGTTCTCGGCATACTCTGACTTTGCTCCGTCTTCGAAGGTCCTCAGGTTATACTTCTTAAATTGGTTCGCCCAGTCTACATCATCACGTTCTACAACAGGTCGAGATGCCTATCAAAATTCAATCTATTGTCCTCCAAGCTGAACATCTGGATGATGTTGTTGCCTCTGCAGCACTCTCTCAACCACATCCTCAACAGTGCCTTCTAAGGCTCCCTGAATTTGATTGAAGAGTTGTGCCCCTAACTGGGAAGCAAAATCCTCACCAAAAGCTAGGGCATGGGTGCCCTGCTACTCCTGAGCCCCAAACTCGACGGAAACACTTTACTGTTCACCCGACTAACACTGTTCACCGATCGAACTATTCATACTGTTCCAACATACGAAGAATGATACCCTCATCCCCAATTATGGCTATCTTATGTTATTTCTTGATATGGGATATTACATTTATTTTCCTTACTCCGTGCAAATAAAGGACTTGGATCCTTATTCCGCACATGTCATTCCTTAACCCGCATGTATGAAAGACTCGGATTCCTTACTCCGTGTCTTCTTATCCTTAGTCCGCTTGAGTGGAAGACTTAGCTTTTTATTCCACGATAACTTTCTCTTACTCCGTACGAGATATAGACTGGATTCTTATTCCGCATTTATTTGACTTAGTCCGTTGAAACTGTAAGATACGGATTCCTTAGTCCATAAATCTAAGCATTTGGTCCGCACGAGTGATCCTTATTCTGTATGAAGACTTGGTTATTTACTAAGTGTTTGGCGACACTCACAATGATCCAGATCAGGATTATATATCATGTCCTTAGCTTTTCTCTCATGCGTAAAAGTCCAGATTAAGATCATATCTTCTGCAACAACTTAAGAATAAACATGCAATGTCTCAAATCAAATTATATAGGGTTTTATCTGCATTATCCAAATTCTGGGCTTGATCCAACAGTGTACAATGATATTCAGGCTATGATAGCGTTACCTCCTATGAGTCTTCGACTTTATGTCTTCGAGTCTCCGAGGACGGCATATTACAGGTTGGCTTAAGTCTAACGATTCACTATGTGTTAAGTGAGTCTTCGACTCTTTGAGTTCCGACCCTCACTGTGATTCTTCAAGTGACTCTTATATTGAGCATTCATAGCCTATGCCTGTTATCTTAGCTGCGAGTCTTTGACTCTATTTCTTCAAGTCACTCAGTTTGCTTTGGAGGGTGAAGAAGGATCTTCAACCCTACGAGTCTATAACTCTTCAAATCTCTGATTCTCATTATCAATGCTTAGCCTGTCGTCATTGGATGATTGCAAATTAAGTCTCCGTTTCTCTGAGTCTTCGACTCTACGGCTCTGACTCTTTAGCTATGACTCTGCCTTTAAGGTCTACGGGTCTCGGTCTTATTTATGGGCTGACAATCCCATTTGATTAACTGTCTACGACTCTTCGAGTCTCAGTTACAATTTCTTTTGTCAGTCTATGCAGTTGTGAGACCTAGGTTCTTCGACCTTCAAGTCTACGAGTCTCCACACGTTTTGTAGTTGACAGATTCTACTTGTGTCTTTAACTCTTCGACCCTTTAAGTCTACGAGTCTACTTATCAATTTATGTTTTGTCAATTGTTATTATGGCATCTTTGGTAGTTTTACGCCTTTCGGGTCTTCGAGTCAACTTATGTTCTGTCACTTTTACGTTACGACTCTTTGACTCTTCGAGTCTACGAGTCTTTTATCATTCAGACTAATGATAGTTTTCTTCTTCTATGAACTTTGACTATACAACCCTGATACCTTCGGATCTTCAAGTCTCCAGACTTAGAAATATTATTGGCAGCTTCACCAAATCTTATGATTTCCAACATAGCACAATCTGCTCCTGCGTATTCAACCGTTTGCACCTCTTGACCTTCAATCACTCCATTGCCAAACTCACAATCTGTTCGTTGAATGTAAGAGAAACGAAGACAAATTAACTCACTGTTATCTCACTTACAATCTTCCTCTCTCTGTGTATGTCTTACGAACTACTCTGCATCATCTTTTTGTATCTCTCTGGATACCTTTCTTGTATTCTCTAATATTCTGACGCTTGGTTGAAGTATGGCATCTACCTTGCTTTTATAGGATGGCCATAGTAAGAAACTGTAAGACCCGCAAAATTTTTAGCTATTTAAGTTCTTACTTAAAGAGTAATAATAATAAAATAATAATAATTTTATTGTTAACAATAGTCAGAAAGGATATTTTAGATATTATCACGATAAAAATAAGCACCCAATATAGTCATTCAAATAGCATGTGATAAGTAGCCGTTATGAATAGTATCCTTCCGTTATGAATAGTATCCGTTTGTACTTCCATAAATAGGTATGAGTATGAGATTTTATTTATAAGAGAGTATAGAAGTAAGAAGAAGAATAATAAGAGTTATGGCATCAAGTTCTCAAGTACTGCCATCCGAGAATAGTGTACGCGATGAAGATCGGCGAGCAATACGACTTGAAGTTACAAAGCTATGCTTTGCTATAGATGAGATAAATGCTCGTGTCCAATGGCTGCAATATAATGCGACGAGACACAGAGAGAAGTTTGAGGTTATTCGTGCGACAACCACGACAATGTTAGCCGAAGGTTTGTGCAGCTCTCTACGCCAAGCACAACACGTCCTACGCACATACGCTAATATAATTCAAGAAATTTTACGAAGGCCATAGAATATAATATTAATGTTTATGTTTAGGATTATAATATTTTATGCTATAATGTTATCTTACTTTATTGTTTATTGATTATGCAATTATATTATTTTATCCGCGTAAATATTAAATACGTTATAAAAAAAAATATAATAAAATAATTTCTTATATGTCATAAAAAGTTTAGATGCTATATATTATGTCATTTAGTTTCTTAAGCCAAATTACTATGTGTAAGTAAGTATTACAAGCCTTAACTTTACCAAAAGTATAAAACATAGGTAAGGCCCAAAAATTTGAATGAGGCAGATTCTGGAGGTCCCATTCAAAAATCCATAACTTGAATTATACAGATCCAATTGACATGAGACCAAAGCCCATTTGTTCATTTATGACTTAGCTAAAACGTGTAGAAATTTTAGAATTTAATATGAAGCCAATCAATTCCAGAATTTAAAATACTACACATAGGTTCAGTATGAACGGGTAAACATTTTAGTATGACTTTAAAATTCAATAACTTTTGTTATACATATTTAAAAATTATAAAATTGATACCCATTTGTAGATATTTGAGTTAGTAATGCAATACAATTGGCCATTTGTCAAAAACTACAAAATTAAAAACGTTATAATTGAATTAGTAGGGAGTACACCAATGTGGACTTTTGATGCCAAAGGAACCTTCTAGGTTTAACAGTCTTAAAACATTTTTTAATGGTAGGAGGAGATAACCACGTTTTTAATAAGAGATAATATGAAGAAAATAAAGTATTATATATATTTTAAATAATTTAATTTAATACCAAAGTCAAATTTGTATACTATTTTTCACACTATTACACCTACCATCCTTGCCTATATAAGGAGTGTCTTGCCTCTCCTCTTAATGCACAAATCCCTCAAGCCACACCACTAAATTCTCTCTCAAAACACTCCCTTAAGCCCTCTTAACACCCCAAATACTCTACTCAAATCCTCTTTTGCTTTTGGTACTTACCAAGCGTCGAAGTTCTACGAAAGGTAATACTTAAGATTTTGAAATTTTGAAGTTACTTCTTATTTATTATGTAGATCTATATGGTTGGTTTTACCACCTCATATATACTATATTCATGGTTGGTTTTACCACCTTACATATATTATTTATATGATTAGTTGTACCACCTCGTATATATACATACATGGTTGGCCTTGCCACCTCATATATATTTATATATACATGTGTAATGATTTTAAATTATAGTATTTTATCATAGCATATATTGTCATTCTATAATTCAAGTGAAAAGATGAGAATATTAACTTATGTTTTTTATTTTTATTTTTAAGGTTCTAGATAGCAAAAGATCGTAAGGAACGACTTCCAAAATGAATTCCCCCGACAATCGCCCTTCTTCTTCGGAAACCCCAATTGTTAATGCTTCAACCTCACAACCTATCCCCATCCTTATCTCCTCCTGATCGTCCCTTTAGACCCGTGTCTAATATCCCCTCATGGTTAAGGTGGAAGACACGTAGGAAAAATAAGCTTATCGAACGTCTTTTCCGTTCACCCAATACAAGAAGTAAATCTTATTCAAAAACTCTCAAGGCATATAACCTAGTTAGTGCACAACTCAAGGCTTATGATGCATGGGATCGAAATAGGATATGGAACAGCAATAGAAGTGGGAACCCAAATTAATATTCAACCCCACAAGCACGGTATGCCTATTAAAAGATATAAGTTAAAGTATGATATATATATATATATATATATATATATATATATATATATATATAAAAGGAGATATGTGTGATATTGAACTTTTCAAGCATTAATACTAATTTAGTGTTTTGATATTTTTAAGGTTTAGAACGCGAAGAACGACAAGCGATTGTAAGGGTTTTTCTTATCCCCTTTTCTTTTTCATTATAGTTTATATTTCGTAAGGGTTTTTCTTATCCCCTTTTCTTTTTCATTATAGTTTATATTTCGTAAGGGTTTTTCTTATCCCCTTTTCTTTTTCATTATAGTCTATATTTCGTAAGGGTTTTTCTCATCCCCTTTTTCTTTTTCATTATAATCTATATTTCATTATTATTGTAAGGGACCTTTCTCTTCCTCTTTATCTTGTTTGGAATTATTATTGTAAGAGTTTTATGTTTCTTATTCTTCTAATTCCATTTTATTGTTGAGAAGATTAGATTAGTCTCTTTTTAATCTCTCTTGGTAATCTATGCTATTGATTGGGGTAGATAACCATTTTGATATTCGTGGTTATCCTTGTTAACTTTAAATGTTTTATTGAAATTCTGTGTGATGTCTCATGTTATGTATGTTAAAGTTGTTATAACCTCTTATGTTTGGACAAAGTAAGTTTATGATGGGTGGTTCCAGAAAGACCTCCAATGCATTGGGTAAAGAACATCACTAGAGAGTGTCAATCCAGCTGATAATATGTTATGTTATGATACGGTATCTGGGTGGTTAACCTAGGTCATGATGTTATGATATGATGTCTAAACATAATCTTCCATGTTATGATTTCCTTGTGAAATGTTGATCATGTATGCAAATGTTATATGGTATTTCCTATGTTCGATATCTTCATGATTTTTCTTACCCGCTTATTTTACCCTTACTGGGCTATTTGAGCTCACCCTTTTTTTATGATTTCTTTTCTAACCCCAGGTAATTAAGGGATGGAGAAACTAGGATAAGGAGTCGAGAAGTGCTTGGAAATAAAGTTGTGTGAAATTTTAAAGATTTATTAAGTTGTTTACTCGTATGCTTTGTTATGTAATAATGGGTTATGGACACTTAAAGATCTTGGATTGAAATTTGTAATAATAAATGGTTTGTTTGATTAAATAAGTAATAGTTTGAAATTGATATAAAATTTGTATATTTATTTTCCGCTAACGCACCCGGTTTGGAGGTTTCAAATTTGGGGGCGTTACAGAAACTCTTCTGCTAGAGTTAAGCATGTTTCACCTTTTGATCTTCATCGTTGAAACAGGTTAATCCAGCCTCAGATGACGTCCACGTGTTTTCCAGTACTTAGGTGCTCGAAAACGTTGTCTGAGTGATAACTTACTTAAATAGCATTCTTTAGCGCGTTTCGCTCCTTCAACTAGCCACAACCTCGAAGATATATGCCTCTTAGCTTCGTTGTTACCTCTCCAAGTACACATGTTACTACCTCCAAGTCTTCACCTTCGAATCTTGAGTCTTTCGAGCCTTGGATCTTCGAATTGATCTTCCAATTCTTCTGCTCTTCGGCTTCGAATCTAGGTTAGAACAAGTGATCAACTGACTTTCACTTTATGAGTCTTCGAGTCTTCACTTTTGAGCCGGTGATAACCTCATTCTACCTTGGCTAATCATTTGTTCACATCAACAGGTCTTTGTTTTCGGCAACGGGTCTCCCAATCTTCGACCCTATGAGCTTCGACCCTACTGACTTCGACTCTATGACGTTCCCACTTTATACCCGATGGGTCTTCAAGCCTGCAAGTCTTTGAGTCTCCGAAACACTGCTCTTCACCTATTTACACCTTGGGTCTAGAAATCTTCGACCCTATGGATCTACGAGTATGCGACCCTATGTTCCTTTGCTGATGCTTCAAGCCTAATGGTCTGATGATCTTCGAGTCATCTGATCTTCGACCTTGTGAGTCTATTACTCTCTGGATCTTTGACCCAGATCTTCGACTCTGTAAATACATAGTTAGACTCCCTCTAGGAGCTCACTCTGAGAGATCAATCTACGAAGTTATCCAACCCAGTACGATCTTCGACTATGCGTCCTCCCGCTTTCGTATTTTGTTGACAACAATGACAACCAAAGTCCCATAGGAACAACAGAGACATTATTGTAGTGATGTTGTAACCTATGTAATGGATGTACAACCTGTGTTAAAAAATTTTTTGAATGAAAAACAAAACGAAAATGAAAACAAATGATAAGCTGGAATTTATTCACATCTATTTTTTAGAACAACAACGAAAAAACAAAAACAAAGTTAAATTCATTGATGTAAATTTTAAAAATTCATTATTACTTTGTAGAAAAGAAATTTTCAGAAATTTCACAACACAACAATAATGAATACACATGACATAAAGCAAAATGAAAACAAACTACACTGTCGTTAAAGAAATATATAGTAATTAATTGTAGGTATCTTAGTATGCATGTGTCTATGAAATTTATTTCATTGTCATGCTAATATGAAAAACAATAATGGATACACAGGATGGAGAGGCAAAAAAATCAGGAAGATGATCTTTGCATGCAATGAGAAGAGTCAATAAATAAAAACAAAACACATAGGGAAGAGTACCAGGCGATGGCGACAGGATGCTAATGCTGGGTGATGGGATGTTAGTACAAGCATTAGGCATGCGACGGGATCGACGAGTGAAGATAACATTGCGGGCAGCGAATGAAGTCTAGGGCTAGAGTAATAGGGTTATGATTATTTTAGTAAAAAGTTGATTCCCTTATGTAGGGGTATTTTCTAAACCTCATATAGGGCTGGAATTAGTTTATCTCCGTATAGGGGTAAATTATTCCCAGATATATGAATGATTCCATTCCTTTAGGCATACCAAATGTGGGAAAGGAATGAAATTTAATTTATTTCCTTTCTTGCGTACCAAACATACCCTTAATGATCATAAAACTCATGCAATTTAAACACTGCCTGTTATGCCCCTAACTCCAAGAGACCCAAAACTAGAAATGCGACTACCCCAAGTCCGCACCCGAAGGCAAGGGGTTGGTGACTAGCACCAAAAAGGTCCCCCACAGTGGGTGATGCCCTATATGCACTTGTACATTTCCAATGATATATAACTAAAAGAATAATATTCATCACATAGCACATAAATATCATGTCAATCAACTCATACCGAAAACCAAGGAAAAACTACCCAACAATACAACGGCCACGGACCCATGTTCGAGAAAAAAGAAAATAATAATGCAAAACAATAAGTCAAGTGAAAGATAAACAAGGAAAGTCCTCTACATCAATGGTGTCTAGTCTACTCAATAGCGAACTCGATGGCTACCTCCTGCTAGAACCTAACAATACAAGACAATAATGTAGGGTGAGCACAAATGCCCAGTAAGTGACCTACAATGTCACGCCCCAATTTCCTTCCACTTGGAAATGAGTAGTGACTGCCCATGCCTGCATCCGAAGGGACAAGGGGTTGGTGCAAGCACCTTAAAAGGACTTCTGGCACGGGTGCTGTCCCAAACCTGCACAACCAGGCTAACATGCCAAGGGGCATGCTCCTGCTCCCAAACCATGCACACAAACACAAATTGAATAACAACATCTCATTTTATTTCATTTCAAAGACTAAATGTTTATTACAACCCAGTCGGGGAAAAACCCCTATGAAGCCACAAATAAAACCAAACCCAATTTCAAACACATAAAACCAGAGTACAACAAAGGAAATAACATAAAACTCCCAGCCTCAGGGGCCTAGCTCCTCAGCCTTCACCTACCGCCTGCTAAACCCTGCAAAAGAACAGTTTATAGGAGGGGTGAGCAAACCATAGCTCAAGAGGGATCCGGTCTCCCCGGACCCGTCCCGCTCTACAACATGCATGATGTGTGTATGCTTGTGCTCGTGTCGTGCCTAAGGCTAAAGCGACAAACATCACCCAGGAAACACTCTTTACCTGAGCCCGCACTGGAGGGCAGAGGACACCCCGCCACCACGGCGACATGACATACCACATCCAGGCGAATGTTGCATGGACACCAATGCAACATTTTCCACCCGAGTCAGATATGGTCAACCACCTCCTCGGGCGCCATACCTACCCTCAGGAATGGGTGTAGACTTAGCCCACCGTCGTGAGTGCTACACCGAGACTTAGGACCATGTCCTGGCCAAATCTCAAAGGGGTCCAGCTATTGTGCCTGGCCCATATCTCAGCTCGGTCTCAATCGGACCAACGAACAACGATAGCATTACATCTCAACATGTAAACTCAGCACAAGCATTTACACTTTATTTCAGAGGGACTAACATGGTCAGATACAAGCCACACACATCAGCCTCACAGGCTTAAAATCAAATACAAATCAAACACAGTACACACCAGTCACACAGGTATATCATCATAAACCCATATACAAGGTCTCACGGGCATTATATTGAATACATGGCATGCAGGCCTCACAGACATTTTATCAAATACATAGTGTGCAGGACTCATAGACATTTCATCAAACACATGGTGGGCATAAACAAACCCAGAAAATCCTCAGGCCAAATTCAACATCAGAATCAACAGAACATGCCACTGAAGGCCAACATCCATATAGGAGATCACTCCTATATGGATTTATATATATATATATATAGGTGAATATCCTAGAACAGAGGAGAGTTAGGAAGAACATGAATCCCTACCTCAGGCTTTTGTCCTAACCTCCACGCTAGACACCTTCCAACGACGCGAACCACCACGGCAACTGCCCGGAGATCCTCTCTCTCTCTCTCTCTCTCTCTCTCTCTCTGCGCAGAAGCTGCAAAAGAAAGAAGAACACAAGAACCCTAAACTCAAACTCAAGCCCTCATTATATAGACACTACCCACATCAAAACGACGTAGTTTTAATTAAGTAAATCCCAGGATCAAAACGACGTAGTTTTGATCACACAAGTTAGCACCTTTCCGCACCCATATAGGCCAAAATACTCAGAATTTCAATATGGTCCTTTGGAGAAAGATCATTAGAATGTCAAAACCAAGGGAACCATGCAAAAATATGGCTGCACGCCAATTTGAACGTGAATTCCCCAATTTACGTGCAACTCCATATGCACTCCAAATGCGCTCAAACTTCACCCCTAGCCTCCTTGCATCATTTAGAAGACAACCACACTTGCACGTGAATTGGACCCATTTCACGTGCACCTCACATACACGTCCGTTTGCCCTGAAACTTCTGTGGTAGATAGAGGACATCATTCTAAGCATCTTTCCTTTTGCACGTGAATTCATTTGAGCCCATTCACTAGGTCAAAACCTAGAAAAACTCTACTCAGAAGGCAAAACTGTGACTAACTCAAGGTACGGGTCCTTACATACAACTCCACACCAACCTATCAAGACTAACATCTAGGATTACATGTTTAGTGTACACATGTGCCCATGTAGTGTCCTTATGTAATACATATAAAATCACAACAATTATATAATATATCAACCACTACTATATCAATTCAAGCCAACACAAGGCAAGACCCTCATAGCCTGCTAACCATATGTGGGAACGCAGCGCCTACCATGTATGGGATCTCAATGCAGTTAACCAGCCATATAGGGGACCTTGGCCTCCAGTCAGCCCTATATGGGACCTTGGTTAACCCTCCAATAAAACCAACAAAACACCAACATCAAGCCATGGACGTCATGAGGTTCTAAACCCATAATCGTATTCGTACCAATTAACATTACATGCCAAGTAAATAATAATATTCCATACTAAGAAAAAGGCATAAGGATTTATTTTATACCCCAAAACTTGGATTTTAAGGCTTTTGGACTACTGGTTGACTATACAAAAACATTTCAGTTGATCATAGCTACTTTGAATAACACTTCCTAATTGCTTGAGCCTTTGCTCGATGGTCGACACTCAACGCTCAAAACTACTTAATGCTTTACTCGCACTCCCTAGGCTTCGAGCGACACATAATTTATTGCTCAAAGCACCATACTCAAGACTCTAGCTTCTAGCTTGCTCGACGCTCCACCTAGCTTGACACTCCTGCTCGAAACACTACTCGACCCTTATGCTCGACACCTTGCTCGAGGATGCCTCAGCACTAGAGCCTCGAAACACTACTCAACCCTCATGCTCGATACCTTACTCGAGGTTGGCTTAACACTAGAGCCTCAAGCAGGTATCGAGCTGCTTGCTTGAAGCGACCCTTCAACTGTGTTCGTCCTAGTTTCACCTCATATAATTTCATCAATTCCTAATTAACCTCAAATCCTACCACCTAGGGTTCATACTTGTTACAACATCTTTTACCCTAAAGTTAGAGGGAGATAGGAACATAAGGAAGATGCAAAGGTTAGAATCATCTACTTGGAAAGGATTCACTAATGAATCACCCTCAAACCCAAGCTCCAAGCTCCTTATCTAGAAAGCTCCAATTCTAAGCTCTCCTTTACGCTCTCTCTCACTTTCTCACCAAATCATAAATGATAACTTGTTAGGAGCCTCCCTCCCTCCCTCCCTCTCTCTCTCTCTCTCTCTCTCTATATATATATATATATATATATATATATATATATTGCTCATTTCTTTAATTAATTAATAAGCACCCAAATTGCATAATTATTCTCTTGGGGTCCTGAACTTCAAATTGGATCCAATTACCATCAAAATGCTTGTATTATCATGCACATTACTATTCAAATAGGGTCATCTACTAATAAGGACTATCTCATGAACCAACCCAAACATGCATCTCTACACTGCCACTTCTCAAAGTTCTGTATAACATTAAGAGAACTTGCATTAGTAAGAGAAGTGAGTTGCTCACATCAAAGTACAAGGTCCAGATCATGCAACTAAGAATAATTTCTATGTTATCCTTCCAAATCATAAGGTTAGTCTCATTAAGCATGGATATTGAATTAACATTAGTATATATATAGTATATACATTAGCTGAAAAAAATAAAACAATCAAATATACTCACATTACTAATCAAATTTTATAATTAACAAATTCAAACAATAATAAGTCTTATCTCCAAAAACCTAACACAATATTAGTATTATACTCTCATTAAATATTAGTAATGTCATTTGGGAACCATAACCTTAATATATAAGATTGATATTTTTCTAATTTCACCCTCATCAAATTAAATATAACATATTTGTCACGTCCCCGATTTCAGAAATTCAAAACCGAACACGTGACTTTCCCATGCTTGCACCCGAAGGGTCAAGGGAATGGTGACAAACACCTATGAGGGACATACAAAGCAAGTGATGTCCAAATTCTTGTACAACATACATCAAAGGTATAAAAGTACTTTTCCAAAGTCAAACTAATACAAAGTATATTAATAAAGTCATCACACAAACCAATCAATTCATTACAACTATCCACAGACTCTTGTCTGGAAAAATAAGGTATAGTAAAAAAAACATCTAAACAAAGTTCATACATCAAATAAATAACTTCACGGAGCAGTGTAATCCAACACTAGCTCCAATCAACACTTGGAGAAAAACAAATCAACAAGGGTGAGCACAAAGCTAAATAGGTGAACTATCACTCCTTACCAACACTCAACAATGAACTCCTAATACTACATGTGTAGAAGTGTACATGTATAATGTTAAGCCATAACATAAACACAACATCAGTCAAATCCAAATGAGTATAACAAATACAACATATCAATTTATAACAATAATTCACATTATATATAAATCACAACTACTAATTCAATAACACAAACAAGGTTTTCCCTCTTTTGGGCTCAAAGCCAATTGCCACCCTAAGCAAAACAATATCACAGCATACCCCTCATTCGGGCTCATAGCCATTGCCAGCCTAGATGATTATGCCATATCGGAAACCACACCCTATGCACATAGCAATACAAACACAATATCCATTACAACAAATCATCTCACACAAACACAATATTCAGTACAACAAATCATCACAAAATGTGTTCTCAATATAAAAAGCAAACATACACCTCAATTATCACAACAAAAATCAAACTATAATCCTTAAATGATCCTTAGGGTTCCTCCCTAAAGGTTACGAGTTCAAATTCTCATTGGCAAACCAAAGAAAGCAAAATAGGTTGCTAAAATAGTGTAAATTCTTTTCTGACTTTGAAAAATCATAACTAATTCTACAGACCTCTGATTTGCTTTAATACCTACCATTTCAAAGGGTTTTTAACTTTCTATCCAAATAAAATATAAACAAATTGCACGTAGCGATGCTCACCACGTACAAAGTTGTTTTTCCAAATTTGTTTTCAACTTCAAAAAATCATAATTATTTCCAAAGAACTCCGATTGGTTTGTAAAACTTACCATTTTGTAGCTATTTCAACCCTCTATGTATTAAAAATAAAAAAATAAGATAAAAAAAATGCACGTAACGACATGCCACGTGCAGTGCTACATGCACTGCCACGTACGCCCTTGCACGTCCCAGTGCCCTGTGCCCAACTTCCACTACATGCATCCCATATGCATGCCGCGTGCACAACATGTGCATATCGATACATTTACCCTTAACGTGTCATTCCATCCAATCAATGTCCAATTCATTGATCTACTTGTGTACGAGCGATACATCGCTTAGTTCGCATGATAAACTATAATCGACTTCCCAAACCTTAACTCAATTCCTAAGCCTAAAGGTAGGGTTTTTAAGCCTCACAAAAATTCTATCAATCAAATTCTCTTTTACGGATAATGATTTACTAAGCCCTAACATAGTTATTCCGATTAAATTCACAGTTCTAAGCCCTATCATAGTTGCATGCAAAACTTGTTCATTCTAAGTTCTATCCTCAATCCAATCAACCCTAATTGTCATTCAATCTTAAAAAGATAATGAAAGGTAGAATCACCTACCTCGAATATTTCAGAAGTCTAACTAACTCACAGAAACTTGGAAATGCCATAAAGTTTTAACCTTTCTCCTTTCTCTCCTTCTTTGCCTACCAGAACCGGCTAGGGCTCTCAAAGACAAAGAAACAACAATCAAACCCCTAAGACGACCTCCCTTTTTTATAGTGTTTCTTCCCACATCTTACATGACTTCTAATTACATTAAAACACTAATTTCTTGCCTAGCAAGTAACTTCCTTAAGCCTAGTTTTTGTTTTTCATTAAAATTCCTATTTTAAAGTCTTTAAAATACCAAAATACCCTTAATTAAGGTGAATCCTGAATTTCCATTTAATGACAAGTTATTAAATCCCCAAGTTATAAAATTAACTAATCTATCCCTTAAATTGCCACTAGATATTACCAAGATACCCTTGTGCTATCTAGACACCAAACAAAGCTCATTTATAGTCAAAATGACTATATTTCTCACAACTACCAAAATGACATCCTCAAACCATATACAAGTTATCTCTTAGTATATTCTAGGTACGTAATATTACAATATTGATATATATACATTAATTTTAAACATTTATATCCTTAAATCTTAATTAGATTACTTTAATTTAGTTTTAATCAAAAATAACACAACACATTTAATATTTATGTGTAACTACATAATGAGATTTTTTCAATAATTAACGAGAAGAGTAACCACAAATAAAAAGTGGGTCTTGATTAACTTTCAAATACAATGATTGTGTTTCGTATAGCTATTATTTTCAAAAATAATAGATCCTAATGGGTTTAAAACTATTTATTTTTATAATTTAGTTTTCAAAATAGATGAGACTCATACTATGTTTAGTACACCAATTTTAGCATATCGTTTTTAAAAATGGTGGGCCTATCTTAATTTAATATTAATATAAATTCAAAAACTATTTTTTAAAATGGTGAATACATAACTATTTTTTAAAACTGTTTCAACATATTTTATATTTTCAAATCTAAACTTAATTGGGAGACTATCTTTTTTTACTTTTTCTTTAGTTTTTTTAACTAAGCCGACCAAATTTTATTATTTTTTTAATTTCTATAGGACTCAATTTTAAAACTACATACTCTTTTTAAAACATATTCTCTCTTCTACTAAATATAAATTATTTTTAAATTATAATTCAACATGAATTTTACCAGAATTTAAAAGATAAAATACAAAAAATCAAAACTCTTACTAAATATGTTTATAGCTATTTTTAAAATTTATTTTTAACTATTTTTTTTAAATCTAAACTAAATTTTGATGGGTGATTTAAATAATATTTTTTTTATTTTAATATCTAAGTCCATAATATTATATTTTTAAATATAATTTTATAAGATTCAAATTTTAAAATATATATTTTTTTAAAATATAATTTTTTTCAGAGAAATTATTTTTAGATTAAAATTTAAATTAAATTACAATAAAATAAAAAAAATAAAAAAAACTAAAACTTATACCATATATATACGCAAGGGTGTGCTACCGCACGTTGCTGATTTGCGGTGTCAATTACCGAATGCCACGTCAACTGTGACTGCGCCACGTTGTACGTATATTTTCAGTATACACATATATCGTTGTGTATACACGCGCCCGCGCATTGGTTTGACGGAGTAGATAGTAAGACTTGACAATTTTAAATTTGACGTGTAATTTAATCGAGCATGGAACCATCACACGGCAGGGACACACTACTATAAAAATATATTTATTGGTAGGGTGAGAATGAGATGGCAGGAGTGGACTGGAGACTGAACTGTCGTTCTCAATCTTATCGACAGCGTTTAAAAGATGACAGTAGAAGCATAGCTGTTCGACACACAAACGTTTCCTTTTAAGAAAAAGTAAAAAGCAAAAATTAAAACATGGGACCCGTTTGCCTTTGACTCACTTTGTAGGTAGAGAAGTACAGCCTGTATGTTATCATCCACACACTTATATACCGATCCCCCATCAATCGTCTCGAAGCAAAAAGTAGCGAACTCCAGCTCTCGACACCCCCATTAAAATTTAAAATAAGCCACTGCACGCATTACTTCAACGCTAACCACATCGACAGGACCCACATACAGGCTGGACGAATCTCACGTGATTCGAGTTTGAACACCCTTGACTTTTTTTTCTTCTTCGTTTTTTTTTTGCGAGGAGGCGTTGGACAGTTGATGGTACAGCTGGCCACTCTCGGAGACGCACCGACATGTTCATGTTTCCTGCGTTGTGTTGTGTGTTCTCAATCTCAACGGCTATTGAAAAATAATAAATTTGCCAAAATATATCATATCACTTGGTATTCGAATTTTAAAGGTTGACTGTATATATATATATATATACTATTTATGTTGTATAAATATAATTTAAATAAGACATGGGACCCATTTGCCTTTGAGTACCTTTGTAGTAGTTTGGCGACACCCTAGTTATGTGGTTTAGAGTTGTTCAGATTATTAATAGTATTGAGTAAGGGATGATGTGAGAACTTCTTCCAGATCGTAATTGTTTGTCGGATTTATTAATCGGATTGATGTATCAATTGATTTGTTTGGGTGTGTGAAATTATTAATTGCGTCCGTAACATGTAACATGTTTAAATCAGTTTGTTGAATTTTGATTTCATTAATTTCTGTCTTTATCGATCGTTCCATTCGAGAAGATGATGTGTTTACTTTGGTTTGAGATGAATTTCGGTTCAGGATAAATTTCAGTTTGAGTAAGTAGGACTTCGGTTCGACAAATACGGATTTCACATTTTATGCAATCTGCATGTGTTTCTCGTATGTCAGCTCAGTTCTCTGGAATCTTCCCACGCGATATTTAAATGGTGCTCTATTTTCACCATCCAATCGCGTATTGTTATGATGCAGCGTGTATTAATTTTTAACCTTGCTGGAGGCCTCCCTGGAATAACACGTAGATCCGGCTCTAATTTCTGTGGAATCAACCGGTCAAAAATATTAATTCTCTTAACTAATTGGTTGTTCATTTACATTAATTTTATAATACACACATATTGAGCTTTTTTATACCAATTTATGAGTTATACAATTATACTAAAAAAGGGGTGAAGGAATACACTCATAAAATTAAATCTCTTTAAAATATAAAATTCTCAGAGCATCTTCAACCATGTTTTCTATATAATTTCTCTATTTTAGCTAATTACTTCTATACTATCTATTTCAATCATGTTCTCTATTGTAGGAAAGTATAGAATATTTTATTATAAATACTGAATGTACATGCCATGGGTAAAAAAACGTCAAACTTTTTTTTTATTATTATTATACAAGATGCCCGTGACTCTTTTGTGGGCTCAATGGTGGTGGAGGCATTTGCCTGCAGGGACACCGTGAAGGTGTCGTATGAATCGAAGGATAGTAGAGGGGGCTTTGGTGCGGGCCATGCTCTGGTTGAAGGTGAAGAAGCGATCTTTCTTCTTCGACAACATGGAAATAGTACAAATCTCCAATATTGCAGCCAATCTTGCCAATATTGCGGCAAAGGGAGCTCCGTACCTTAAAAGGATGGCAGAGAGGGCTCGTCGCCTGATCTGGCCAATATTGTGGCTCACGATATGGATCTCCACCAGCCAGTCCCAAAATTCCTTGATGATCCCTAAAGCAGAGAGCAGCAAATCAGGAGCACGAGTGGGTTGAGGGCAAGGTCAACATTGCGGATGATCAGGGCCTCGACAAAGCAGGGCGATAACTATGTTACCTCTAGCGAGCGTGATATTGAGTTATTTTGGGGTTCCATTTAAGGAGTCAATTGAAGCAGTTATGGTATATATTTGACTTCCTAATAAAGATACATATAGGGAGACAGTTGAAGATGCTCTTAACCCCTATTGAGAACTTTTGTATCTTTTAAATTCTTTAGTTTAACATAAGTTATTCTTGTGAGATAAGAATAAGTTAAATATATTGTTAATCACAATATTTATCAAAACCATATTTTAGATATTTTTCCTACTCGACGGGTATAAAGATATACCTATACCTGATATAATTTCCTATATGAGAGAATACTGTTTTTTTAAGTTTCCATCAATGAGGGCATAACCTCTAATTATATATATATATATATATATCTTTACAAGTTATGTATAAATGTCTACATAAGGAAGGAAAAAGGTCACTTCCTCTTCTAAATTTTGAACTCCTTATAAAAAATCCAAGCCCTTTTGTTTCTTTAAATTATTTTGGTTGATTAAAACCCTGTTGAACTTTGAAACTTGCTAGTTTATTATGATATACCAACTAAGTCTTGTTAGTTATAAGTTCTTCTGATTTTTGCCTTTGTCATCTTGCTGAGTTTGGAGTGTTGTTCATCCTTTGACCTTTCAGAATAAACCTGAACCTCTGAGTTTTTTTGCCTTTACTAAGTAGCTTTCAGATTAACCTATACCTTTTGAAATATTTATGAATAAGGTTTCCTCAGCTTTAAGAATAACCTCATCTTTCTAAATACTCTAACTCCTCCTAAGTAAGACTTTATGTAAGGACCCGTGTTTTGAGTTAGTCGCAGTCTTGCCTTTTGAATGGGAACTTTCTAGATTTTGGACCTAGTAGATGGGCTCAGATGAATTGGCGTGCAGACCAAAAGATTCTTAGAATGATGTCTTCTATCTACCACAGAAATTTCAGGCCAAACGGACGTGCACGCGAAGTGGACCCATTTGGCGTGCAAGGTTTTTATTGCATGGATATCTTTTACATGATGCAAGGAGGCTTGGGGTAAAGTTTGAGTGCATTTGGAGCTGCACGCCAATTGGGGAATTGGCGTTCAAATTGGCGTGCAGACATATTTTTGCATGGTTACCTTGGTTTTGTCATTCTAATGATTTTTCCATAAAGAACCATGTTGAAATTATGAGTATTTTGCCCTGTATGGAAGCGGGAAGGTGGTAATTTGTGTGATTAAAACTATGTCGTTTTGATCCTGGGTTTCACTAAATCAAAACTACGTCGTTTTGATGTGTGTGGTGTCTATATAATGGTGTTGAGGCTTAGGTTTAGGGTTTAGGGTTTTCTATTGCTGTTGCAGCCGCCGCAGAGAGAGAGAGAGAGGGAGAGAGAGTGAGGGAACCTTCGGATCTTGGCCGTAGAGGTTCGCGTGGGTGGTCGGTGTATCGTAGAGGCTAGAGCAGAGGACGTTTGCAAGGTAGGGACTCCGTTCTTCTCAGTCTTTCTCTGTCCTAGGGTATCTGTCCTATACATGCTTATATATATATATATATATGTAAATCCATATAGGTGTGATCTCCTATATGGATATTGGCCTTCAATGGCATATTGGTTGATTTGATGCTTGGGAGTGGACTGGAAATTGTTGGGTTGTCTATGCCCACTAGGTGTTTGATAAAATGTTTGTGTGGCTACGCTCACTATGTGCTTGATAATATTCCTGTGTGACTGTTGTATGTTGCGTGTTTGGTTTTAAGCCTGTGAGGCTGGTATATGTTGTTTGTAACCGACTATGTCGGCCGGGTGAACCTTGTTTGTGATATACACTGTTGAGCCGCACCGTCTTTTTTTATATTAAATTGAGATGTGTTACTAAGCCGTACTTTTGTAACTGATTATATTGTTGTTTGAGATTGATCACCCAAATGTGATGGGATTGAGCTGAGTTATGGGCCAGGCATGATAGCTGGACCCCTTGAGATTTGGCCAGGACCGCGGTCCTGAGTCTCGGTCTAGCACTCACGACGGTGGGCTAAGTCTACACCCATTCCTGAGGGTAGGTATGGCGCCCGAGGAGGTGGTTGACCATACCTGACTCGGGTGGAAAATGTTGCATTGGTGTCCATGCAACATTTGCCTAGATGTGGTATGTCATGTCACCGTGGTGGCGGGGTGTCCTCTGCCCTCCAGTGTGGGCTCAGGTAAAAGGTGTGTTACTGGGTGATGTTTGCTGCTTTAGCTTTAGGCACGACACGAGCACAAGCATACACTTGTCATGCATACTATTGAGTGGGACGGGTCTGGGGAGACTGGATCCCTATTGAGCTATGGTTTGCTCACCCTTCCCATAAACTGTTCTTTTGCAGGGTTTGGCAGGCGGTAGGTGAAAGGGCTGGAGGATAGGCCACTGAGGCTGAAGACTATGTTGGTTTTCATTGTTTTGTTATGGATTTCTATTTTATGTGTGAGATTATTTGTAAACAGTATATTCTGGTTTAAATGGGAACTTTTTCCCATTGAGTTGTATTGAACTTTGAGCCCCTTTTAGATGTAATGAACCGGGTTGTGGTTGTTATTTAATTATTGTTTGTGTGCATGGTTTGGGAGCAGGAGCATGCCCGTGGCATGTTAGCCTGGTTGTACAGGTTTGGGACAACACCTGTGTAATAGTCCTTTTAGGTGCTTGCACCAACCCCTTGACCCTTCGGGTGCGGGCATGGGCAGTCACTACCCGTTTCCAAGTGAAAGGAAATTGGGGTGTGACAATATGGTATCAGAGCGATGGTTCATGGTCTACTGGACCTAGGGTAGTGGGGAGGGATGACTGCTTTTGAGACCCTTGGGAGGCAGTGTAGGACACGCCTAATCACCGTGGTTCTATCGGGTTTTCTGGGGTGTACTCAGGGGCAGTTAGGCCAAGGAGTAGGACATTTGCACTTGGGTTGGGATGCATACATGCATTGGCATTAGGGCACTAGTTTAATTTCAATATGAGTATTATGATTTGACATTGAAATTTGTTGCTGTGAAATTCTGTGATTTCCTGTGAGACTTGTTGCTATGAATTGTTATTATGAATCGCTGCTGTGCAATTTTGTGATTTACCTGTATGTTTACATGAAAAACGTTGCTTGAGTACCTCATGGCCCATGGGGATGAGGGTGTATAGAGCTGAGATGTTGACACTAGTTCTGTTTAAAATAGGTAGACTATGCCTCCTAGGAGAGTAACCCGAGCTACCCCAGCTGTAAAGGATGAATCTTCTGCACATGCTGGACAGGAGAGAGGACAGCGAGTAGAGGGCGATGATCCCCTGGAGCGGATCATGGCCCAAGTCAGGGCCTTAAGTGAGAATGTTCAGGGAATGCGTGAGGATCTCAGGGGGGAGATCCTAAACGAGATACGTCGGGAGATGATGGCACGATAGCCAGTGCCACCCTCTCCACCCCGTGAGGCAGGACCGTCGCGTAGGCAGGAAGTGCTGGTGAGGCGAGATGAGGATGATGTGGTGACGCGGTTCCGAAAGGAACACCCACCAAGGTTCAAGGGAGGAGCTGAACCTTTAGCAGTAGAGCATTGGCTGCGACAGATCGAGCATATATTCTCCTTCCTCCGACCCCAGAAGGAAGACAAGGTGAGGCTGGCAGTCCGACAGTTGGAGGAGGAGGCATTGGAGTGGTGGCTTAGCATTTCAGGAAGCCGAGACATGGAGACCATGTCCTGGAATGAGTTCCTCCAGTTGTTTCATGAGGAGTTCTTCCCAGAGTCATTGCGGTGGCAGAAACGGGAAGAGTTCAGCAGTCTTAAGTAGGGATCGCGTACGGTGGCAGAGTATGAGCGAGATTTTCGAGGGCTGAGTCAGTTTGCCCCAGAAGCAATCTCAAGGGAGGACTTAAAGGCCCATAAGTTTACCATGGGACTCAAACCTACCCTGAAGCAAAGAGTAGAGATGCTGCGATTGAAAACTTATGCTGAAGTCGTGGACACAACAAAGATTGTGGAGAGAGGATTAGAAGAAGGAAGACAGGCTCACCAGGAGCGGCTGGGACAGAGTATGCGCGACAAGCAGGGGGAAACCAAGAGGCAGAGGATTGAGCCTGGGAGTGGGACTCTTTCCAAGGACAGGAGCCAAGCTTCAATGGCCCCACCCAGATCCCATTACTTTGGAGGACAGGGAGGTTCTGCTGGGAACTTCCCAAACGGGTGTACCTGTTGTGGACAGGCAGGGCACGTAAAACGTGAGTGCCCTTGTCACGCCCCGAATTTTCAACTCGAGGAAACAGGTACGTGACTCCCCATTCACCCACACGGAGGGCAACGGGGTTGGATCACTGTATGCCACACAAGCAAAACTAACAATTACAATAAATCAAACAAGCTACATCTTTATTTAATATCAAACACCAAAGGTTCACAAACCAACCAGGTTCCTTACTACAATTCAATCCCTTAGTACATTTCCCCCCTTGGGGTTACATAAATTATAAAATCACATTTACTGAAGTGAACAATAAAACGAAGATGGTCTTCCATCTTGGTGTATCCACCTAATGCCTGTAAGTCCCTGGAAAACAAGCAAACACAGTAGGAGGGGTGAGCATCCACAGCTCAGTAGGGATCATGTCTCCCCAACCCATCCCATGCTCCTAGCGTCTACATGAGGGTGTGTACAGGTGCAGTGTAGTGACAATAAGATATAAACAGGTTGTATTCCACAATCACACGGAACACACATATCCACAGCCATACAGGCTTAGCCATATAGGCTAACATATCCACAGCTACTCAGGCTTAGCCACACGGGCTAACATATCCACGGCCTCTCAGGCTTAGCCACACGGGCTAACATATCCACGGCCATATAGGCTTAGTCACATGGGCTAACATATCCACGGCCATATAGGCTTAGCCACACGGGCTAACGTATCCACGGCCATATAGGCTTAGCCACACGGGCTAACATATCCACAGCCATATAGGCTTAGCCACACGGGCTAACATATCCACAGCCATATAGGCTTAGCCACACGGGCTAACATATCCACAGCCATATAGGCTTAGCCACACGGGCTAACAGTTCCAGTCCCGGGCTTCCACAGCCACCGGGTTCCACAAACACAGCATACAAGGTCACATAGGCATTAAACCAACCACGTAGCATACACACTTTCACAGGCATAATACCAAACACTTAGTTCGCACAGCCAATCAGGCAAAAAATTAAACACTTATGTCACACCCCGGATTTCCAACCCGAGGAAACCGGTACGTGACTCCCCCTGTACCCACATGGAGGGCAAAGGGGTTAGGGTGCAAACCCCGAACATAACATTTTAAACATCCACAACACATTCAAGACAGTAAAGTTCATAAAAGCAATCCACAATCCAAACCAGTCTTTATTACAACAAAATCCTCTTTTCAATCCATCCCCACTGGTTACATCAATTCTCATAAAAATAACATAAATGGTAGACAGTAAAGTAAATAAGGTCTTCCACCTTGGGGTCCCTCCTAACGCCTGTATGTTCCTGAAAGAAAACACAACATAGAGGGAGGGGTGAGCAACCACAGCTCAGTAGGGATCATGTCTCCCCAACCCATCCCATGCTCCTAGCGTCTACATGAGTGTGTATAGGTGCAGTGTGGTGACAATAAAATGTAAACAAGTTGTATTCCACATTCAAATGGCACCCACCTATCCACAGCCATACAGGCTTAGCCATATAGGCTAACATATCCACAGCCACTCAGGCTTAGCCACACGGGCTAACATATCCACAACCCTCTCAAGGCTTAGCCACACGGACTAACATATCCACGACCATATAGGCTTAGCCATACAGCTAACAGTTCCGATCCCGGGCTTCCACAACCACCGGGTTCCACAAGCACAAGATACAAGGTCACACAGACATTAAACCAAACACGTAGCATACACACTTTCACAGGCATAATACCAAACACTTAGTTCGCACGGCCCATCAGCATAAAATCAAACACATACTAGGCATATTCACACAGACATATCCACACAGGCATTTTATCGAACACTTAATATGCACACCATCCAACACCAGAATACACCAAAACGCCATTGAAGGCCAACATCCATATAGGAGATCACACCTATATGGATTACATATATATATAACCAGGTATAACTCTATAATCTGCCCTAGAACCCTAGGATAGAGGAGGATTTAGGAAGAACAGAACCCCTACCTTGTATGTTCTCCTGCTCCCACTTCCACGCAAGACTCCGACCACCACGCAAGACGCTCCGGCAGCCACCAGAAGCTCTCCTTCCCTCTCTCTCTCTCTCTCTCTCTCTCTCTCTCTCTCTTACGACGGCTGGTGGAGCAACAAACCCTAACCCTAAAACAGAGGGGCTTCTCCTCCTTATATAGACAACACAACATCAAAACGATGTAGTTTTGATTAAGTGAATCCCAAAGATCAAAACGACGTAGTTTTGATGGAACAAGCTATGACCTTCCCACACCCATACACACCAAAATAGTCACAATTCCAACATGGTCCTTTGGGAAAAGATGATTAGAATGACAAAACCAAGGTAACCATGCAAAAACATGCCTGCACGCCAATTTGCACGTGAATTCCCCAATTCACGTGCAACCCCAAATGCACTCCAAATGCGCTCAAACTTCACCCCTAGCCTCCTTGCATCATGTAGAAGACAACCACACTTGCACGTGCAATGGACCCATTTCATGTGCACCTCACATACACGTCCGTTTGGCCTAAAACTTCTGTGGTAGATAGAGGACATCATTCTAAGCATCTTTCCTTTTGCACGTGAATTCATTGGAGTCCATTCACTAGGTCAAAATCTAGAAAAACTCTACTCGAAGGCAAAACCGTGACTAACTCAAGGTACGGGTCCTTACATCCTCTCCCCCCTTAAGACTTTTCGTCCTCGAAAAGAAATGACATACGAGGAAAACAAACACAAGCTACCCATTTGCCACACGGGGAGCCACAACACCCAAATGGATCATACACCGCGCACAACACATAACAGCACATAACAAGGTACCACCATAATCCATAACCACAATAATGCATATAACACATGTCCGCATGTCACGAATACAAATCTCAAAACACATCACAAATAAGAACACATGTCTTTAAAAGACAATACAAATACACCAAATCGTACACAACTAATACAAGAAAACACATCACTATCCCTTGGCACCGAACCACCTCCCACGCTTAAGATTGTTCGGTCCTCGAACAATTACGGTGCTGCTCACGCATCACGGACTCACGTTCCCATGTCTCCTCCTCAATGCCACGGTGCTACCACAGCACACGAACCAAAGGAAGAGTACGACCACGCAAAAGCTTCTCTCGCCGATCTAGGATACGGATAGGGGCCTCAACAACAGACAGGTCATCCTCAATGTCTAAGGTCCCCCAATCGATCACATGGGTGGGGTCAGGGTGATACTTCCGCAACTGGGACACGTGGAAGACATTGTGCACTCGACTCAGCCGCGGTGGTAACGCTAAGCGGTAGGCGACAAGCCCCACACGATCCAGAATCTCAAAAGGACCAATAAATTGCGGAGATAGCTTGGAACCTCGCCCAAACCGTCGATGTCCACGACGTGGAGAAACGCGAAGAAACACATGATCACCAACAGAAAACTCCAAAGGTCGCCGCCGCTGATCCGCATAAGATTTCTGTCGACTCTGAGCTGATAACAAACGCTGACGAATCAACTTAACCTTCTCGGTAGCCTCTTGAACCAACTGCGGTCCCAAGAGAGCTGGCTCCCCCACCTCGGTCCAACACAAAGGTGATCGACACGGCCGCCCATACAACGCCTCAAAAGGAGCCATCCCAATGGATGCCTGATAACTGTTATTGTAGGCAAACTCCACCAAAGGAAGGTGAGTTGCCCACGAACCCCCAAAATCTAACACACAGGCCCGTAACATGTCCTCCAAAGTCTGATTCGTCCTCTCTGTCTGACCGTCAGTCTCAGGGTGAAAGGCTGTACTCAAGTGAAGCTTGGTCCCCATAGCCTCCTGCAAACCTGCCCAAAAACGGGAAGTGAACCTTGAATCCCGGTCGAGACAACCGATGATGGTACTCCATGCGGTCTCACAATCTCGTTCATGTACAATTGACTCAAGGTCCCAATGGAGTCCCGCTCGCGAACAGCCAGGAAATGGGCCGACTTTGTGAGTCGATCCACAATCACCCAAATCATATCTTTCCTCCCCGTGGTGGGTGGAAGACCGATCCACAAAATCCATCGCTATGTGGTCCCACTTCCACTCTGCTATGGGCAATGGTCGTAACATGCCCGCCGGCCGCCGATGCTCGGCCTTCACCGCCGACACGTGAGGCACCGCGAAACAAAGGCAACCACATCGCGTTTCATCCCAGGCCACCAAAAATGTCCCCGAAGCGCATGGTACATCTTCGTACCCCCCTGGATGCACAAGAACTCTAGACCGGTGAAACTCCCTCATCACCTCATCCCCGAGGGAAGAAGCCACTACCAACCGCCCCTGAAATGTCAACTCATGCTCGGGACCCTCTGTCCGGTCCTCGGATAGCTCACCGGCCTCAATACGGGCACGGAGAACCTCACACTCAATGTCACCCAGCTGTTCCTCTCGGACGCGCTGGTACAACTTAGGCACAACCACCAAAGGACTCAGGACTATCCCACCATCACGAACAACAGGCTGCAGCTGCAACATCGCCAACTGCTCCATCGCCTTCCACTCTCTCACGGCCACCTCGGCTTTCCCTTTTTCGCTCAACGCGTCGACCACAATATTACCCTTGCCCGGGGTATAGGCAAGAGTAAAGTCAAAGGTCTGCAAATACTCCACCCATCTCCTCTCGCCTCAAATTCAAGTCCTTCGGGTAAAGATGTCTGGAAGGCTCTTGTGATCCGAGAACACCACAAACTTCTCCCCCAAGAGGTAATGCTGCCAACTCTTCAGGGCGAAGATGACGACCGCTAACTCAAGGTCATGAGTAGGATAATTCTGCTCATGAGGCTTCAGCTGCCTTGACCCATAAGCCACCACACTGTGCTCCTACATAAGCACACACCCCAAACCAACCCTGGACGCATCACAGTATACCTCATATGGAATATCCTCCTGAGGTAACCTCAACACCGGTGCAGTGGTCAAACGGGTTTTGAGAGTCTCAAACGCCTGCTGGCACTTGTCCGTCCACTCAAATTTCACTCCTTTCCTAGTCAACGCCGTCATAGGAGCCACCAAACAGGTGAACCCCTCTACAAAACGGCGATAATACCCCGCCAAGCCAAGAAAGCTACGGATCTCAAAAATGTTGGTTGGCCTCGCCCACGATGCCACAGCCTCAATCTTGGCTGGGTCCACCCTAACTCCCCCAGCTGACACCACGTGGCCAAGAAAGTGAACCTCCTGCAGCCAAAACTCACACTTACTAAACTTAGCAAACAGCTGCTGGTCCCTCAAGGTTTGCAACACTGTTGCCAAGTGCTCCACATGCTCCTTCTCGGTCTTAGAATATACCAAGATATCGTCGATAAACACCACCACAAATGAATCCAAGTATGGGGCAAAGACTTGGTTCATCAAATGCATGAACACCGCTGGCGCATTAGTGAGCCCGAAAAGCATCACTACCCACTCATAATGCCTATACCTGCACCGAAAAGCTGTCTTAGGGATGTCCTCCTCCCTAACCCCGACCGTAAATCTATCTTGGAAAACCACTGGGCCCCACTCAATTGGTCAAACAGGTCATCTATCCGAGGCAACGAGTACTTATTCTTCACAGTCACTGAATTCAGCTTCCAGTTGTCGATGCAGAGACGAAGTGTGCCATCAGCCTTCTTAGCAAAGAGCACCGGAGCGCCCCAAGGTGAGGTACTCGGTCTGATATACCCTTGGCCCACCAACTCCTCGATTTGCCTCTGTAGCTCCCTCAGCTCGGCTGACCCCATATGATACGCTACTTGGGAAATCGGACCCGTCCCCGGCACCAACTCAATGGTGAACTCCACACTCCTCTTAGGTGGCAAACTCCTCAACTCCTCAGGAAAAACATCCTGAAATTGATCCACAACAACGGGCCACACCCTCTTTTCCACCTTACCCACCTCAGCAAAGGTCAGGGCTGCCAACCTGTGGGTAATGGCACCCCACTGGTCCAACACCGGCCCGTCCCGACTCGCCTCACAATCCCACTCCCCCTGCAGGGTGCAAGAGGTCCCTGCAGGTGTCATGAAGGATACACGCCGCCGGTAACAATCTATCTTGGCTTGGAAAGCCATAAGCCAATCCATACCCAAGATCAGGTCAAACGTCCTCAAAGGCATTACATGCAAGTCAAAACTCAGCTCCACCTCTCCTAGGGTCAACACATAGTCACGACACACACACCGTACCTCAATCATGCCTCCCACCGGAGACTCCACAACTAGGGGCCTCGCGGCCTCCACACAAGCTAACCCCAAGCCATCAATAAGAAGCTCGGCAGCGAAGGAACACGATGCACCCGTATCAAAAAGAACAGAAACTAACGTGCGGGAAATCAAGAGGGTACCTCTAACCACCGATGGTCCTGCTCCACCCTCAGCTGGTGGGGGTGGTAGCTCAGCCTCCTCCTGGTACGTCGCCTCTAGCGCAAACACCCTTCCTTGGCCCGTGCCACTGGTCGGCTCACTCATTGGACGCTTCCCGCTAAGGTTGCCTCCAGCCTCAGTCTGCTGCCGCTCCGGCCTCCCCTGGGGTCGGGTCTGACTCGATCCTGCCTGACTAGCCTGCCACTGACGAGCTGGTCTCTCCGCTGGTGTACGGAACCGGCGTCACTCCTCATCCTGGATGCCATGCCTCCAACTCCCTTGTTGCTACTCCAAGAAACCCGGCTCAAATGGCCTTCTCGTCCACGGTATTGCATCGCCAGGCTCTTCTTGGGACACTCCCTCTTGAAGTGGCCTTGCTCCCCACAGCAATGACAACCGCTGGGGAGTCCTCCTGCTGGACCTTCCTGTCTGCTACCGCCAAAGCTAGACCTCCCTGGGGGCACTGATGGTAGTCCCCGGCTGCGAAAGGAACTGCTATCCCTTTCCTCAGTCTTGGGCCGCTTAGACCCGGAATCACGCTCCAACCCACCCTGCAACGGGCGACCCTGATGGGCCTGCCTCCCATCATCCAGCTCCCTCTCAGCTATACGGGCCGTGTCCATAACCTCAGCATAGGTCCTCAAGCGTAGAATTGCCACCCTCTGCCTAAGGGCTGGCCTGAGACCCAAGGTGAACTTGTGGGCCTTCAGGTCCTCCCTTGCCACAGTCTCAGGAGCAAACCTACTCAAGCTCCGGAACTCCCGCTCATACTCAGGTACCGTCCTGGATCCCTGCTTCAAGCTGCCGAATTCTTCCCTCTTCTGCCATCTCACTGATTTCGGGAAGAACTCCTCATGGAAGAGTTGCAAGAACTCCTCCCAAAGCATGAGTTGCACCGCACGGCTCCCCGCGACACTCGTCCACCACTCCAAAGCATCCCCCTCCAGCTACCGAATTGCCAGTCGCACCTTATCCTCTTCCCGGGGCAGGAGAAAGGAGAACACATGCTCGATCTGCCTCAACCACTGTTCAGCTACCACAGGTTCACCTTCCCCCTTGAATCGCGGAGGTTGTTCCTTTCGGAACCGTGTCACCACGTCATCCTCTGCATGAGTCGGTACACCACCCGGCCGAACTCTCACGCTCACGTGGCGCTTCTTCTCTGGTGGTGGTGGTGGTACCACCTGGCCGTGCCGCCATCTCACGGCGCACCTCCTCCCGAACCTCCTGCCGGAGTCCCTCCCGTAGCTCTCGTACCTCCGGCCGGATGCCTTCTCGTAGCTGTGCCAGCAACAACGCATGCCCTCCAACGGACGGTCCCGCACCCGGACCCTCATGGGCAGATGACTCATCAGCCACTGCCCCGGACGCATGTGTCACTCTCCTCGGCGGCATTCTTACTACACGAAGTAAGAAGCACAACGTCAAAACAATTATAATCTATCGCGTCACTACCTCTACCCCACTGATCAATTCCACTATCACATGACATTACACACATACATTGCATCAATCATATTGCACAGTTCAGTACACATTGCCAAACAAATCAGAGTTGCACATTTCACTTAATCATATGATCTTATCCACAGTTTAGCATACATTCACAAAGAAATGCAACTAGTGCCCTAATGCCAATGCATGCAAATCCTACCACAAGACTGGACTACCCTAAGTACACCTTGGAGGCTCAAAGAGGACCATGTTGATCAGGCATGTCCCTCCAGGCTCCTCCAAAGGACTTAGGATAACTAGGTTCGCCCACTACCCTAGGCCAACCAGACCATGCTCTGATACCATATTGTCACACCCCAGATTTCCAACCCGAGGAAACCGGTACGTGACTCCCCCTGTACCCACACGGAGGGCAAAGGGGTTAGGGTGCAAACCCCGAACATAACATTTTAAACATCCACAACACATTCAAGACAGTAAAGTTCATAAAAGCAATCCACAATCCAAACCAGTCTTTATTACAACAAAATCCCCTTTTCAATCCATCCCCACTGGGTTACATCAATTCTCATAAAAATAACATAAATGGTAGACAGTAAAGTAAATAAGGTCTTCCACCTTGGGGTCCCTCCTAACGCCTGTATGTTCCTGAAAGAAAACACAACATAGAGGGAGGGGTGAGCAACCACAGCTCAGTAGGGATCATGTCTCCCCAACCCATCCCATGCTCCTAGCGTCTACATGAGTGTGTATAGGTGTAGTGTGGTGACAATAAAATGTAAACAAGTTGTATTTCACATTCAAATGGCACCCACCTATCCACAGCCATACAGGCTTAGCCATATAGGCTAACATATCCACAGCCACTCAGGCTTAGCCACACGGGCTAACATATCCACAGCCTCTCAGGCTTAGCCACACGGGCTAACATATCCACGGCCATATAGGCTTAGCCACACGGACTAACATATCCACAGCCATATAGGCTTAGCCATACAAGCAACAGTTCCGATCCCAGGCTTCCACGACCCCAGGGTTCCACAAGCACAAGATA